>VWZI01017946.1:50516-99067 GCA_013396835.1 Psilopogon haemacephalus
CTTTAATAAGCATCACCCTTTGAAAAGAATTACACTCAGAAGCTAATGTTATTTGATCACATTAATGGTATAAAATGAGATCATAACCAGGAATAATTCACAGTTCAAAATTAAGCCTCACATTCCAGACTAGGTGTGTTCACTCCTTAATTCCACTACAGCAAGATCACTTGTTACAGAATGCAGGGCAATTATTACATTATTTTTCTTGGGAAAAAAAATGAGCCTATTTTTATTTGACTACAGCCTTTTGTCAGCTTCTTTAATAACTGTTCAGTGGAATAATGCACTTTCTTTATATATATATTAAAAAAAAAAAAAAAAAAAAAACCAAAAAACTTAAGTGCTGCAAATATTGTCCTGAAATGTGGCCTAGTAATCTTGGGATTATGAAATCCAAATTTCTAACAAACCAAAAGATCCATCTCTGTCAACACTTGAAATTGCAGCAATTTATACCCAGCACCATCATTCTTTAAATGTCTGTTATAATCTGGCAGCAGACATAATTTAGGGAATAATATAAAAATCTGTGCCTCAAGACTTGGCATTTTACATATCCTTTTAACTCCTTGAGTGGGCAAAGAGTTTCAAGAAACACATGTTGAATGCAATATCAGGAGTGTGGAGTGTCTAGCTTGAGCAAACGTGGGAGAAGCACATTTAAAACAATCTCCTCTTCAAAAGCGCATCCTGGATTTCATCTCTTCTCCTCAACAATTGTGTAGCCACCAAAAAAAACCAGATAATTTCTAAATAATTAATTTGCTGGGCCACACAAGCCAATGCAAAAGTCACCCACACTTAGGCACCTTAAGAAATTGATTGACAACTTGTGTCACTAACATCTCACCTAAAAGAGAGAAGGATATATTTTCCAATTCCTGAAACTGAGCAAGCAGCAGACATAGGACTGTCTTCCTCCATCCTAGCATATGGCTGCATTAAGTAGTGCATTTATATCTCGAGTGTCCATGTCTGCATCTGTAGGGCAGACTCTTTTGCCCTTCTTTTAAGAAGGATTAACTGATCCGTCCTAGACAGCCAGCTAATCCTCGCTACTGCTGTGTAAAGAGTACAGAGTACTACAGCAAATCCCTCATAGATTTACTGCACACCTTCAAGCTGACATTAAAGCAGTAAAACAAATCATACAGATACCAAACAGAAAAGGATACAGAAAAGTGAAAAATCAGTCTATGTTATGCAGATCTACAGATAGAGATTAAAGCATCTGGAGAGGAAATAATCCTCTTGGCAAAGACAGACCAAGCATACAGTATACATACATGAATAGAATAGAATAGGTTGGAAGAGACTTCCAAGATCATCCAGTCCAGCCTGAATATATGTATATATTTAAATGCATACATGTCATTAGCTGTTTGAAGCACTCAAGATGGAGACTACTTTGCCTAACTCAGTACCAAGGCAGGCACCTAATATATTACTACATAAATATCCTTTGCTTTATGTTCTTGTCCTTAACAAGTATTCTTGCTTCTAGCTAATTCTGTTCTCTCAAAATACTTAAACAACACAAGTACCTAGTGCAGAAATCGCTTCAAGGCAGATCTGTACTTCAGTAATTTTTATTGTGGGCTCAGTTCCCTAGCAAGTCAGGTCAACTCCACTCATTTACCATCCTAGCAGCTGTGCATAGTTAAATCTAGAGCTCCATGATCTGTTCAACATAATTCATACCTGTCCCTTAGCAAACTATGGCAGGTGAGTAACTCTCACTGTCATTGAGATGGTCATGTTAGACAGCTATTGCTAGCCAAAACTGGGGGTGGTGGCTCAAAGTCCATCAGGCTGTGCAAGCCATCCAACAAGACCTGAAGAGGCTTAGTGCTGGACAAAGGCTAACCACATGAAGTTCAACAAGGGTAAGTGCAGGGTCCTGCATCTGGGCAGGAATAACAACAGGCACCAGTACAGGTTGGGGTTGCTCTGCTGGAAAGCAGCTAAATGGAGAAAGACCTTGAAGTGCTAGCGTGCAACACACTCTGCATGGCACATCAATGTGCCCTTCTGGCCAAGAGGGCAAACAGCATCCTGGGGTGCATCAGAAAAATGTGACTAGCACTACTAGGGAGGTTCTTCTCCTGATACGCTCTGCCCTGATGAGACCATACCTATAATACTGTGTCCAGTTTTGGGCTCCCCAGTTCAAGAGAGGCAGGCACATGCTGGACAGACTCCAGCAAAGAGCCACAAGGATGACTGGGAAATGTGAGCATCTCTCCACAGGAGAAAGACTGAGAGCCCTGGGGCTGTGTAGTCTGGAGAACAGAAGGACCTGATCAAAATCTGTAAATATCTGAGGGGTGGGTTTCAAGTGGAGAGGTCAAGCTCTTTCTGGTGGTGCACAGCAACAAGACAAAGAGCAATGGATACGAACTGGAACATAGAAGGTTTCAGCTCAACATGAGGAGAAACTTTTTTAGAGTGAAGGTGACAGAGCCCTGGAACAGGCTACTCAGAGAGGTTGTGGAGTCTTCTTCTCTGGAGACTTTCAGAACCTGCCTGGATGCAGTCCTGTGGAAATTACCCTCGGTGATCCTGCTTTGGCAGGGTGTTGGACTGGATGATTTCTGGAGGTCCCTTCCAACCTGTAAAGTTCTGTGATTCTGTGGTCCCGTTCCTCATTTTGTCCTTCGCTCCTATCTATAACCCTTAGCACCAGGTTTGTTACCTTTTGTAACAAAAGGTTTTGGGTTTTTTTTGTTGATGCTCCAGCTTCCTAATGACTTTGCTTGGTATTCCCAAGCTATTTTTTTACAAGAAAGCAGCAGATGAGATATCATAACTGGTCTTAGTTATCTAGTAGAACTATGCTGGAGAAGGAATATTTATTACCTACATGTGTGCTCCTCCTGCATGAACTGGAACACATGCAATACAAACACCTTCACAGAACTGCAAGGGTATTAACCTGCTAGTAAAATCATGAGGGAAATGTAATCCTCAAGTAACTCTAGATGGAGCAGTAACTAATTCTTCCTTCTACCTGGACTTCTTCTCAGTGAGGCAACAAGGGACAGAATGACAGAGAGTTACTTGAAAAACATGGTCAGCACTGGTTTGCATGTACTTTCCAAGGACTTTTCTAGTTTAGTTTATTAAATGTTTGTCTTCTGACACACCTAAATTCTGTTAGTGCTCCCCTGTTGGTGCTGGTCACACAGCTTCTTATTCCAGGAGTTGACAGCGCTGAACTACATCTGTTGTGGAAAAAGATTTATGCCTCCCTTGAGATACCATAAGGTCAAGTGCCACTGTGCTGGGAAAGCAAGACCAACAAACTCACATCACCTCCACCTTACAGCAAGGGATGAGTCTTTCAGTGTTAGTGCAGTCTTGTTAAGGATGACAGGAGAGTTATGCCTGGAGCACACCCACTAGATATTATTCACAGAATTTGCAGAGTATTGTTGCAGGACTACTGATGTGACTGTGAACTACAAAGTAAAGTGATTGCTTTCAAGCAGGCTGCCCAAATAGGTGGTGGAGACTTCATCTCTGGAGACATCCAAAAATTATCTGGATGCATTCATGTGAGGCCTTCTCTAGGTGACCCTGCCTTGAAGGGGGGTTGGACTCAATGATCTCCAGAGGTTTCTTCCAACCCCTACCATTGTGTGTGTGTGTTTGTGTATGTGTTAGCACTCTGCCCATTCCCATCCTCTTAACGCGTCACAATGTTTAAGCATCCCTTTACATTAGTGTACTGAGTGTGATCACAGGATCACAGAATTTTAGGGGTTGGAAGAGACCTCTGGAGGTCTTCCAGTCCAAACCCCCTGCCAGAGCAGAACCAGAGAATCTAGTGCAGGTCGCACAGTAACATATCCAGACAGGGCTGGAAAGGCTCCAGAGAAGGAGGTTCCACAACCTCTCTGAGCAACCTGTGCAAGTGTTCTGGGACCCTGACAGTTAAGAAGGTTTTCCTCATGTTGAGGTGGAACTTCCTGTGATGGATTTTCCATCCCTTGCCTCTTGTCCTATGCCAGAGGACAAGTGCGCAAAGGCTGTGCCTGTCCCTTCCTTCCTGACACCCAGCCCTCAGATATTGATAGAAATTAATCAGATCCCCTCTCAGCCTTTTCCTCTCCAGACTGAAAACTTCTATACCACATGGATAACCTAGTGCTGAGCAAGAGCTTCTTTATACCAGGAGGAAATGCTGGCCAGCAGAAAGAACCCAACAGACCCAAAGCTGTCCTTGGGAAGCTGCAGGCTACACCTGCACCAGCTTGTGCCAGTGGCTCAGTGGAGCAACATTATAATTGTGGTTCAGAGGCTGTTTCCCAGCTGTGCAATGTGTCACTTTCTTCAAAATAGTTAATTAAATTAACAAGATTACATGGCATTTTGTTGGGAGAAGCCACAAACTGTTCTAGGAAAAGGCAAAAATAACACTAGTGTCTTATGTCTATACTTAGGGAATTTCTTGGGCCTAACCCTATAGGTACATGAAATGTTGGCTGATCTTAATGGGTGTTAGCAGTTCCTGAGAGCTGCAGTGCCAGCCTGGCTGTAATTCTCTGAAGAAATTATAGAATTACCTTTGGAAATAGCAGTGCTAGACTAATTCAATTCCAGCCATGATTAGAATCTCTCTTTCCTAGGAGGTCTGCTTATTAAAACCTGAACAGCTTGGTTGAAAAGTAATTAATAACTGTGTTCCCTCTACTGTGAGAAAGCAGCATTTCATGGCTCATAAGAGTTGTGCCAATACAAGGCTGCACACATCTACAAGCTCAGGTGAAACCATTATATTAAAATCTGTATTTATTCACCTGAGACTAAGACTACCACCATGAAGTGCTGCCAAGTGATCTACAGAGTCAAGGCTCAGGACATGAGTCTTTAGCAGCTCTTGGTTCTCCCAGATTTCCAGGGATCTAGCGTTGAGAGACAGAACACTGCCGCATGACACTAAGGCAACTGTAAACCTTGCTCCTATGTTCCTATGGAAAAAAAACAAAAACAAAAAAAAACAACACATACAGTGCCATGGAATTCCCAACAAGCCTGCTTTAGTCACAGCTTTTGTCTGTCATGATGGGTTCCCAAGAGGGAACTATTTTGCTGTAAGGGTTACAGAGCACTGAAACAGGCTCCCCAGAGAGATAGTGGAGTCTCCTTCTCTGGAGACTTTCTGGGCCTGTCTGGATGCTTTCCTCTGTGACCTGAGCTAGATTGTATGGTCCTGCTCTGGCAGGGGTGTTGGACTTGATGATCTCTTTGGGTCCCTTCCAACCCATGACATCCTGTGATAATAATGAATTATGAATATTAATATTCAAGGCAAATAAAATATATTTCATTGATTTTAAAAAAAAATCCACCTCGAAAATATGTACAAAATTTACAGGTTCTAGACATTTGGTTGAGAATACTGACCACAATAAGGAGATATAAACAATCAATTTAGAACGTTCAGAAAGTTGGAAAACAATTCCATCATAAGCAGCTTTTTCACATTATAAAGATGGCAGGCAAGATCCCAGGAAATCTAGGAAAGAGAAGCCAAAAAGCTGAATTTACTTAGGGAGCCAATGTGTGAGAGTGGACAAGTTCTTGTGAAGTCCAAGAATCGACTCACAAAACTGCAAATATAGTCCATGTGAGGAGGCACGAACAAGGAGACCAAGCGAGCAGCGCCGCAAGCCACTAGGCCTGCGAGGGTGCTGCAGGTGTACAGCAAAGCTGTGCTCCAGCCTACAGCAGCTTGACTGCAGGGAGCGACAGGTCTACAGTGGCACACTAGCAGCTCAGTCCAGCCTGCAGGTAGGCTCCACGTAGCAGGATCCGCAGAGAAGAACCACGCACGGTTTTGGGTCACTCAGAATCACAGAATCACAGGTTGGAAAAGCCCCTCAGAATCACCAAGTCAAACATATAACCCTACAAGATTCACCTTAAGCCATATCCCTAAGCACCACATCTAAATGACCCTTAAAGACATCCAGAGCTGGTGACTCCACCATCTCCCTGGTGTGAGAAACGAATTCATTCTAAAATTTAAGTTAAAAAATGTTTATTATAAAATAAAGGCAAACAGTGCTGGTTGCATAGCAAATAGCAAGATTGCTAGAGGCATATTTAGTCCCCCTAAATGATTCTCATTTGCCCATACTTCTAGATGAAGTTCTGCTTCCTCTTCCAAATTCGGTTTTAAAACGGTTGCTGTCATTTGTCCCTCTTTAGGAACTACCCCAATTCCTAATTACAATTGAAAACCCTGCACTAGGGACAACCAAAACATCCCCTACCCCTATTCTCTCTTCATTTTCTATTTTTACTTTTTAAATGAGTGTGGTGGTTTAGCAGTTACCTGCCCCCACACCTTTTGATATAAACCCCAGCTAGGACTCAGAAACACTGGAAGTTGATAAATGAAGCTTTATATTTACAGCAATGCACAATATACAAGCAAATATTTACAATGTATAACAGATATTTACAGATATATATAATGAAAAGGTAATACAGAAACACCACAGCCCTCCCAGAGACCAAAATCCCCAAGAGGGGTAAACAACCACCCCTACCACCTTTCCCCCGTTCCCCAATCTTATCTCACCACCTGTTGATGCTGCAGATAAGCTGAGGTAGATTGGCCAGGAGGATTAGCAGTAGGAAAGAAATTAGTAGTATTACTGAGAATTAGCTACAAAAGACAGAGACAAAGGAACCATGCAGAGAGCAGCTACAGCCAGAGCGGCCTGAAACCATGTGCCCTATCTATATTTTGGTTATAACTTTTTAAAACAACCTTTTTTCTTTCTCAGTAAAGGTCTGAATGAAGTGACATACTGTGTTTTCCTCTCTCAGCCAATAGTCTAATTTCTCACTCAAAGTCTCCAATGTTCAAACCAGCACAATGAGAGGTGCTTTGAACCCTTCTCCTTTAGCCCCTGTTACCGTCCTGATGGAGCTCGGGTAACACAAGTGTGCTCTGCTCTTGTATCCACTAAAAATTCCATAACCTCCTCCTAGATCCTACTTTTAATTTTATCAAGGACTCTGAATGATGGTTCTCCCCCAGGTAAAAAAGTCCTTGAGTCCCCTATTGATATTCTTCCTGAAACATCCTAAAATCCTTTTCACTTTTTGAACATTCTCTTTTGAAATGTCCAGCCACAATAGAGACATCTTGAATTCTGACCCCGAGGTGTCACATTTTTTTAATTCCTCCACACTCTGGGTCTCTCCCCTCTCTCATGTTGTGCTTGGGATAGTCAGGGGGATGAGGATCCTTCCTTTTAATCTGTCCTGCTTCCCTCATGCTGGCTACTATAATTTTAGCTTTTACCCTTGTTTTTTCTTAATCTCTTCTCACATACACCTCCTGAGCTTCCCTCAGTAATTAATGCAACCCTCAATTCTGCCAGTCTTCTATTTTCTCCAATTTCTTCCTTATGTCCGGTCATGAATGGGTGACAGAATTTACCTTTAATAAAGTTTGTCCTTCTGGACTAACAGGATCAATCCTAGAATACTGTTGCATAGTTTTTCTGAGTCTCTCTAGCCAATCAGTAGGGGTTTCTTCTTTCCCTTGTTGCCCATCAAATGCTTTATTTGTATTTTGCTCCCTTGGTGCTGCCTCCTTAATTCCTCTGATTGTCAAGTTTCTATAATTGATATTTTGTCTCCCCTGGACTTTGTTATGATTCCAATTTGGTTCCAAGAGCAGTAATTTCTGATTCCCTGGCCTTGCCTGCTGATTTTCTCTTTCCCAGATTTGCATCCCTGCTGTCCTAATCATCTGCCTCTCCTCAAGGGTAAATATTATTCCCATGATCTACTGCATCTCTTCCCATGTATAAATATTAGGTCCCAGATACTGATCAACTTGTTCTGCTAACCCTAAGAAGTCTTCTAACAGCCCCTTTAATTCTCTCTTAATTGTCTATACTTCCATAGAAGTGAGAGGAATGTTAACATACCCAATTCCCCTAACAGAACCTCTCTTAATGGATATAACACACCCTTCTGCCTCTGATGACTCCCTGTTTATGGTAAGAATGTTTTTCCTCCTTCCAGTTTCTGTCTGGCCCTTTTTATTTTCATGATTCGAATGTGATATCCTGTTTGATCATCTTAGAGGTGGTATGGGAGCTACCTCCTCCCTTGGGGCCAGGAGGTGGTGAATTATAAGGGGGAGGTGGATGATTTAAAGGCTTCCATTTATCTTCAGGTTTTGTTTCTTTTTCTCCTCTTTTACTTTAAAAATATTTACTAGTGCTTCAGCCCAGACATCTCCCTTCCAGCATGCTACATAGTCACTCTCCTGCTGATTGAAAGCTTCTTTAGAATTTACATAAATCTGGAGAGCGTGGCATACCCAACCTTCATAAGATCCAAACTGTGGCCAATATAAATTGTCAGGACTAATATTTTCCTTTGCCCACTCCTTCATGCAAAAGTTGACCATTTTAACCTTGTCCTTAACCCACGTTTCTAGATAATATTCCCAGTATGCTAACTTATCTCACAGGGGACTGTCCATGGGTACCCTCTTGCTCCCTTTCTTCCAGAGGCTAATTTCTTTACCTGACCCTAACCCCATTTCTCGAGGTCCACTCATCCATCACCAACTGCTTTGTCCCTTCACCAACAAATTCCCTAGCAGGAGGATGGAAACTGGGTTAGAAGGACTCCACACTCGCTTCACAAATCTGGAATGTCCAATTCACGTCTCAGTCACACACACTCACTGACCTCAAAACCCGCCCAATCAGATAATACTCACAGTTCTTTTCTTATCTAGGTCTTCATGCAGCTGTGGCGATTGGGATCTCTTGTTCCCTTGCCTTTATTTTATAATTCTTGAAGATTGGAACCTGCTCCCCTTGGGTCCTTCTTGGTCCTCCTTTTGGTCTGCTGAAATCAGCAGGGCTCCCCCTGTCCAGATCTCCATGGATTCCCCACAGGCAAGGTTATCCTGGACAAGCCCCCAGATTGTGAGAAATTAACTCACTTTAAAATTTAAGTATAAAAAGGTTTGTTATAAAATAAAGGCAAATAGCACTGGGTGCATAGCAAATAGCAAGATTGCTAGAGGCACAAACTAATGACAGGTAATAATGCTTATATAGGATAAGGACTAGATAACATATTCATGTTACATATTGATACATATTTATGAATATTCTTTTACATATTCTAAGCACTACCCCTAGCCCCTGTTAAGGCCCACTCCTCAGTCCTTTTGATCAAAACAACAGCTGGTCTTCCTTAATAGGTGACCTTGCCCTTTTGTATTTTCTTTGAACATCAATCAGAGTGGCCTTCTGGATCCTCCCGATGCTCACTGCAGCACCATTTTCTTGGGTCAGATACCTTTGGCAACTTCTAATACCCACAGCTACCTTGTTATTTTACTGATTAAGTCTTATGAATACCTTATTACGTGAAAGCCAAATCTCCATATACCATGCTGGGCAGCTCATTCCAGTGCCTGACCACTCACTCTGAAAAACTTTTTCCTAATGTCCAATCTAGACCTCCCCAGTCTCAGCTTGAAGCCATTCCCCCTTGTTCTGTCTCCAATTACCTGTGAGAAGAGACCAGCAGCAGCCTCTCCACAACATCCCTTCAGGTAGTTGTAGAGAACAATGAGGTCTCAGCCTTCTCTGTTTCAAACTAACCATCACCAGCTCCCTCAGTTACTCCTCATAAGATTTATTCTCCAGGCCCTTACCAGCTTTGTCACCCTCCTCTGCAGTAGCTCCAGCACTTCCACATGTCTCTTGTATTGTGGTGTCAAAAACTGAACAGAGCACTTGAGGTGTGACCTCATCAAAGCTGAGTCCAAGCAGACAATCACCTCCCTGCTGGTCACAATCCAAGCCAGGATGCCATTGTCCTTCTTGGCCACTTGGGCACATTGCTGGCTCATATTCAGCTCCCTGTCTATTACAACCCCCAGGTCCTTTTCAACCAGACAGCTCTCCAGCCACACTGCCCCAAGCCTGTAGCGTTGCTTGGGGTTGTTGTTACTCAAGTGCAGGACCTGGCATTTGGCCTTGTTGAAACTCATCCCATTAATGCTGGCCCATTGATCAAGTCTATTCAAGTCCCTCTGATGAGCTTCTATACCCTACTCCATTTACAACCTCTCCAGACAAATGTGTCCACTGCCATTAGTGAGCAGGAACTACACAGCCTATAGAATCCCAGCACAGGAAACTCAGGTGGTTCAGATGAGTTCCATGTGCAGGCAGCAGCCCACGGCAGGAAAAGAGTGCCCACATGGATTCTTTTCACCCCCTGCCACTTTTCCCCATTCAAACCCATAAGAGGGAGGGGGAAAGCAAAGGGGGGTTTTGGGGCTCTCTCCCACACTATCACATCACATCCATGACAAACAAGAGGGGAAATTGCATTTTCAGTCACCTTATGCAAAATATAAAGGAAACCAAAAGTATAGGAAGCAACAGTTTGAGTGACTTACAGGATGCAGTCTGGGATTCCAACAGCCACAGCAAGAGCACTGAGGTTAATGTAGCCTTCTCAGTCAGTGCTATGCACAGATCTGCACTGAGCAGTACTCAAGTTCCAATTTCACCTTCACCCATATCCTAAAATTAACACAATTCTACAGGAAAAACAAAACAACAACAACAAATAAAAAAGCTAATGAACACCAACCAAAAATAAAAACCAAACATCAACACCCCCCCAAAATAACCCCACTCCCCTTCTGCCCACCTTCCTCCACCCTCCAGAAATACCCATAATGGAGACAGCTCAAGGAATTTAAATTACAAATTGAAAATGCAGAGTTAATTAAAAACCTTTATATATATATTTCCCCCCTCTGTTCAAAGAGATTAATAGACCATAACTCTTGCTTCTTTTAAGGCAGCAGCTGAATTTAAATCCCTGAGCTGGACTGAAGGGTGTAAAGGCAACACAAGAAAGTTTGTGTGATTTACAACCTCTAGACTACAAATAAGAGCGTTGCTCAATGATATTTGACCTTTTTTTTCTTACAGAAATATTTTTGAGAGCTCTACTTACTTTCAGATGCCCCCCTTCCATAGGGTAAAGCAGCTGTAGGAAGCAATTAGTGCATACTGCCATATTTTCTAAGAACCACAGAAAGTTAGGGTTTGGAAGTGAACTCGGAAGCTCATGAAGTCCAACTCCACTGCCAGAGCAGGATCACCTAGACCAGATCACACAGGAACACATCCAGGCAGGTCTTGGGTATCTCCAGAGAAATATATTTTCTGAAATATTAAAACACAACTGGGAGATCCACTTATCTGTATACACTCAATGCACTCCTTTCCAAGCATTACTGTACAGAAAGAACTCCACAGGTAACAAACAATTCAAGGTCTAAGTATGCAAGCCCTGGCTCACCCCTGCGACAGCCAATCTAAACAAATAACAGATCTGTTAGAATGCTAGCCAGAGAGAAAACCCACACTGCCTCTTTCCAGCCCTACTCTTACGCCATACCCTCTCACCAGATGAAACAGGTGTTCTCTATGCACTGCATTACTAACTCCCTAGAGATCTCACCACCCCCCCTCCGCCTCCCCACCCCAGACAAACTTTGTTACAGAAACTTTCCACCTTTTGTACCCCCTCCCAGAATTTATGCAATGTCATGTCCCCTGAAACCAGGACTATCGAAATAAAACAACAGCATTTCTGACTAGAGCCTTCTGCACAAGCTTGTAATAGCACAGGGTAAAGATCTTCCAGTCCAACACCCGTGCCAAAGCAGGACCACAGAATCTAGTGCAGGTCACACAGAAACACATCCAGACAGGGCTCCAGAGGAGACTCCACAACCTCTCTGGGCAGCCTGTGCCAGGGCTCTGGGACACTTACAGGCAAGAAGTTCTTCCTCATGTTGAGGTGGAATGTTCTGTGCTGCAGTTTCCATCCCTTGCCCCTTGTCCTGTGCCAAGGCTGTCCCTGTCCCTGTCCCTGTCCCTGTCCCTGTCCCTGTCCCTTCCTTCCTGACCCCCAGCCCTCAGATATTGACAGACTTGGATCGATCCCCTCTCAGCCTTCTCCTCTCTAGACTAACTAGCTCCAGGGCTCTCAGCCTTTCCTCATTAGGCTGTGCTGCAGCCCCTTCAGCATCCTTACAGGCCTTCCTTGGACTCTCTCCAGTTGATCCCTGTGCCACTTGAAGTGGGGAGTGGATGCAGTGTTCCAGGTGGGACATTACTAGGCAAGAGTAAAGGTGGAGGAGAACCTCCCTGGATCTGCTGGACACACTCTTCTCAATGCACCCCAGGATACCATGTGTACACATTGATACACCTATTTTGCTTTATTGAGAACAAACACACCATGGAATCCACTTGTTGGGTGGACTAATAAAATGAGATATTTTTCTTAATGACTTTGGTTTTAAGTCAATCTCCAGAGACAAACTTGGATTAGTATAGAATGTACCACCATGGCAGGGGAGTTGGAACTAGATGATCCTTGTGGTCCCTTCCAACCTTGTCTGATTCTGTGATTCTACTTAAGGCATCAAGACAAATGCAGAAAACTGAATGAGCAGCCTAACTTTTATAATATGCTAAATTGTCTGTTTGTTTCCCCACCAGAAAAAGGCCATGAGAGAAAAATGGCTCTTGGATGGCCTTAGCTCTCTCACTCCAAAAGAGCAAGAAGAAATGCAGAAGCAGAATTGGGAGGACCAACAACAGACTCGTGAGCTGGAACAAGATATTTTCAGGTCGGGTAGTACATCTGTTCTGTCTGAGTTAAAATGTTGCCTTTGTAAAATTCCTACTTTACATTGCAAAGGATAAAAATGTCAGCAAGAGCTGATAATAGGTAGTTTGATACACAAAGCAAACACAATCTTTGCTATATTTTCTAGTCTGTTAAAATTAAAGAGTGCACAATGCAAGCTTCTGTACGGTGAACGTTACCAAAATGCACAAATCAATACCTTGCAGAGTATTTGTTTCTCTAATTCCATATCTACCTTTCATGCTATACTCAATAGATGCAGAATATGTGGGGTTTGCTCTGACATAGCAATTGTTGAACTAGAATGAAAAAAAAATACTAACCAGTTTTAATAGAAATCATAGAATGGTTTAGGTTGGAAGGGACCTCAACGATCATCTAGTTCCAACCCCCTGCCATAGGCAGGGACACCTCCCACTAGATGAGATCGCTCAAGGCCTCATCCAACCTAATATTGAACACCTCCAGGTGTTCAGGGAGGGAGCAGCCACAGCCTCCCTGGGAAGCCTATGCCAGTGTCTTATCACCCTCACTGGAAAGAACTTCTTCCTAACATCTAGTTTAAATCTCCACTCTTCCAATTTAAACCTATTACTCCCAACCCAGTCATTACAAGACTTTGTAAATAGTCCCTCCCCAGCCTTCCTGTAGGCCTCCTTCAGATACTGGAAGGCTACTACAAGGTCTCCTCGAAGTCTTCTCCAAACTGAAGAGCCCCAACTCTCATAGCCTGTCCTTATAGCAGAACTGCTCTGGCCCTCTGATCATCTTTGTGGTTTCCTCTGGACTCATTCCAACAGGTCCACGTCCTTCTTGTGTTGGGGGATCCAGAACTGTACACAGTACTCCAGGTGGGGTCTGACAAGAGCAGAGTAAAGGGGGAAGATCTTCAGTCTCGCTAGGTCCCGCACACCCTTTAAAACTCAACTTCCACCATAGCACAGCTCTTCAGAACAGCATAAGCCACCTAGCCTAGTTGGTATCCCTTGCTGATTTGTCCTCAGTTCATTCTCAGAAGCCCACTATACTTACTAGAAATATTCCTACACATCTCACTGCCTAGTGCCTCCCAGCCACATAATGCTAACATCAAACTCCACAGACATACTAACATCCAACTATTATTTACTATAAACAGGATTCTAGGAGCTTATTAGCAGCAGTTAGCCCTTCCCAAATGCCACTGGGCTCCATACACATTCAGCTCCTTCACTGGGTCCAGGCATACTGACTGGTACTATCCATGATGACCCAGAAAGAAGACAATATGCAAATTTGTTTTGAGGCTTCCTCCTCTATTTCAGTGCAACAGCATTTGCCTCCATACTCATCCTCCACTGCCCTCCTATATACACTTTTGACAAAGTTGTCACCAAGATTACCTTCTTCTATTACCTCACAACTCTGTACTCCATCTCTTCACCACAAATGATAATTTCCTTAGCTGACAGACAGCAGCCTGGTGCTAGTTTGTCTTACCATTATGCTGTCTTCTTCCTTGAATATTTTTTTTTTTCTCCTCTACAGAACACCTTTTTCACACAGAATCCTTCATTGCAGTGCTAGGAGGTAGACTGTGTGCACTCTAAAAATACACCAGCAGGTTGTGGTTGTGAAGACATGCAAGAAGGGTGCTTTATAACAGTGTGATCACCAGAAAAGACAAAGCCCTGTGGGGAAGCACTGGCTCAGAAGCAATGGGGAATTTGCGCTGCACAAGTATCTCTCTACTAGCCTGTAGGAAATTCATCTCTTCTCCAAGCACTGGAAGGACAGATTAATATTTCAAAGTCCTGCTGACTTTGAGTAAGACATAGAGGTTTAGCCATGATCTCCTTCATGTCCTAAGAAATTTGGTGATGGAAGGTCTTTAGAACTAATTCTTTTTTTTTTTTTTTCCACTCTCAGAACCAAGTCATAACGGGATTTGGTCTGTGGCTATGTTGGAGGAAGGATGCTTTTATTCTCCCTACATAACTTACATCCACACTGTTGCAAATTCATTTGAAAACACCTATGTGAAGAAGCAAAGCTACTATAATATAGGTCTGTGAACATCTATGGCACTTGAAAGGAAAGCTACTGAACTCCTGACATATCAACTGCTCTGAAAACAGTGAAATATTCTAGCAAGAAGTGTACTGTATCCCCAACTTCTAAATCTAGTCTGTCACCTCATAACATGCCTTTAAGGTTTCTGCACCTGAGACATTATAATTGGGTCATCTCATAGTAATACTGGCAACAGAACCCTCCTGTCCTGTCCCTAGAACTTGCAATGCAGGATCAAGACTTTAAAACCTCCCTACAATTCCACTATTTCAGAGATTTCAGTGAAGAGGCTTTATTACTCACACACATGATCACACAGAATTACAGAAAAAGTCTGGTTGGCAGACCCCTCCAAGCCTGTCCAGTCCAACCCTCGACCCAGCACTGCAGGGTCAACATCAAACCATGTCCCTAAGTGCCAGCCCCACAGGCTGCTTAAACACCTCCAGGGATGGGGACTGCAGCACTGCCCTGGCCACACCATTCCAATGGCTGAGAACCCTCTCTGGGAAGAAATATTTCCTAGCATCCAGCCCGGACCTCCCCTGGGACAGCTTGGAAACTTTTCCTCTGCTCCTGTCCCTTGCCACCAAGGAGCAGAGGCTGCTCCCTCCTCATTCCATCCTCCCTGCAGGGAGCTGTAGAGACCAATGAAGTCTGCCCTCAGCCTCCTCTTCTCCAGCCTGAACACTCCCAGCTCCCTCAGCCCTCCTTGCAGCCCAGGTGCTCCAGGCCCTTCTCCAGAATCTCAATGTCCTTCCTGGAGTGAGGGCTCAGAACTGAACATAGCACTCAAGGTGTAGCCTCACCAGAGCTGAGCACAAGGAGATGATCACCTCCTGTCCCTCTTACCCACTCTGTTTCTAACCCAAGCCAGGATGTCATTGGCTTTCTTGGCCACCTGAGTACTGCTGACTCATATTTAGTCAACTGTCAGCTGGAGGGAACCCCAGGTCCCTCTCTGAATTGCTTTCCAAGCACACATCCCCAAGTCTGTATCTCACCATGGGGTTGTTGTGACTCAGCTGGAAGACCTGGCACTTGGCCTTGTTAAATAAAATCAGCCTTGACCCATGGCTCTCACCTGTTGAGATCCCATTGTAAAGCCTCCCTAGCCTCTACCAGATGGACACAGCCACCCAGCAGGGTGCCATCTGCAGACTTACTGAAGGTACCTCAATCCCCTCATCCAAATCATTGGTAAAGACATTAAAGAGGACATACCCCAGTACTAGAGCCTGGGGGACACCACTAGTGACTAGGCACCTTAATTTTTATTTCACAAAATCACAGAATTAACCAAGGTGGAAAAGTCTTTTGAGATCATCAAGTCAAACCTATCACCTAACACCTTCTAATTAACTAAACCATGGCACTAAGTGCCTTATCCAGTCGCCTTTTAAACACCTTCTTCTGTCTCTCCTGAAGAGCTGTATCCATCCTTTGCAGAGCTCCGGCCATGTGATGCATCCCACCACATGTCTGTGATGGTGACTACATCGTAGCCTTCCTGTCACACCAAGGTTTCTAGCTCAACCTGGTTGTTAGTGTCCATGCACTTCATCTGGGCTGCTGATTTCAGCCCTAACACTGGCTTACCATCCTCAGCTTCCTCTCTGGAGAGCCTAGTTTCATCCGCTTCCCACCTCAAACCTAGTTTAAAGCCCTCTCAATGAGGGCTGCCTACTCATGGGCAAGAATTATTTTGCCTTTTTTAAATAGCCTCAACCTAGCAGACCAAGTGCAGTAAAGTTTGCCCCACAGTCAAAGAATCCAAACTTCTGCTGCAGGCACCAGCCCTTGAGCCACTTATTGATAATGTTTCCTCAGAGACCAAAACTGAATGCACAGAGTGAGCTTAACTTCTCAGAATATGGCCATATAAACTGCTTTTGTTTCAGCATGCCTAGAATTGATTGCTATTACAAGTAGTAAACCAGTAAGCTAACTGGAGCTTCAGACACAAAAACTCCCTTCAATTTCTGTAGGGAAATTAGCATAACAAAGGAATATTCCCTTTGCTTTAATTCTAGGTTGGATCAAATAGTTGACAAGGTGTTGTAAATTTTAACGTTTATCTGAATTAGAAGCTTACAGGCATTTAATGGAAGATTTCTAAATTAATTTGTGCTTTAAGGAGAGAAAAATTAAAGTGCCAAACCCATAATTTGTCCTTGACTGCTTTATTAGATCTTATCATGGATCCTGGAGTAACATCTCCATTCTGTTTTACACACACAAGGACTAGATGCAGCTGCTCTGTGAATGGGAGGACAGCACATTAGTACTGCATCACACAACCAGGAGTGCACTCACTACACCAAACCTAGCAGAGATTCCTCACCTCCTACATTTCCTGAGCCTATAACAGCCTAATTATAGCAATGTGGCTGTTACTTTCCCATTGGAATTTTAGCAGAGACTTGGTTATCATTCACCATATACCCAAAAAAAGTATTGTAGAATTCCTTTTTTTGTTTGTTTTATTGTGCTGTGTTCAGCTTAGTCTGTGGTTTGAGGAGGGAGGTTGTTCACTTTATTTCTGTAGGTTGTCTTTATACACCTGCTAATTAAGTAGGAATTCTTTTCCTGCATAGCTCCAGTTTGTTAATTGCAAGCACAAGTGTTGCTTGTATATCTACATGGCAGATATTCTGACCATAAATCATCAATTTAGATGCAGCTGTAGGCACTACAGTGGGGAAAAAGCCCTGCAATAAATGTTTGATTGTAGTTGCTGTTTTATTTTTTTCCCCCTAAGGATATGAAGTCCTTTGCCTTACTGCAACTGCTTATCCAAACCTGTGAACCTCTTCTTATTTTTATACACACTCCTGTTTCATAGCAATTTATTCTTTTGCATAGTGAACTAAATTTTTCCACAGCCATTTGTTGTTAATACCAGTGTTACAAACTAACTCTTTCTGCCTGTGACCCTTCTGGGAAGCTCCAAAATGCTTCCTCCTTAAAATGATTCCTCCTTCTTAACAAATCTGAAGTATTTCACATGTATATTTGCAATGCAAGGAATAAAAAAAAATAATTAGCATAAATTGAAGGGATTAACTGATAAAAAGTGTAACAGAAAATGACAGGCTGTCTTCACTAATAATAACAACTTTGTAAGTATAATGAATCCTAGAAATGAAAATCAGTGAAGAAATGCTGCTAATGATATTTCCAAGCCACTGTGAATGAAGAGGACTTAATTCACTGTGGTTAAGGTCAGAAGGACAGATGACAGGGTTGTAAGGCCCTGCTATGAAAAGAAATGTTTTTGTTGCTCATATCCTTACTCTCATAACCAAACAATCTGCACACCTTCAAGTCTTTAGCAGCTTTTATTGTCACAGTAACACAGAGGACACAGACAAGGACATTTCATTCTACAGATGGAGAGAGAAGGCGGAAAAACATCCCTAGAGTTGTATGCGCACTTCCCTCTGAACTAGGAATTTAAGGAGGTTTATTCCAATCTTTTCCTATTAATTATGCTTCCTACAACTGCTCAACAGCTAATGAAGACCTCTAGAGAAACACTGTCATTACCTTCCAGATACCATTACTTGGCTTAGACATACCCAGCCTAGTTTTAAACCAGCCAGCAGCAATACAGAAATGAAGTAACACAGAGTTCAGCTGAACAGAGTCCACTAAAAAATACAAGCCATGCACCTGCAGTACTTGCACTGTGTTATTGCTGTACCATAGATATTACCCAAGCTAACAAAAACTGGCCTGTCTACATGTATGTGCAGTCACACCTTGGTCTTCACCCTGTAAATCAAAAGTTGCTAAACACTTCACACAGTAGCAGTAAGATAGGTTATTGAGATGCTGAGTAGGATTCTTCCTCCTGGGCATCTGATTCATGGAATCACAGGACAGCCTGGCTTGGAAGGGACCTCCAAAGGTCATCCACTTCAACCCCCTCTGCACTGAGTAGGGTCAGGCTACCCACAGTCCTGTCCAGCTTCACCTTGAACACCTCTAAGGATGGGGCCTGAACTACCTCCCTGGGCAACCTGTCACATTGTTCCAGCACCCTCATGGTGCAGAACTATTCCTCACATCCAATCTAAATCTGCTCTGCTCTGGTTTGAAGCCTTTGCCCTTGTCCTGTCCCTGCAGGCCTTTGCAAACAGTCTCTCTGCATCCTTCTTGTAGCCCCCTTCAGGTACTGGCAGGTTGCTCATAGGTCTCCCTGGAGACCTATGAGACCTCCCTGGGGGCTGAACACCCCCAGCTCCCTCAGCTTGTTCCCTTAGCAGAGATACTCCAATGCCTGATCGTTGTCATGGCCTCCTCTGGACCTGCTCCATCAGCTCCATGTCCTTCCTATATTGAGGGCTCCAGAGCTGGACACAGTACTCCAGGTAAAGTCTCCTCAGAGCAGAGCAGAGGGGCAAGATCCCCTCTCTCCATCTTTGTCTGCACTGTTTTGGATGCAGCCCAGGCTGCCATTGGCCTTCTGGGCTGCAAGTTCACACTGTGTGCTCATGTCCAGCTTCTTGTCCATCAACACCCCTAGGTGCAGATAATTAAACATGATTTTATTCAGAGAGATTCTGTTCACTCCAATGGTTGTTCTGGGCGGGTTTTACTTTCAGTTAAAAAGAAGATCTGAGCCACTTTTAAGACTCTTTTAATATCTTTAGGCTGATCTTTGTTTCTTTCTGCCAGGAGGACAATCACAGCTGATCTTTGTTTCTTTCTGCCAGGAGGACAATCACAGCTGAAGGCAGATTATGTACAGTATGGACCTTTCACTCACTGTCTTGAATTAAGCCTCTGCTTTTTAGCATTCTTTATGGTGGTGCCAAATAGAGCTAATGTGTAGCTGCTAACTGGTTCAGATTTGAGCATTTTTTGATGAAAGGGAGAATTCTATTCTTTGTATCAACAACAAAACAATGAACAACAAGTGGCCCGGATCACCCTGCAAACAGGGTGCTGAAAGCTCTGGTTACAGACAAAAGCCATCATCTACATTACCTGTCCTGTTCACCCCCTTTACCTGTTATAAACCCCAGTGGACCAAGGGGGCATGTCCTTGATCTGCCTACAAGCTGAATGAAGAAGTCCCATTTTTGCATTTAATCTTCAGCTAATAGCAAGCATTCTTGATGGAATTAGTTGCTAAACAACATACTTTAAAATACACAAACAGCAGCCATTACAGAAGCTTTATTCCATTGTTTGTAATGTGATACATGAAGGCAGGCTAAGACTAGGAGAACTCTTCAGTTGCTCAAGTACTTGACTCACCTCAGGACATGTGAGGACTTGCTAAACTGCCTTCTCACTTTAGGGTGGTATTCTCCAGGGTGGTATCCTCCTATCTGCTTTTCAGTCTGAAATTTTTGGGTTGACAGTGGTGCCAAGCAGGTCGGTCAGATCAGCTGATGACTGGCAGCAGTCAGGTATACTCTATAGAATTTTTAACTACTGCTTTGGCAGAGGAACCTCCAATTTACTATCTCATTTTCTAAGGTTTCTTCTTTCATCAGCACCTTCATACTAGTTATTTGCCACTCTCAATTAATGAACAGAGGATTGTTTGAATACTGTAGCAATGTCCTACTTCTATTCCTCTATGAAACACAGCAGCACCATGGGAAGACAGCTTCTCATGATTGCCAGTGTAGCTGCTAGCTCCTTTCAAGACAAATATCAACTGTCATTGATGCAGAACTTTCTAAAGCCTTAAACATAGAGGAAAGATACTGGCCTAACTTTTCAACTGTATGAAATCAAAAGGACCTGCTGGACAGAATCCAATGGAGAGCTACAAAGAGAGACTGAGAGCCCTGTGTTTGTTTAGTCTGGAGAAGAGAAGCCTGAGAGGAGATCTGATCAATGTCTATCAATATCTGAGGGGTGGTGTCAAGTGGAGGGGGCCAAGCTCTTTTCAGTGGTGCACAGCAATAAGCCAAGGAGTGACAGCTACAAACTGGAACAGAGACTGTTTCAGCTCAACATGAAGAGAAATTCCTTTACAGTGAGGGTGACAGAGCTCTGGAGCAGGCTGCCCAGAAAGGTTGTGGAGTCTTCTTCTCTGGAAACTTAAAAAACCTGCCTGCCCACATTCCTGTGCAAACTACCCTGGGTGATCCTGCTTTGGCAGGGGGTTGGATGATCTTTGGACATCCCTTCCTAACAGTGATGGAGAGATGGGATGCTGCCTGATACAAGCAAGATGTGCATTTATTGTGTGCAAAGCACTAACTTATATACTCTAAAACCCAAAGCTTTTTACATTGTATCAAATAGTAATTGGTTGGTATGGTAGTGTATACCAAGCTATTGGCTAGTAACAGCTTATTGAGATGCAAACGTGCATTTGAGCAAAGCTTACGTTCTTTCTACTTGTTTCCCAGACAGTAGCTATCTCTAATACAGAAACATCTGCTGGGGTTCTGCTCTTATGTCTTTTCAGTCCTTCACACTTATCTTTCCGTGTTCTACCAGTACTTTTCCACCAGCTCAGTGGCACCCTGTACCCATAGTTTTCATCCCACTAAACTCAAAACATCCTTGTGCATCAATCTCTCAGTATTCTGAGCAAAGTCTAACAAAGCATTTCCTTCATCTCCCCCTTTCTGTTGCATAAATAGAACTTTCTTTACCAAGTTTTCCATCAACCTCTGCAGACATCATAATATACAAGGCAAAAATACTATCATTATAACAAAAAGAGCATGCACATACACAACAGTTTTTAACAAACTTCTAAGACACCCTGTCGATGCTCACCCTTCAAAAATCTTATTGAACCAATCCCATCTGTCTTCTTCTCAGAGCTTTGATACACCATTCTTCAGTTATTGGATACTAGCATGTATAGATTCTGAGTGATCACACAGATTCATACAACACATACCTTCAAAATCCTAACATCCATACCCTTGTGCTAAAAGCAAAAAATCTATAGCAGCCCTATTTTACAAAGCAGCATGTCTAACACTATTAACATCTAATAATAAACTAAAGGCAAGTTAAAGTCTTACTTGTAGCATTACTTTGTTTAGCAAACAGACAGCCAAGCTTATCTAAAAGTGCTAATGCTCTTCCAGTTGCTGTCCCTGGTAAAAAAGAGCAACAGGGAATCTTTGGCTAAAAGATCAAAACTCTAATCTATTGTCACAATATGCAGCATGCATGCTGCGTTTACCTCTATGTGAAAAGCAATGCTGTAAAGTTGTAGATGTGTTTGGGGTTAACAAAGAGAGATGCCCTAAACTACAAGTACCTCTTTCTATATGTGAGGGGATTACAGCCCAAGATCTGTCCCCACTACAATATCAAATTACAGGAGGATTTTAATCTAGTAATGAGCAATTTTAAAAATTTAAATCATATAAAGCTTTCTGTAACCACTCCTCTGGGCTAGCCCTTCTGTACTAGACACCTATTCCCCCTTTTTTCTTTATTTTTAAAAGTCAAAGGTGTCAAATTAGCATAAGTAGGTGTATCACCTATGCTGCAAGTTAAATCTCAGCGTGAGTGTGAAAACTGAATCCAATAATGTTTTGCATTTAACTTTGCCTATAAGATTGTACCAAATTTTTTTCTTTTCTTTTTTTTTTTTTTTAAACATAATCCCTTATTCTAATATACTACTATTGATATGAAGGGAAAAAATCCAAAACTATAATATCTCTGTTCTTAACTCTTAACATTACCTATACCAATACTAAAAATCTATAAAACAAACAATTATGTTAAACTACTGAGTTGACTCCGAAAAAAGAAAACCAAAACTGAAAAAAAAGCAAAAAGAAAATATGTTACATTCCATAGAGCTTTCTGATATTTTTTGTTCTTCTCCTGCCATGGCATACAAAAAAAGAAAAGGTAAAGAAACCTTAGATCTGTCAATCTAAAAAGAAAATTATTAACCTTATAGACTTACAAACAACTTATTCTACCAAAATTTCTACAAACTTATTACCACTATAATATTCCATTCTAATAATCAACCAACCATTTATCATATTCTATTACAATAATCAAAACAGTTTTATCCACCAGCTTCTAAAGTCTAATATCTATTACAACTGAAAACTGACTCTAAAAAGCATTATCAGGATTTGTATTTGCAAAGAAAACCATAACAATTTTCAACAGTAAAATATAAATTCTACTGTCACTTTAAAAACAACACAGCTCTTGCNGGGGTGGGTGCGGCAGCTTCTAGATGGCAGAAAAGGGAGAAAGAAAAAAAACCTGCAAAGAAAAGAAAACAAGACTTTTTACAAACTGAGCAGGGAGGGAAACCCTCCAACAGTTAGTTCTGTGATGCAGTTCGAGACGGGTGTGGGTGCAGACTCGCAGCAGCACTTCGCCGCAGGATGGCTTCCTCTGAACCTGGGACCATCTCCCGGGATCTCCTGTGCCGCAGACATGTGTACACCCCTCTTGGCCATTGTAGTCGATCTGTAGACACCAGATCTTTCTCTTGCTGCAGACTCTGAGTAGCTTTCACTGTAGGACAGTTTCCGGCTTGGTCCTGAACCAGCCAGGATCTGCCCAGACTCATCTCCATGATGGCAGCTTCAGCTTTAGGTACCACAGGGCATGGTATATGTAGCACCTCATTAATAGCTCTTTCTCTCCATGATGGATTTAGGAATACAAGTCTTGAAGTACTCTTCTCTTAAAGGCAAACTGAGCTTTATATTCAAAACCAATAAGCAAAGTTCTTACAGTTTTTTGGGTTTTTTTTTTGTTTGGTTGGGTTTTTTTTTTCATTTTTCACTGCTTTCTTTGAATATCTTCATAGTAAAGTCTGAGATAAAGACTTTAGTCTGTATCAGTCTTAGAGAGGACATAAACCTCATATTTAATCCCTTTCTTGGAAAGCATATGTGAGAGAAGCTTCAGAATGCACTTTTCTTCCTTAGTCACTGAATTTTCAGTCTCTTACCCCCTTGCTGAGCGTTTAAAGCCTCAGTAGATGCAGTAATGGAGGGAATCTTCAGTTTCACCCATTTAAGGATGATTTTAAGACCTTGCCCAGGAATTTTCTTCCCTTGTTTATTAATAAGACTCTCCATTATTGCATAAACGTCTCTCTTGGGATTCCACCTGATCCCCTTTTAAGTTTCCCACAGCTATTGCCTCTATTTCCAGAGGGACCATCTGGTCTTCCTGCTATCTTCCAGCAGTTTATCCAATGCAGTGGGGCTCGCTGCCTGCTGCCTTCCCCCAGCAGTTTCACTTCCTTACAACAGAGCACCAATTTAACAGCGAAGGAGAGATGGGACTCTACTTGATGCAAGTAAGGTGTCCATTTTATTGAGTGCAAAGCACCAGCTTATATATTCTAAAATCCAAAGCTTTTGCATTGTATGAAATAATAATAGGTTAGTGCAGCTGTGTACAGCAGTGATTGGCTAGCAACAGTTTATCAGAACACAATTCAAAACAAAGCTTACATTCTTTTTTACTTAGCATTGCTTAGCTCCTAGACACTGGTTATCTCTAACAAAAATATCTGCCAAGTATTTCTTTTAAGACCTTCAGCAATATCTATTTGTGCCTACCAGTAACTTTACATTAGTCCAGTTTTTGTCCCACTAAAGTCAAAACATCAGTCTCTCAGTACTCTGAGCAAAGGCTAACAAAGGAATTCCTTCACCTTCCAACCTCTACTGTTCTGTGATTCTTTGAACTATACAGATTACATCTTTTAAGATTCCTTTCAACAAATTCCTGTGAGTGTGCTCACAACATCCTCTGAAAACGAACCAGAAAAATCTTTGTTTTTGTGCTAATGTGAATGTAAAAGCAATACCCAAGGTCTAGATGCAGTTCCTGTTACATGGCTATAAGAACTTTTCCCTAACCTCACTGACCATTGAATCAGTGCTCTTAATTACCCCATGACAGGGTGTTGGTATGGGTGTGAGAGCATATAGAAACTTAAATAATGCCTTTCTTCATCTCCCAGATAGCTATAAGAGGTTTATCATCTTTGAGAAGTTTGGGCTTCTTTTTAACTTTCTCTCTCCCCATCCCTTTTTATTTTTTTAGTACTTTCCCAGGGTTTTTCCTCTTCTTCTTCACACTGTGTTCTAGGCATGTTTACAGCCTAGACTTAATTAAACCCATAGCAAAAGTTATGACTCTTCAGTTAATTATCCTTCTGTGAGCTTCTTATGCTTAACTATTGAATTATGATAATATTTCAATCAAGTCTTATATAAAAATACACCACTTCAATATATTAAATACTAATCTGCAAAAAGTGGAGAAACACATGTGATCATTGTATTGCTTCCTTTTGTAGCCCTCCAAGAATATTCAGCCCCCTCATACTGTTTTCATGTTTTAGCATTATAATGAGTACCTTTGAGCAGGGTCCTATGGACATTTTGCAGAGCTCAGGTCCAAAGTGTTACCTGCTTTAAAATTGAAATTTTTTTTTAAGCTTTTACTTTCATCCTGAATGCATTCTCCCTCCTCTCCCTCCCCTGTCTCTGTTCTGAGATCTGTGATACCTCTGTTTTTCAAGAGAGAGGATATTCTCACTGACAGTCTCTGTAGCAATGCAGTTGTGGGGGCACTGCGAATGTGAGTTTAAACAGGGCAGAAGCCACGATATTAATTCAAACTCCTCAAGGGAGGAGTTAAATAATGCCAGCCTGCATTTAACTTTTCTGGCTTGCTTGCTTTAAAAGAATGACAGGTTTCAATTTCAGATGTTGACTTTGGTATAATATCACAGATCATAATGCATACAGGCTCACAAGATGGTAAGGGTTGCAAGGGACCTCTGGAGATCCTCTAGTCCAAACCCCTGCCATAGCAGGACCAGAGAATCTAGCACAGGTCACACAGGAACACATCCAGACAGGGCTTTTATTGTAGGCTCTCTCTGGAGAGCCTACAAATACTAAATAATAAGCATACAAAAGAATAAATCAAAATATAAACCAATTCTATCCATCAGGGTTATAGACCATCATTATTTGCAGCTTTGGCTTAGATCATCTAGTAATACTCTGACTGATGTTGGCAACTACTGATAGAAGCTGCAATTTTTTCAGAAAGAAGTGTAGACAAACCAAAAGACTGAAGCTGTATGGCACTCACCTTCAGTAGCAGGGATCCAGCTCAAGCTCCAGTTCAAAGTTAAATCTGGTATTTAACTATAAGGACAGGCTACAAGAGTTGGGACTCTTCAGCCTTGACAAGAGGCTTCTAGGAGACCTTGGAGTGGCCTTCCAGTACCTGAAAGGGGCCTAGAGGAAGGCTGGGGTCTTTACAAGGTCTTGTAATGACAAGATGAAGAGTAATGGGTTTAAACTGGCATGAGAGTGGTAAGACACTGGCACAGGTTGCCCAGGGAGGTTGTGGCTACTCCCTCTCTGGAGGTGTTCAAGGCCAGGTTGGATGAGTCCTTGAGCGACCTGTTCTAATGGGAGGTGTCCCTGCCCATGGCAGGAGGTTGGAATTGGATGATCTTTGAGCTCACTTCCAACCTAAACCATTCTATGATTCACCACATTTGATTTTATAGAGCCTGAGGGGTGGCCTCAACAATGTTTATAAAGGTATAAAGGTGAGTGCCACAAGGATGGAGCCAGGCTTTGCTCATTGATTGCCAACGACAGGACAAGGGGCAACGGTAGAACCTGAAGCATAGGAAGCTCCATGGCAATATGAGGAGGAATTTCTTCCTTGTGAGGGTGACAGAACACTGGAACAGGCTGCCCAGGGGGATTGTGGAGTCTCCTCTCTGGAGATATTAAAAACTTGCCTGGATGTGTTCCTCTGTGATCTGTTCTAGGTGATCCTGCTCTGGCAGGCAGGTTGGACTGGATGAGCTTTTGTGGTCCCTTCCAGCTCCTGGCATTCTGGTATTCTATGATTTGATTCTAGATCTTCCTGGAAAGCGAAGACTAATAAGAATTTCTATCTAAAAATCTAACAAACACATACTTATGTAGAAAGGAACACTCTCGACTAGAAAGAAAAGGGGGAAAGGAGAAAGAAAAGGGGAGAAGGAGAAAGAAAAAAAATTGGAATGTGTGCTTAAGTCACTACCTTAGTTACCAGAGAAGAGAATCTAATGGAGATACATTACCCTGGAAGTGTGCTTCATCTAGGCATAGCTTTTTTCCTCTCACATACATACTGATATGTTCATCCTAGACCTCTTGCTGTCTAGAAATGTTTCAGCAAATATAGCACTAAAAAAAAAACAACCCTCTGATTAGGAAAAAGATGCCTTAAACATCGTATTCGGGTTTAACTCACAAAAAACCTACATAGCACAGATGCAACACATCTTTAAAAAGGGGGGGAAGGGAGCTGTGTATATATATTGTACAAACTTTGAACCAAAGTCTGCAACCCAAAAGAAATTCTGACTGCTTAGCTTCAACCTCTCTTTAGCACAGCAGTGAAGGTTTTAAAAAACAACAGCCCACCAGCCAAGTCTAAACTGGCAAGAGAGTTCTGGTTTGCAGTACTCAGATTTGACAGAGATAAGTCAAATGCTGACTATCTTTCTGTCTTGCAGAATACCTGAAGTTAGTCTACTTGGTATTCACAGGAGGTAGGTTTGCAGTCTTTGTGAAACAAATTTCCCACTGGCTAGACTTACGTGAAATCAAGAATCCTCCATAAAATTGTTTCCCGGTGTTGGACAACTCTCCCAATTACAATTGTGATAAGTAGTTGCTGCTAGCATCTGAGGACATGTGCCTCCTACCTCCCAGGACTACCTAGATTTCTCTGACAAATCCATTGGTAGTACTTCTGAGGATGTTACTTGAGCAAGCACCGCAAATATTAACGTTCCCAGCTGCTTGCTCTAGGTGCATGAAACCAGTATCACACACGGCTGCTTTTCTGCTGAAAAGGAGTGCAGAAGAGACCAACACCCACCTGGAGAGTGGCCAGACAGAGAAGGACCTGGGGGTACTGATCGACAGGTGGCTGAACATGAGCCAGCAGTGGCCAAGAAGGCCAATGGCATCATGGCCTATATCAGGAATAGTGTGTGGCCAACAGGACTAGGGAAGTCCTTCTTTGTCTGTACTCAGCACTGGTTAGGCCACACCTTGAGTGCTGTGTCCGGTTATAGGCTACTCAATTTAAGAAAGATGTTGAGGTGTTTGAACGTGTCCAGAGAAGGGAGCCAAGGCTGTTCAAAGGGCTGGAGCACAGTCCTATGAGGAGAGGCTGAGGGAGCTGGGGGTGTTCAGCCTGGAGAAGAGGAGGCTCAAGGCAGACCTCATTGCTCCCTACAATTACCTGTAAGGAGGTTGTGGCCAGGTAAGGTTGGTCTCTTCTTTCAGGCATTCAGTGACAGAACAAGAGGGCACAGCCTCAAGCTGTGCCAGGGCAGGTTTAGGTTGGATGTTTTAAAGAAGTTCTTGACAGCTAGATTGGCATTGGAATGGGCTGCCAGGGGAGTGGTGGAGTCACCATTCCTGGAGGTGTTTAAGAGAAGACTGCATGAGGCACTTAGTGCTGTGCTTTAGTTAATTAGAAGGGTTAGGTGATAGGTTGAACTGGATGATCTTAGAGGTCTTTTCCAACCTGGTTAATTCTGTGATTCTGTGAAAATGAAAAAACAATGGAATGCTTTCCAGAAACAAGATTTCAGCACTTGTCCCAGAGAATTAAGTACATGAAATGCTGCTGAGTGATTAAGAAGGATGTGTGTATGTAGTATACGGGCTCAAACAGACGCCCTTAAAACTGACTAGTACTTTTAAGCCTGTAGGTACACAAGATCTGGCCTTGCCCATCAGGAACGCTACAACACTCACTCCACATCAGCAATGCCTTGCATTTCTAATCAGCATTGTTTTTCTGCACTGAAGAATCAAGCCTCCTGTCGGTCAAGTGCTATTCTGTTTTATCAAAGCAATGAATTTTGAAGCCACATTCATATCTGCAAAATTGTGAAGAACTTGGAACTGTGGAGCTCTGCACACACACCCCTCTTCAGAAAGCCACTTCATCATCCGGGCTGTTTGCAAATTCTTCATTCTCTCTCCCAGACAGATTTGAAGACAAAGCTCCAGACTTTAGTCTCTTGAGCATCCTCTCACTAGGCAAGTTGATTAGTTTTCAAAATCCACACAATGAAGAAGTCATCACTTCATAGAAGTAACCTGCAAAGTACATCAATATCATGACTTCTAGCTGTATTAATTGTCATATTAGAGAATTAGTTAATAGTTGTTTGATCTACAAAAGGTAGTTGACATGGCCATAAATTTGTATTAAAAAGTGGTTCCAGTTCTACTGCAATGTAATTTGATTTCCATTGATAGAGGGAGTTCTTCTCAAATAGTGCCTTCTAGTTTTGAATTGTCTAGACCTTTCCTCCACAGGAGATCCTCTTAAATAGTTTGGCTGCATGTAATAAAATGCAGTGTATTAGGTAATGTTCTCTAGCTCTACCAGGTGCAAGAACATCCTTCTGTCTTACAAGAAAAGAATTTGCTTCTTTCCATCATGTGAACAAGTACACTCACAAAACCAAAATGAAGTCATAACTCTGGTGTCTCTATACTAGATGCTTTGGTTCTGGAACAGCTGAGGAAACTGGGATGATTTAGCCTAGAGGAACAGCTGAGGAAACTGGGATGATTTAGCCTAGAGAAGTAGAAGATGAGGGGAGACCTCATTGCTCTCTGCAACTACCTGAAAGGAGATTGTAGTGAGGTGGGTCCTGGTCTCTTCTCCCAAGCATCAAGTGTGTGGTGGTTTAAGCAGTTACCTGCTCCTCCCTCCCCCACCCCCCAATTTTGAAATAAACCCCAGCTAGGACTCAGAACACTGGAAGCTGATAAGTGAAGCTTTATATTTACAGCAATGCACAATATACAAGCAGATATTTACAATGTAGAACAGATATTTACAAATATATACAGTGAAAAGGTAATACAGAAACACCACAGTCCTCTCAGAGATCAAACTCCCCAAGAGGGGTAACCAACCACCCCTACCACCTTTCCCCCCTTCCCCAATCTTATCTCACCCCCTGTTGATGCTGCAGATAAGCTAAGGTAGATCGGCCAGGGGGGTTAGTAGTAGGAAAGAAGTTAGTAGAATTATTAAGAATCAGCTACAAAAGACAGAAACAAAGGAACCATGCAAGGAGCAGCTGCAGCCCAGTGAGGCCTGAAACCATCTGACTATCTATGTTTGGGTTACACTTTTTAAAACTATTTTTATTCTTTTTCAGTAAAGCTCTGGGTGAAGTGACATACTGTGTTTTTCTCTCTCAGCCAATAGTCTAATTTCTAACTCAAATTCTCCAATTAGTTCAAACCAGCACAAAGTGATAGAGTGAGAGGAAATGGCCTCAAGTTGCATCTGGGGAGGTGTTGATTTGGTATTAGGAAAAATTCCTATACTTAAAGGGTAGATAAACATGGGAACAGGTTGCCCAGAGAGGTGGTGGAGTCTCTGTCCCCGGATATGTTCAATAAATATGTAGACGCAGTACTCTGGGTTAATGGCCATATTGGTGTTAGGTCTACAGCTGGACTCAATTTTAGAAGTCCTTTCCACCTATTCTGTGAATTTAACAGTCACTGCATCTCCCCTACAAAGAGAGACTGAGAGCCCTGGGGCTGTTTAGTCTGGAGAAGAGAAGGCTGAGAGACATCTGATCAATGTCTATCAATATCTGAGGGATGGGTGTCAATTGGAGGGGGCCAGGCACTTTTCAGCAGCAATAAGCCAAGGAGCAACAGCTACAAACTGGAACAGAGACTGTTTCAGCTCAACATGAGGAGAAATTTCATTACAATGAAGGTGACAGAGCTCTGGAGCAGGCTGCCCAGAGAAGTTGTGGCGTCTCCATCTCTGGAGACATTAAAAGTCTGCCTGCCCACATTCCTGTGCAAACTACCCTGGGTGATCGTGCTTTGGCAGGATTGAATGATCTCTGAATCTCTGTGATTCCTTTAGACAACATAAAAGTGAAAATTTGCTTAAGATTTTAAGAAATGCCATGAGGGGTTCTATATTCCTTATCTATGCCTTCCTGAAAAATGAGTTATTTTCAGCCATTGTTTTCCTCTGAAGGAATCTATGGCAAGTAATTTTTTTGTTTAATATGAAAACTGATAACACTACGCCATGGTATTTCCTGAGGAATCCAAAGTTGTCAGTTGATGTCATTAGAGCAAAATTTATTAGGGTAAGTACAACCCACCCCAGTAATGTCCATATTCATAATGTACTGAATGTGTGATATTGTCCTCTATATGGTATTAAACTAAAAGAGAATTGTGATTGCAGAATGGAGAAGGAAATTGAGGCTCTGGAAAGAGAGGAAATGGAAGTCTCAACCAAGGAAGAAGCAATTTTAAAGAAACTGAAGTCTGTTGAGAAAACAACTGAAGACATAATAAAGGTTAGCAAATTACTCCTGAATTAGAATTCATTACTTGCTCATCACAACAACAGTGGAGAGGAGAATTACCTGGATCCTATGAGTGGTCATTAGCTTTCATCTAAAGTGACAGTACTTGGAATGCAAGAGGGGTCAAGATGTTTTGCTCTTCAAGTGCCCAAATGTCTCCACTTGCTTATTTGTAGAGGTGGGGAAGCAATTCCTATCATTACTCATCTGCAGCACATCTCAAATTAAAAAGAAAAATAAACAATCCCACACCACTACCAACAACCAGCAACAGCAACGCAGCCAGAGACAGATGTAACAGGTACAGAGGATGGGTTCAGCCCCTCAGGTGACCTGACCAGCTCAGCTGCATCATGCTTTGTCCCCAGTGCCTGAGGAAGTTTATAACGAAGCATGACTTAATATTATCAGTTGTCAGCCTTTGTCATATTGATAACAGAAAATCAATTAAATTGCCTGCAAAAACTATAGCAATTAAATCAGAGTTCAGTTCTCCAGCTGTTCTCAAACACATTGTGTCTCTCTCTCCAGAGATGCAGGGAAATAAGCACAACCAGAGAGCAAAGCAGGACCTTTAAAAATCTTCAAAGCAACCAGTCTGGGCCACAGTGACCAGGCTTTGTCACTGATTAACAGCAATTAGCTATTCTTCCCTGTGTCATTTGGGGTCATACTGACAAAACAGACCAGAAAAAAAAATTTGCTTTTTCCCTTGCTATGCTCAAACTGAAGCATCTTCCACTTTAATCCCCTTCTCATTATGAAGCTGCACACACAAAAAGTTCAAACTCTTACGTAAAACAAAGCACTCTCTAGTGAACACCTTAAAGCTGACTAATTACATTCATTGTCAATGGCTCTCTTTCCTAGTCTGTGAAGACTGAAAAAGCAGCAGTTGAAAAAGGTATGTTCAGTAAGAAAATATTTTTTAGAAGATTCTTGTAGAAGTCAGTAAAAACATACTAAATGCTTTATGGCTCTTCTTTACTCAGAGGCAGCAGACTACATATATGCCAACATACCTGACCTTCCCAAAAATTTCAGGCCTTCTGCACTGAGAAATGCTGCCACCGAGGAGGAAGAAAGGGGAAGAGGTACTGGTTATCAGTAACTGCAAAGGGTGTCAACATGCACAAAGGCTTCATAGAATCACAGAATGGGCTGGGTTAGAAGAAACCTCTCAGGGTCATTCAAGTCCAACTCCCTCTGCTTTCAGTAGCGACATCCTCCACTAGATCAGGTTGCTCAGATCCCTGTCCAGCTTCACTTTGAATATCTCCAGGGATGGGGCCCCAACCACCTCCCTGGGCAACCTATGAACTGAATCTAACACAGTTTAAGAGAATAATAACCATTACAGATATAGGACAATGCTGTTCTTATTGAAGTTGCGTTATCAGTGAGGTAGTCAAACCTAAAAGCTGGGACACTGGTAAGGTATGTGCCACTGAGATTAAGGATAGAGTGTTTTCAGTGTTGTCACTTCTTCCTCTACCTGGCATAATCTGAAGTAGTTCCTCCCTTCATACCATGAATTTTTTGTCTTCTATCCACACACCTACTGGAAAGCCAGCAGCAGCCTCTGTATTTCCCAGCCATCACAAAGCCTTCTAACCCTTCTGAGTGCTCAAGACTCTTTAGTATTATAGCACATTGAGCTCTTTCAGCTCCTGTTCCCCAGCACACCAGAGGCCAAGGCTAAATCTGGCCCTCAATCACATAACAAAAAGATGCTCCTTGATAGATTGTTTTTCTTCATAGAATTAGATACAAATGGAAACACTTTTTTTCTACTTGAAGTGATAGGATGGAGGGTAGCATTCAAAACTTGCATCCAGTATGTTGGCCATGTATATGATAATTTCATGTATCTGATAATTCATTTTGACTGTCATTCTCTGACACTCAACACTGTCAGAACTCTTCTGTATTTCTTGCTACCACTTCTTTATCAGTTTAAGCATACATTTCTTTTAACAGCATTGTTTGCCATGGAAATTAAGGTTGAAAAAGACATGAAGACAGGAGAAAACACAGTGGTATCAACAATACCTCTTCCCTCAAAGGAGTTTAAAGAGACAGGAGTTAAAGTCTACGATGATGGCAGGAAGTCAGTCTATGCAGTATCCTCAAATGACAGTACAGCACAAAATGAGATAGATGAACTTGCTCCTATTGAGGTGGAAGATTTGCTACGGCAGGCAACTGAGAAGAATTCCCAGTCTCCCACAGAGTACCATGACCCTGTGTTTGCAAACAGATTTTGCAGGCCAGTTACTCCTCACAAAGACAAATTAGTCCCTGGACAAAAACTGGGGAGAGAGATCAATGGATTTAGCAATCATCAGACAGAATTCTCTTCCAAAACAAAGACCTTTCTGCAACAACATGAAGAAAATGAGTTTGGCCTTTCAAACGTAACACAGCCAAAATCTCCCTCTCCAGTACTCTCCTGTCCAGAGAACAAAATGCACACTAATCCTGAAAACAGGATAATACCTAATGAAGAAAGAAAATCTGCACTTGAGGAACTAAAACTATACCAGAATACAAGAGAAAGGCATAACAAGACAGGGGTCTTGAGTCCATCCCATATGCATGAAACATCAGCTGCACCTCAAGATAAGGAAGACACTCAGTACAGCATTGTACAAGCTGTACCATGTTATGTGGATGATTCTGAACCAGTAACAATGATTTTCATGGGTTATCAGCGCATTGATGATGATGATCTAGAGGGAGACAAAAACTTATCACGATATGATGGGGTTATCCATGCAGAATTAGTTATCATTGATGATGACGAGGAAGACAACAGCAAATTTGAGAAGCCAGCATATCATCCCATAGGCCGCTACAGTCAGGTATATCAGCCAAGCAGGAAAATCACAGAAGTTCCACAGACAAACCTTGTGAGCAGTCTGGGCACAAGCCTGATCAGAGCACCCCACAAAAACTCCATCTCTCTGCAAGAGCAAGAACACTTAAGTTCACTGACATGCCCCGCTCATCTTCACCCACAGGTATCTGGAGATGGTACTGAAGATCCCTCACTAACAGGTAACACACAAGGAAAATCGTGTCACTGCTGCTTGCTCATGTAGAAAACTGATGCTACCCTTGTCTGCTAGTAACTGCTTCACTTGGTACTATTTACTGTTCCATGGACTAATCATGTCTTTGCTCTCCTTTGTTACCAAACGTCCATCTGCATTTTGGTCCTGTTGGATTATTCCATCTTCACCAATGCACTAGTTACCACAGCAAAACTTGGAAAACAAACAATCTCACAAAAAAAAAAAAAAATCCTGTAACCTGCAAAGACTAAAATTAGCTCTCTTTCATTAGTGCTACCTCAGTTAGCAGAACTGGGTTTTTACCTCTAACAGGTAACTAAAAGCATTGCTTTTTAATACTGTCCCCTCACAGGAACATTTCTGTGCCTCACTGTATTTTAATTACTTCTTAGATAATCCAGATTGGTGCTTAAATCAGAAAGGCTCTTTAATATCCATTTTTATTTTGCCATTTTTCTACAATCAGAATTGCAAATCTTGCCTTGACAGTGTTTATGCAAGTTTTAACAGCTTTTTTATTTCCCCAAGTTAGGTATTTTTAAAGCCTTTGAAATAGTTTTCATCACTACATGTGGTTATTCCCATTAGACCACTGCTATTTTAAACTTTTAAAAATATATTTAGTAACACTCAAGGTGTCTCTTTAGTTAGGTTTTACAATAAAAAGAGTGAAAGAACAATAGCAAGATTGTCCAGAAACACAGAAAGCTGCTCTTTGTGATCATGCTGCACTTACATGAGGTTTTAACTGTATAAGTTCAAGTATATTTGCAAGGCAGCATATTTCAGACAGCAGCCACATTCCACTTCAAGAAAAGAACACTCTGCTTGAAGACTGGGGTCCCAATCCTACATTCTCATTTTTCTCCTCTTCCAGACTAATGTTTTGCAATCTGGGCCCTGTCTAAAGCTGCACTGTCAGCCCAGCTCTTCTTTGCAATAATGGTAAAGCAAGGGGTGGGGTTTGGTCATCAGATCATACAAACATTTCCCAGTGTTTTCACATCCATGTGCACTGAGTGGGGAGAGCTGTTCAGTAAGTAATACTCTTAGGTTACAGGGGTGTCCATCTCATGCAGTCATGCACACAGCAGCCTGCCTGGCAGTTCTGCCCAGCCTTCCTGATAAATGAGGCCACTGCACTTTTCCATCACTTGATAGGACCTTTGTTTCACTCAAGAACCATTCCTGCCATTCACACACTTCCTTGTGTCCTCCAGGACCAAAGGAACCTGAAAGCAACTCTTATGCCAGCAACTGAAAGCAGAAGTAGCTAGTAGAGACAAGATAAACCAATCCAGCAGCTGCTCCAGGCCATTATATTTGGGACTAGTCCCTCAATTCTCCCATCACATGTGTCTAGGTATATAATGGAAAACCAACTCTCACCCACCTACCCACCAGCTCATTGCTATAGAAATCATTAACTCATCCTCCAGCCCACCATGTGGCTGCCACTGAACAAATCCTGGAAAAGAGGTTTCCAAGAAGCAACTACAAGCTAGCAGTACCATTTGGGAGGAGGGGTGGGGGTGTGATGTCATACACAGGCCATGATATGTGAGCTAGGTATTTGTAACAGTCTTAGTTTACTTTGGTCTCCTGAAAGAATCATCTGAAATGTCTTCATTTTTTCCACTGCCACTCATAAACATTTTTCAAACAATCTGCATCCTCCTCTTTTGAGGTTAGTGGAAAACAAACACTGTCAGGGAAGAGGAACAGATGTAAGTCTAGCAAAGACATTTGAGAATCTGTTCTGTTAGTCTGCATTTGATCCTACCCATTTACTTAAAAGTATTCTACCAAGGAGAAAATAGAACCATAGAATCAGTCAGGGTTAGAAGGGACCTCAAAGATCATCTAGTTTCAACCCTCCTGCCATGGGCAGGGACACTTCACACTAGATCAGGCTGTCTAGAGCCTCATCCAGCCTGGCCTTAAACACCTCCAGGAATGAGGCTTTGACCACCTCCCTGGGCAACCCATTCCAGGGTCTCACCCTCATGGTGAAGAGCCTCCTAACATCCAGTCTGAACCTACCCATTTCTAGCTTTGTTCCATTCCCTCTAATCCTATCACCACCTGCCATTCTACAAAGTCCCTCCCCAGCTTTCTTGAACAGCCCTTAAGATACTGAAAGGTCACAATATGGTCCATAGCCAAACAGGGGGAAAGAAACTCCAAAAAATGGTACCAATTAAATTAAAAGTAGATTGGAAGCTGCTTCAAAAACACACCCCAACAGCCAACACTGCCTCCCAATGTCTTAAGTGCCCAGCAATATTTGGAACTAATCCACATTTGTTTTTACCTCTCCACCTATTTATTGCCACTCCTTGGGACATTTTAATCAGCAGAAAAAGCCAGGAAGTGACTATTTTTCCCAAGCAGTCCCAGTAATCCTACTTCGACTTCTAAAATGGAAACAAAACCAGGAAAGTCTCTTAAGTCTAGAACAATGTATCACACGGAGCTGTTTCTTAGGGGAAGAAATTGTTTCCAAAGCCTGCACTGATGGCCAGCTAGCAGGTTCACCCTAAACACCACTAGAGAAAGAGGTGACTACTTTTTTATACCTTGTGCATTACTAAACAGTACAATAGGGGGGAAAAAAGTCTTCTCTAAAATGATTTTTAAAAAATGTTTAAATGCTGCAATTGCCTCTCAAACAGGCAGAAAGGACTCTTTCAAGGAGAATGAAAAGCAAGGAAGCACAAGACAGACTATTGGGACAGTACCTTACGTAACAACCTGGGAAAGAACTGAACCTTCAGAACAAGTTACTGAAAACCAAAAACCTAACAAAAAACCCCAACCAACCAAAAAAAAAAAAAAAAACCAAACCAAACAACAAAAAAAACCCCAAACCAAGACCCACACCAAAAACAATGATCAGTGATTGTGAAGGACAAGTAGAAAACAGAGGAATTGTTCAGATGTCAGAAGAAAGTAGGAGCTTTCAGCATGGCCCCTGGACAGACATAAACATAGGATACAACTCTATTCCCCATACAGACACAGTTTTCCTTTCCCCATGAACTCGGTGGGACACACCAATATCTCAAAGTATGTGAGCTGAGAACAAACATCCAGAGAGAAGGATGATAGTGTTGTAATTAGGACAGCAGGGCTTGCATTACTAGAGTTTGTTTTCTCCTTGAAATTTCAGTCAAATGAATCAGCCTGCAAATGTTTTGAGGGTTCAATACTCCACAGTGCAATTAAAAGCCCTTTGGGGAGAGAAAGGCTAGACATAGTGGGATGAGCAAGGAAACAATACTGAAGCTAAATGGGTAGTAAAATCCAGTGACAGTGTGGAACAAGCTGTCATGGGACATGAGTCCAAGGCACTTGACAAACAGCTAGTCCAGACAAGCTGATTTTTGTCCTTACTATTGGAAGTTGCACAATCACAATGGAGGCTCCACTCCGTCAGCATTGGCAAGAGGAAGGGAGAGCAATCCTTTTTAACAGGGAAAGATTTATATAGGCCAGCTGTTCCTGTTGACACCAGAGCCTGCCAAGCCAGACTACTGGATATAAGCAAAGCTTCAGAAGGAACGCTCTCTCCAACCACAACCAGGACTGGAATTCCTCAGAATTCCCTGATTTGTAAAATGTACACAGAAGCTTTGCGAGAGTTGCGCTGCGTATTAGTGGCTCTGTGATACGAAGTTACACTCACATGCTTCTACCATTTGAAAGAACCCCAGAATTCAAAACGTAACTCGAGTGAGATATCTTGCTGACATTGAGCATAAATCAAGTAAACAGCTGCTCTGAGCCCCTGTCCCTGCACAGGGACATACATGGGATGAAGGAATGGGATGTGCTATTTTGGGTGACTCTTCAAGCTAGTAGGTCAGAGGGCTGGAGGTTATTCCCACTGCTTTCTCAGACCAGCTACATTGTAGAGAGAAGCTCTTACATATCAAATGGCAGCACTATATTCCATTCTAAAAATAACCTTAACATTTCTTCATCTGCTCTGTGCTGTCACTTTCAAACTTACCCACATTATACTCAGTTACAGACAATAGCTGTGCCTATGTTTATAGAGATACCAAGTCACTGTCAGATTTCAATCAGGAACATGACTCTGACTCACCAGGAAGTTTCTGTAAATATTAACACAAAAGAACAAAGCTTCCAGTTACAGCTCCCACCAAGGAGCTGAAACAAAGAGTTTGTTTAATTATTCATGCATCCTTCAATCCGTCAGTATCTAGTCAAGGACAACGCCACCTGTCTGCAATGCCTTAGTGAAGGTCATGAAAGCAAACCAATTGGAGCTGTGCAAATTGTCAGGACCTGATAAACAATATAAATTCGTAATATGCTCACTCTTTGCACAATTACTCAACTAATACTTTCTACTGATTTCTTTCTATAACACTAAACCAATGCTTAATCTGCTGGATTAACCACTGGAGGTATGTACATTTCTTATTTTCCTAAAGATGAAGATTTTGCATCAGAAAGTGTGAAAATGCAATGGCCTGCTTTGTTTTCTTCTTTCAGCTCTGCGGATGAGAATGGCCAAGCTGGGGAAAAAGGTGATTTAAACAGCTGTTATGATACGGAAGTAACATTTACTGCTCAAAGCAGAACAAAGCTGAGAAGAGTTCTTCAACATGGATCATAATGTTTGCTTTGCTCATCTTTTTATGTATCTGTTATTTTGCCCTCTGCATAAGCCAATGGACTTTAGCAGACTTTTAGGTTTGACCAACTGCCACAGACACAAAAAAAACACATTCTAGACTTTGCTAAGAGTAGTGGAAAGTTCCTTAAAGACATAAACATGAAGACATAGGCACACCTGGTTCCCATAACCAGCAATACATGGCTGCTGTAGAAACAGAGCAGATAAACACTCATCTCCATGGAACTTCACAGGACAGAGTTTCAGTTCAAAGTCTGCCAGTCTACCTGATATCGATTGAAGACACCATCCAGAATTATTCTGGTAAAAGCATTAGCTAATAAAAACTATACATGAGAAACAGAAGCAGAACCAAACATAAATATAAAAGCTAGTTTCCAAGCACACCGACTTGGCCAAAATTTAAACCATTTCTTTCATAGTGACAGCGAAACAAACCGAAACCAGCTAAGCCAGCACTGAAATATTTAACCACCTCTAGAGCTCCATAGTCCACTCAGCTTCCTAATTTACATGTGACAGCACAGCCATCCTCAGATCCTGCACCCTTTCCCATAGCATGTAGATGCTGCCTACCAACAGCCTCACAGAGCAATCCTATGTATAACACTACAAACAGCCTGACTTTCCAGGCATGCTTCCACCTCCAAGCTTGCTCAGTAAGACCTGCTTTTCCAGGAAACTGGTTATCAGATAGGTACTGCCTGTCCATTAGGGAAAAGCCAGCCCACCAACACACAATGACTCTCAAACAGGTTTCAGTTGGCCAGAGAATTAAAATCAGTGCAAGCCAGCCATCAGAAATACTGAGTTGCTGATGGCTTGCCCCGCACCTACATTAGAAGGTCTGCTTTAAGTGTTGCCACTGCTGGGCACAGATCTCCAGCAAGGTCTCAGGCTCCCACCAAGCAACAGATGAATTCTTTTCACATGAGGAAGCAGCTAAGGGCCTCTGAGGCTTCTCTAAGGTACTATTGCATCTAGAAATCTCACATGCAAGTCAGATTTTTCAAGGACATAATTTGTAGCAGGAGAAAGTGCCTCCTAGCACTAAGTCCTTACATCCAAATCAGTAGGATAGCTTTATTTTGCTAGGTTTTAGCCTGGTTTGAATCACTAAACAGATAAAGCTCAGGTTGTGTTGTTCTAGTATAGCTGACTCCAATTATCCACCAGCAGAAAACAACCACATGTTTTGCTGGCCTTCCTGGTTTCAAAGCAGGAAAGTGAACTACTCCCTCATAGTGAGGCATGATGGTAGTAATCAGCTGACTTATAGCCTCTAAACATTTGATGGCTCCTAATCTGAAATGGGTAATAAGCTCAAATTTTGGAACTTGTCAGAGATGGTCACCTAGAGAGTGGAAATGTAGATAAGAACAAATAAATCTGACTTTTAAAGATTTTCTCTGTGTTTATCCTGGGTTTGTTGCTTCCTTTGTGGTGGCATTTGTTTTTTGTTAGTTTTTAATTGGGTTGGGTTTAGGGTGCTAATAGCAGCAGTTACCTTCAACTCTTTTATTTAATTATTTTCTTTTGCACCTTCTCAAATGTTTTTAACAGGATACACAAACAAATGAGAGTAGAAGAGTGATTTGAAATAGTCACAAGCAGTTTCTGTAACAGTGGCAGATTACTAAAACACTCATCTCGTACCTTCACCAATAATCCACTCTAGTGAGACCCCACCTGGAGCACTGCATCCAGTTCTGGAGCCCCTAGGACAGGAAAGATCTTGTGGCCTTCCAGTATCTTAAGGGGGCTACAAGAAAGCTGGAGAGGGACTTTTTAGGGTGTCAGGTAGTGATAAGGTTGGGGGGAATGGATCCAAGCTAGAGGAATGACAATTGGATGAGAATGATGGTGGTGAGACACTGGCACAGATTGCCCAGGGAAGTGGTGGCAGCCTCATCCCTGGGTGTTTTTAAGGCCCGGATGGATATGGCTCTGGGCAACCTGATCTAGTGTGAGGTGTCCTTGCCCATAGCAGGGGGATTGGAACTGGATGCTCCTTGAGGTTCCTTCCAACCCTGACAATTCTGTAATTCAGTGCAAGGAAGAGAAACGAAGCTCACCTTAATTCATTCTGCAGCCTTAACATCAGCTGGTAAAAAAAAAAAAAAAAAATTCAAATGAAGCAAAGCATCAGCCAGTTTTCACCCAGAACACATGTATGAGTTGTATTTGAAGCAAGGGAGAAAATCTGGGGAAAAAACCAGCAAAAATGCTGTGCCACCACCTTATTCAAAGTAGTTTAAAAGAAAGACAAAGGAAGAGAGTTTCCACAATAGAGAACGCATTGTAAGTCTGGAGGTGAATACCAATACATGAAAACTAATGTAAAAAATCTGTGAATGTGCCATTATGATTCATGTACTTACAGATCAAATATTAGGAGACAAATATGAGGAGGGGTTATGATCTTTTTCTGGGACCTTGCATTACTGAGCTGATAAGGCCAGAAAACAAACTGATTAGGGCATGAAATTGAAGCTAGGATGTGATAAAAGATATTTTGTGAAAGACAATTGTATATGTAGGTATAACTGTAAGTCAAATCAGCTGAAACCAGCTTATTGTTAACTGCAAGCACTGATAAGTAATAAACAAGTAAAACCACAGATATGCCCTGAAAAAGTTCATCTAGAAGAAACTTGATGAAAACTACTATCTTCCTCCCACAGACCACAAAAAAGGGGAAAATTAAGACCCTAAGAGATGGAGGGTGTGTGTGCAGAAAGACTACACCTATCACAAGAATTAATGTACATATATCCACCTTTTCTTAGAATAGCTTATGTATATGTATTAAAATAGAGAATATAAACCAAAACTAGAATTCCTGAGGTGTGTGTCATTGGTGGAGTGGAGACTCCCTGGCTCACCCAGCGCTGCTTGCTTTCCTTTATATACCAACCTTCTAATAAATTAGATTTAGATTTGATTGGACTTGGAGAATTTATAACAAAAACCAAAAAGCAACCCAAAACTTCAAATAGCACACAGCAAGAGGAACAGTCAGTAAGTTGGTGTTAAGAATCTCTTGGCTAGAAGGCAAACCACCCTGGCATTATTTTAGACAGTCCTCTAAAAGTATCAACTTCATGCTCAAAATCCATGAAAACGGGAAGAGCTTTGGTATTCATTAAGGGAGACACAGAAAACAAACCAATACAGAGCTGTGCCATAGCACTTCATATTTGTAACTGGAGTAGAGCTTGGTCACCCTGTGTCTGAAGAAACAAATAGAGCAGAATGAAAACAGAGGGACAGAAGTGCAAAATGGCCAAACAGTAGCAGCCACACAGGGGAAAAGACAGTAAGGCAGAGACATGAGGGGCTGTTATGGAGGAACCCTAATTCAGGGTTAATATTAGGTTGCAATAAGGCCAATATAAGCTTATTAATTTTTAAAAATATCTATACAAAGAAAATTCCCCCAAACTTATTTACAATTTCTACACACTGGTTCTGTTCTGCAGTCAGTTTGAACTATTTTTTTTTTCAGAATGTACACATAAAATTTAATTGAACTAAATTAATTTAGGAAAAGTTTTAGGAGATTTTAAACAATGAGAGAAAGTTTTACAGCCAAACTTGCTGCTTAACAATTAAACCTGAACCTTATAAACTATGGGAAAGAGAATAGGATTTACTCACTGCTTAAGCCTTAATATGTATGGTCTGAGAGATATATGCAGAAGCATAAACAGAAGATTAATAGTTCTTGCCACACTGTAATCTCCAACACAGTGAGACTGGGTTTGCTGCTTAACTGGCTAAACAAACATTCCTACAGACATCCTCAAAAATGTGTAACTCCCTAATTTTTCTTGTATCATTTCCCCCCTTTTCTTATTAACTATTGAATTAATTTGCTATGTTACCAATCTTACCTAAACTTTTGAAATCCTTTCCTGATTCTATTTGCTGTCTTAACTGATGCTTTTTCCAGTTGATGTAACTATATTCTGTTTCTCTAGCACACCAAAGAAAGCACTGAACTAAAACACAGATTAATATTCCCATAACTATAAGTATTAATACAAATGTACACAACTGCTTCTACCATCCAAAATTAGGCAACCAAAATGTTAATTTGTCCCATAATCCTTGAAATCCCCATGATGTATTGCCCTTTTCTACCTCATGCAATATTCTTCCCTGGTCCTCAGGAGAAGAGTAATTCCAGCTGCAACCTAATGTTGTTAAATTTCACCACTCTACCTTATTTCCAGTACCTTCATTACTTTCTACAAAAAGGGTTTGTTGAGGATCCACAATTCATAAATCAAACTTTGGACCTAGCTTCCCTGGCTCATCTTTCCCATGTTGACACCTCTGGAAATCAGTTCTGGATGTGGTCACCGAGAGTGGTGGCCCTCAGGTCCAATTCACCGAAGCTACCCTGAACAGTGGGGTCTTCATTTGGCCACAGGGAAGTTGGGTGCATATCCAGCAGTTAATGAGATTAGCTTGTGAGGCCAATTCTTGATTAACATTTAAGTACATATTTCCTTCCCATCCCCCAACAGTTATAACCAATAAACTTATCGTAACTATCGATATAGTTTGTGTTTTAAGGGACCCTGGGATTCAAGTTTCCATTCTTTCACTGGAGCCTTCTTGACATGGGTATGGTGGATCCAGGCAGCTTGTTCCTTGATCTTGATGGCAGTGAAGGATGTTAGCAGGACTTGGAACGGTCCTGTCCACTTTGGCTCAAGGGGGTTGTCTGAAACAGACCTGACATAAACATAATCATCTGGTTCCACATTATGCACTGGCCCATCCAAACCCCTAGCTTGTGAAGTCACTACTTGTTTGTTGATTTTTGCTAAGTTTTCTGTATTTTTTAAACATAATTGTTAAGTATCTCCTCTCTGAATTGGTCAGTTACCACATTTTGCATGGTCCGTACTGTATTTGGATGACCAAACAAAATTTCAAATGGGCTGAGGCCTTCCCTTGTGCACTGCTTGGTTCAAATACAGAGTAATGTGATAGGCAGTGCCTGTGGCCAAGGCAGTTGTGCTTCCTGTCCAATTTTTACTATTTGAATTTTGATTTGGTGGTTCATCTTTTCCACCTGCCCACTTGATTGTGGGTTATAAGGAGTGTGTAACTGCCTATCAATCCCCAAAAAGGAGCTAACTTCTTGTACTGTTTTAGCCACAAAATTAGGTATTCGGTCACAGGACATAGCAGCAGATACCCCAAAATGGGGTATGATTTCTTGCAACAATACCTTGTTTACCTTTCAAGCTTTGTGAGACATGGGTAAGCCTTGGGCCAACCTGAAAAGGTATCAGTTAATACCAAAAGGTATCGGTACCCCCCTTTTCTGGGCAGTTCCATAAAATCAATCTGCCACTGCTGCCCAGGGTAGTTACCTTTACCTATTTGTCCCAGCACCATTTTTCTTGTCACTTTGGGTTTGGTTCTTAAACACACCTCACATTGCCTGGTTACCTGTTCAACCGTAGTATACAGCTTCCTTGCTATACACTCCTGTACCAACTTTCAATACAGTGCTTCCATTACCCAGTGTGTTCTCCTGTGGTCTGCCTGAACAAAAGCCTAAAGTAGGTTAGTAAGGATGATCAGTTTCCCATCAACAGTTTCGGCCCACCCTTTTCCAAATCTAACCCCATGCACATCTTTTATCAGCTTTTGTATTCCTTACTGTAATTTTGGTTCAGGCTCCTCCTGTTCTATAGTAAGTTTACTGTCCGGTATCAAGGAAAATGCCTCTATTACCTTTCCTTCTTTTGCCACATTTTTGGCTGCTTGATCAACCATTCTGTTACCCTTTTATTGATCTGTATCTCCATTCTGATGAGCTTTGCCGCGCATGATGGCCACCTTTGAGGGCTTTTGGACTGCTTCCAAGAGTTTCAAGATCTCTTCTGTGTGCTTAATACCTTTGCCCTGGGTTGAAAATAACCCTCTTTCCTTCCAAATAGCCCCATGTACATGTACTACTCCAAAAGCATACTTGGAATCTGTCCAAATGTTGGCCATCTTTCCTTGAGATAGTTCAAGAGCTCTAGTTAGGGCTATTATCTCTACTTTCTGAGCAGAGGTATTGCTGGTTAAGGCTTCTGCTTCGATTACCTCTTTAGTGGTGGTTATAGCATACCCAGCTTTTCTTTCTCTTTGGATCATGAAAGTGCTTCCATCAGTATACCATCAGTCTGCTTCTTCCAGTGGATTTTCCTTCAGATCTGGCCTGCTGGAGTAGGTAGGCTTCGATGGTTTCCAGGCAGTCATGGATTACTGGTTCCCCATCATTGCCTTGGAGAAAAGAGGCTGGATTGACAACATTGGTTACTTTTATTTCCACATCATCTTGCTCTACCAGAATGGCCTGATATTTAAGAAATCACTGAGGCGACAGCCAATGGCCCCCTTTAGCTTCTGGGACTGCTGACACTGTATGGGACACCAATACCACAATCTTCCGTCCCATAGTAAACTTTCAGGCTTCCTGAATGTTTACGGCAACTGTTGACACTGCTCTCAGGCAGCTAGGCCAGCCCTTGCTAACCTCGTCCAGTTGTTTAGAGAAATAAGCGACAGCTCTTCGATAAGGCCCAAACATTTGGGCTAGGACTCCCAGCACTATTCCCTGTTTCTCATGGGAACATAGCAGGAGGGGTTTGGTGGTGTCAGGCAATCCCAGAGCTGGGGCTCTCATTAGTTCCTTTTTCAAGGCATGAAAGGCTTGGATTGCTTCCTCTGTCCATTGTAGGGTCTTGCTTTCAGCATTAAGCAGCTCATACAAGGGCTTAACAAATAACCCATAATTATAAATCCATAGTCTACACCAGCCTGTCATTCCAAGGAAGGTTCCCATTTCCCTTACCATGGTTGGCAGTGGAATGGCACAGATAGCCTCCTTCCTTCCTGATTCCAAGACTCCTTGTCTGACAGAAAGTTCATATTCTAGGTAAGTGACCTGTTTCTGGACAATCTGTGCTTTCTGTGGAGAAACTCTGTATCCATTTAGTCCCAAAAAGTTCAACATACTCACTGTCCACACATTGTTGTTCTGTTCTGGTAGCAACTAGAATATCATCCACATATTGTAACACCTTTCCTTCTCCTTCTGGTTTCTGCCACAACTCCAGGTTTTTTGCCAAATGATTGCCAAAGATAGTAGGACTGTTTTTAAATCCTTGTGGTAAAATGGGCCAAGTCATCGGAGTCTTCCATCCAGTCTCTGGGTTTTCCCATTCAAAAGCTATTGACTGTCTGGGCTCAGGGTTATGCAAAAGAAGGCATCCTGTAAGTCCAGAATGGTAAACCACTCTAACCCTGGGGTCAACTGAGTTAACAAGGTATAGGGATTAGCCACCAGAGGATAGAGATTTATAGTGATCTTATTTATTGCTCTTAAATCCTGAACGCACCTATATCCATCCTCAGGCTTTGTTACTGGTAAAATGGGTGTGTTATAGGCAGATTCGCATTCCTTCAATAGTCCAAAATTTACAAATTTCTGGATTATAGGCAAAATCCCTTCCAAATCCTTTTTCCTTTAAAAGACACTGTTTGACTCGGATTGGTTGTGCCCCTTCTTTAAGTTGTATTATAACTGGAGAGGCATTCTTAGCTTTACCTGGTTGGTCTGTGTCCCATACCATGTGGTATACCTGAGCTTCTATTTCCTGCCTCTTACTCATTTTCTGAATAGATGGTTCTATAGGGGCCAAACTCAAAACCTCAATTAATAGATCATTCCCCACTTTAAATTCAACATTTCCTTTATCAAACTTGATTTCTGCTCCTAAGGCTACCTACATTAGAACCTTGGTCCAGAGGTGTATTTTTCCTCACAACCTCCCTTAATTTATCCAAAAACTCAGAGGGTGCTTCTGTTGGTCCCTGTTGTACTGAATACAGCACTGACCAATTAATTGCTTTGGGTATTGATTTTTCAATTGCTTTAATAACAAACTTGCAATATTGCCTTAACCACTCACGACCTGCATCTTGATTCATGTTCCACCCAGGGTCTTGTAAGGGAAATAAATCCCTTGGATTATGTTAAGTATCCTCAGCCTTTTCAGTGGCATTTTCCAATCCATTTTTAAGAATCAGCTGTTTCTCTGTTCCAGTCATTTGTTCTAATAGCAACTGCACATCTTCCCAGTCTGGGTTATGTTGCTGAACCAAAAATTGAAAATATCTTGTTGTTACTATTGGATTATTTTGATATTCCCTAGCTTTCACCCTCCAGTTATCCAAATCATGGGTGATAAAAGTTATTTTTAGCCAAACCGGTTCACCATCTGCACCAACTGCCTGCCTTAAGGGTGCCTGGATAACTGGTCTTCGTGCCCTAGTGTGTGCTGCCACGGGGCTTCCCACCTCTGAACTGCTCCCTTCATCTGAAGTGTCAGCTGCCCATTCAGCACCTATTGTCATGTCTTGTGCTTGGGTTGGGGGCTGGTAGAATTCAGACAGATCCCTGGGATTCACCCTAGAATTCTGTAGTTTTAGACACCTCTATCCAATACTGCATGCTGAACAACACCTCCGTAGTCTAGCCCTTTCCTTGTTACCTTTTTCCAAGGCCAGACCCAGTGGGTCATACAGAGTTCTGAGCACACAATCTCTCTGGTATTCAGGATGATCTCTCAGATAGAAAAACATATCTGCATACACAAACTCACCCCATTTTCCCTCTCTTCTAAAGAATTACATTAGTTCTAGAAGAGTGTTATAGTTTAAAGTTCCATTCAATGGCCATTTCTCATTTTTCTTCAATTTATACAAAGGCCATCATTGATTGCAATGTTTGATGAAAGTCATCTGACTGGTGTTGCCTGACAGTGGGCCACCAATTTGTTTCCAGTGAGCCAAAATACAACCTAGAGGACTCTGCCTCACCACATCCCCTCTCTGGCTTTCCCCCATCTTATACAACAGTACAAGCTACAGGGCTTCTTACAGATTACACAAACGATGGTCAGCATTATCAACACAGGTTTTAATAATTCAATCAATACCCAGACTAACATGAATTTCTAATCCCTTTTAAGATACTGGTTTTCAGCACAATTTAGGCAGAAGAAAAAAACAAAACTTTCTCTCAGATTGTCTGTTTTACCCGAACACATTCATGTGCTGGCCCTAATTAAGCATCAAGATCACAGTTACAATAGGTCAATTAGCATTTAAAGCATTTAGCAAGTCACCTCGGCAGCAGCTGATAAGAGACAGCTACCGAACCCCTACTCCCCTCTCTACCTGAAAGGTTTTCCCGCATCAGTGGGAGAAAGAGAGAAGGGAAAGAGAACAAAATTCCAAACTGTGTTTCACAGTCTCATTCACTCCATTTTGCTTCATCTTTTCTCTGGCCATGCCTCTCGCCAGACAACAAAACCACAGATCAAGACCCCACACTTTGCTTCATAGGCAATTCTACATCTCATTCACATTCACACTTTCAGAGCTCTGGGTGATATTTCAGTTTCGTTACTGCAAAATAACCTCCCCTTTGCTTATGAAAGGGGCCTTAACTTGTTTCAGGGATCCACTATTTGACCACTGTAGTGGGTTTGCAGTGACCTGCCCCCCCACCTTTTAG
>VWZI01017947.1:9620-29988 GCA_013396835.1 Psilopogon haemacephalus
CCCTCCTTTTTCCCCTTCTCATCCTCCTCTTCCTTGCCATGCTGTTCTCTCCTGCTGCCACCCTCTTCCTCCTCCTCCTCCTTCTCCTCTCCTCCTCAGTGGGACCTTCCTGCTGCATCTCCCAGGGGCAGGACCTAGCATCCCAGGGCCTTTGTGGCGAGGCCAGGGGTGGGAGGGCAGCATGGGCAGAGCCTGGCAGCACTCAACTGCTCTGCCAAAGTAGGAGTCACAACTCCAGGGGATTTTTTGCTTCCCCCCAGCCCTGGGAAAAAGACTGTGGGTTGGAAGGGACCTCAAAGATCAGCCAGTGCCAAGCCCCAGCCATGGGCAGGGACACCTCCCACGAGCACAGGCTGCTCAAGACCTCATCCAGCCTGGTCTGCAACACCAGAGGTCACATTTCTGTGCTCCATAACCTCCCTGGGCAGCCTGTGCCAGTCTCTCCCCACCCTCACTGCAAACAATTTCTTCCTCCTCTCCACTCTCCCTCTCCTCTCTCCCAGCTCAAAGCCTTTGTACCTTGGCCTGTCACTCCCAGCCTTTGTCCAAAGTTCTTCCTCAGCATTCCTGCAGCCCCTCCAGCTCTGAGGTCTCCTTACATCCTTCTCTTCTGCAGGCTGAGCAGCCCCAATTCTCCCAGCCTGACTCCACAGGGGAGGTTCTCCAGCCTGGCCCTCAACATCTCCAGGGAGGTTGTGGAGCACAGAATCACCCAATGTGATCTTTGATCACATTGGGTGATTCTGTGCTCCACAACCTCCCTGGGCAAACCTGTGCCAGCTTCTCCCCACCCTCACTGCCAACAATTTCCCTGGGCAACCTGTGCCAGTCTCTCCCCACCCTCACTGCCAACAATTTCTTCCTCATCTCCACTCTGCCTCTGAACACTTCCAGTCCTGGATCCTCCACAGCTTCCCTGAGCAACCTGCTGCAGTGCCTCAGCACCCTGCTCTTGGTCTGCCCCTGGGTCCAGCCTCCCCTTGAGCCCATGCTCTATTCCTCCTCCTCCTCCTCCCTTCTGCTCCCTTCAGCAAGGTGACTCTTGCCTGGGGAGGACTCCCCTGGAGGGAGCTGCTGCTGGCACAAGGTCACTTTGTGCATGCAGCCAGGCTGGGAGCATCTCCTCAGCCCCGGGCAGTGGGCAGAGGATGGAGCTGGCTGCCTGCTGGCAGTGCCCCTGCCCGTGGTGCCCTGTCCTCAGCATGCCCTCCCCTTCCAGAGCAGCCAAATGCCTCCCTGGGCAGCTCTGGGCAGAGATTTGTTAATTAAAGGCAGGGGGTTTAATCCTGCTGTGCACAGCCTGGCTCTGGGAAGCAGGATTTAATGAGCCCTGCACAAATCAGCCTCTTGGAGCCTTTTTCTGCCAGCCAGCTTATGCAGGCTGCCCAGGACAGGTCCCCCAGGCTGGAGAAGTGCCCATTGCAGGGCACAAAAGCCTTTTCCAAGGTGCCCCAGGGCCCCCAAGCCACACTGCCACTGCCTGGTGGGGCAGCTGCTCCCTTCTCTTGGAGTTGCTCTTCATCACAGGATGGTTTGGGTTGGAAGCACCTCCAGAGCTCATCCAGTCAAACCCTCCCTGCAGCCATCAGGGACTTCCTCCACTAGCTCAGGCTGCCCACAGCCCTGTCAAGCCTCACCCTTGAATATCTTCAGGCATGGGACCTCAAAACACCTCCCTGGGCAACCTGCTGCAGTGTTCCAGCAGCCTCCTGCTACAGAATCTGATCCTCCCATCTCATCTGAGCCTGCTCTGCTCTGGTTTGAAGCCATTGCCCCTGGGCCTCGTGCAAGCTGTGCCCTCAGTGGCAGCTTCAGAGGATGTGGTGAAGATGCTGCTGGAGCCTGGCAGCAGGAGAGCTTGCACGGGGATGTTGTCACCACCCTACAGAGCTGGAACTTATCCTAGAACCATAGAATCAGGCAGGTTGGAAGAGAGCTCCTCCAGCCCAACCTCTCACCCAGCTCTAGCCAATGGCACTCAGTGCCCATCCAGGCTTGGCTTGAACACCTCCAGGGATGGGGACTCCACCACCTCCCTGGGCAGCCCAGGCTGAGCCTTACCCAGTCTGACCCTGAACCCTCATTCCTCTTCCCTCCTGCTGACTTCAGGAAGGTGATTTGTGCCTGGGGGGCAGGTCCCATGCTCTGCTGCCCTAGAGGGAGGTGCTCCTCACACAGGGGCACTTTGCCACCACAGTGGAGGCTCTCCTGAAGAAAGTGCTTGCCCCCAGTGATGTCTCCTAGAACAGCTCATCAGAGACATGGGCACAGCATGAAGCATCCACAGCAGGATCAGATCCCTTCCCATCAACGATGAACTGGAACCTGCTGCAGCAGGGCCAGAGGAGGCCACAGCAGTGCTGGCAGGGTGGGAGCTGTGCCCTGGGGCCAGGCTGGCAGAGCTGGGGGTGTGCAGCCTGCAGGGGAGAAGGCTCCAGGGACACCTCCTGGTGGCCTTGCAGGGCTTCAGGGAGCCAGGAGAGAGCTGGGGACAGAGCCTGGAGCAGGGCCTGTGGGGGCAGGATGAGGGAGGATGGTTTGAAGGGCAAGAGGGAGGCTGAGAGTGGAGAGAAGGGAGAAAGGTTTGGCAGGGAGGGTTGAGGAGAGCCTGTGCCAGGCTGCCCAGAGAGGTGGGAGCTGCCCCAGGGCTGGCAGCACTGCAGGGCAGGGGGTGTGGGGCTGGGAGCAGCCTGCTCTGGGGGGGATGTCCCTGCTGGGGCTGTGAACAGCCTGCTCTGGGGGGGATGTCCCTGCTGGGGCTGTCAGCAGCCTGCTCTGGGTGGAGATGTCCCTGCTGGGGCTGTCAGCAGCCTGCTCTGGGGGGGATGTCCCTGCTGAGTGCAGGTCTTGGGCTGGATGGGCTTGAATGATCCCTCCCAGCCCAAAGCAGTTGATGATTCCATGAAGCTGAAGCTGCTCACTCCTGTGCCTTCCTCAGCAGCTTTGTTGCTCTCAGCAGCTGCTCTCAGATGCCTTTAGCCCTTGTGCTGTGCCAGGGCCTGCTCCTGCTGCTGCTGCTGCTGCTGCTTTTGACATAAAGAGGAGGTGGAGGAGGATTTCCACTGATGGTATCTGGGCTGGGGGTGGGGGTTGGTGATGCTGGGGTGCCCTGGGGGGCTCCATCCCTCTGAGGTGGCCCATGGGAAAACTGCAGCTTCTGCCTCTGTGCCATGGACCTTCCTCTCCTCCAGGGATCAAGGTAATTGGTGGCATCAAGGAACTCACTGGGGAGGAGTATGGAGTTTACGTCAAGAGGATCATTCCAGGAGGGGTGGCTTATGCAGATGGTGAGTTCCACACGGTGCAGAGCATCCCCCCCAAAGCCTGTGGGCAACCCCCCAAAACCCCCTGCATTGCCTTGGGTTTTAATTTGGCATGCTGCTTTCCTTGGCATCTCAGCTGCTGCCTCCTGGATTCTTCTCGCAGTGAGGAGCAGGTTTTGACTGTGGCAATGGTGGCAGCATCCAACCCCAGCCTTGGCTTGGCTTCTGCAGGCTCTTGGTTCACAGTGAGGGTGGGGGGAGACTGGCACAGGGAGGTTGTGGAGCGCAGAATCACAGACTCATCGTCCTGTGCTTCTCTGCTCCACAACCTCTCCGGGCAAACCTGTGCCAGGATCAGCCAGTTTCAACCAGCACAGGGTACTCAAGGCCTCATCCAGCCTGGCCTCCAACACCTCCAGGGATCATAGATCCCATTCTGTGCTTCTGTGCTCCACAACCTCCCTGGGCAACCTGTGCCAGGCTCTCCCCACCCTCACTGCAAACAATTTCTTCCTCCTCTCCACTCTCCCTCTCCCCTCTCCCAGCTCAAAGCCATTGTCCCTCAGCCTGTCCCTCCCAGCCCTCATCCAAACCCCCTCCCCAGCTCTCCTGAAGCCTCCTTCAGGTACTGGAAGGAAAGATGAAGCCTGCAGACCCTTAGCTCAGCACCTCCTGATTGTTTGCAGTGAGGGTGGGGAGAGCCTGGCACAGGTTGCCCAGGGAGGTTGTGGAGCACAGAATGGGATCAGGCTGTTCTGGAGGAAACTGCAGGAGGGCAGCTCGAAGGTCCCACCAGAGAAGGCTGCAGGTGGACCTCAGAGCTGCCTTCCAACACCTGAAGGGATCCTGCAGGAAGGCTGCAGAGAGACTTTTGCTGAGGGTGTCTGAGGCAGGCCAAGGGGGAATGGTTTGGAGCTGAGGCAGAGCAGGGTGAGAGTGGAGCTGAGGCAGAAGCTGTGCAGGGTGAGGGTGCTGAGAGCCTGGCACAGGCTGCCCAGGGAGGCTGTGGAGCACAGAATGGGATCATTCTGTCTATGTGATCATTCTGTCTATGATCCCATTCTGTGCTTCTGTGCTCCACAAGCTCCCTGGAGGTGTTGATGGCCAGGCTGGATGAGGCCCTGAGCACCCCGTGCTGGTGGGAGGTGTCCCTGCCCATGGCAGGGGGTTGGAGCTGAATGATCTCTGAGGTCCCTTCCAACCTCACCCAGTCTGTGGAACCTCAGAATCTAAGCCAGGATTGGTTTGGTGCAGCATTTCTCCCCCTAGCAAAGCAGAATCCCCCCAGAGCTGGGGGAGAGGCAGAGCTGCTCATGGGTTTCTCCCTGACCTCAGACCCAGCTCAGGAAGAGCTTTGCTGCGGTTTTTTTGCTCTTCCCAGAGCAGAGGCAGTTTTGGGACCTTGTCACAGGGTGGTTGGGGAGGTTTGGAGGAACTTCCTTGATGGCCACAGGTTGGACGAGCATCCTGGGGGCCACCACCTCCTGCATCTTTCCTCCTGTCACTGGGCAGAGGCAGGCAGTGCCCAGCCTCTCCCAGTCCCTTCCAGCTGTGTTTGCTGCACTTTCTAACCCATCTTTTTCCCCTTTCCCAGGGCGCCTGCAGCCAGGAGACCAGATCCTGGAGGTCAATGGAGATTCCTTACTCGGGGTGACAAGCGAGAGGTAACCTTCTCCAAAGGGACTTCTTCCATTCCTCTTGCCCTGGCAGCAGCCTGGGAAGTGCTTTCAGGGGCAGTGGCAATGCTGTGACACAGCCAGAACTGCTGCCAAGGGATGACTTGGGCGTGACCCAACAAAAAAACAGAGCAGTGAGCCCCAGCTGGGCAGGCTGAGGGCATCTGAGCCATGCACGGCATCAGGAGGCATTGAGAAGAGTGTGGGCAGCAGGGCAAGGGAAAGTCTCCTGCCCCTCTGCTCTGCTCTAGTCAGGACACAGCTGGAGCCCTGATTCAAACTGGCAGAGGGGAGATTTAAAGGGGATGTGAGGAGGAAGTTCTTCACAGGGAGGGNGGAAAGGACCTGGGAGTGCTGGGGGACAAGAAGTTCCTCAGGAGCCAGCAGTCTGCCCTCATGACCAAGATGACCAATGGGGTCCTGGGGAGAATTCAGAAGGGTGTGGGCAGCAGGGCAAGGGAGAGTCTCCTGCCTCTGTACTCTGCCCTGGTGAGAGCACAGCTGCAGCCCTGGATCCAGTCCTGGGCTCCCCAGTTCAGGAGAGGCAGAGAAGTGCTGGAGAAAGCCCAGGGCAGGCTGCAAAGCTGCTGAGGGGCCTGGAGCAGCTGTGGCAGGAGCAAAGGCTGAGAGCCCTGGGGCTGAGAGCCTGCAGGAGAGCAGCCCCAGAGGGCAGCTGAGCAATGCTCAGCAAGAGCTGAAGGAGCTGTGGGGGGCAAGAGCCTGGGGCCAGGCTCTGCTCAGTGCTGCCCAGGGCCAAGGGGCACAAAGTGTGAGGCAGGAGGTTGGATGTGAGCAGGAGGAGGAAGTTGTTTGTTGTGAGGGTGCAGGAGGCCTGGAGCAGGCTGCCCAGAGAGGCTGTGCAGTGTCCTTGTGTGCAGAGCTTGCCAGGCCAGCTGGGACCTGTGCTGCTGGGCAGGCTGCTGGGGGTGCCCTGCTGTGGGATGGGGCTGGGCTGGCTGAGCTCCAGAGGTCCCTTCCAGCCCCACCCCATTGTGATGCTATGGACCCAAGCTGTGTTCATGAGGTCTTTAGATGCTGCCCCCAAATTCTGGCTTAACAGCTCCTGGCACCCCCACTCCATCTGCTGCAGCCTCCCAGCAAGCCCCCAGCTCCCAGTGATGGAGATCAGCCAGTGCCTGCCCCCTGCCCTGAACAAGGCCATTCCTGCCAGAGCTGCTGAGGGTTGCAGTCAGGAAAGCCAAGACCTGATCCAGGCACCTTTGGGGCAGCCCTTTGCTATCAGCTGTGGTGCAGATCCACTCCTGCCCTGCATTCCCACGTGGTGGATGCTTGGGAAGCAGCATGAGGAGCTGCTCCCAGACCCCTAGAGCAGATGCCTTTGGTGAAGGAGGTCCCCAGGGACGCGTCTGGAGCTTCAGGGAGGCTGAGTCTGGCCTCTAGCCCTGACTGCCATGGGGATGTGTGTCCTCATGGCCAGCCCCTAGGGAGGAGATTCTCTGGGAGGTCTTCACTCGCCACCACCTGCACCTTCTGGAGCTGCTTTTCTTGGAGAGCAGCTCCTAATTCCATGCAGAAGCACCCAGCCCTAGCCAGTGGCACTAAGTGTTCCATCCAGAGGCACTCAGTGCCACGGTTTAGTGAATTGGAAGGTGTTAGGTGATAGGTTGGGATGAACTCTCTGCTTCTGTGGGGCTGTTCTCCAGCCAAAAAAGAAGGTCAGTGGGTCTTTGCCCAGCCTGCTGTGAGCTCTGCTGTGTGACTGGGGCGTGGATGGGTTGTGGGCAGTTAAGGTGTCAGGGATTGCAAAACCTGTGCTTGGGTTATTCCCTGCCCACAATGTGTCCAGCCCAGTTATGTTTGGGGTTTAATTCGGCCAGGGAAGGTCTTCACATGGATGCTTCTTGGGCAATTCATTACTTTAGGGGAATCAGAATGTTGGAAAAGTATTAGCCACCAAATGGCTCTGCCCCACTCAGAACCAGGGAGTCTGGAGTGGTAGGGAAGGTCTGTTCTGCTCATGGCAGTGGAATAGAATTCAGTTATGCAACCTGGCTCCTCTGTGGCAATGTTGGAGCTGCTTGGTGCCTTGAGAGCTGTTGAGAGGCTTCCAGACCTTCCCTGGCTCTAGCAGGGTGCTGGGAAAGAGGCAGATCAGCTCTGACCCGATCCTGGTTCCTCTTGGCACAGAGGTTGGCAGAGGTGCAGAGAGCAGGGTGTGGGTGGCACTGCTCACCACAGTGTCAGGCACTCAAAGCCTTCTCCTGGGAAACTTGAGGCACTTCAGTTTCCAGGTCGTTCAAGCCCAAACATCAGGGCTAAGCTGGTCTGAAGCTTGAGGCAAAGCAGAACACATTGGCCAAGCTGAGCAGAATGTAGAGAAGAGCAGCACACACTGAGGCAGAGCAGTGAGGAAGAGGCAGCACAGACTGAGGCAGAGCAGGGAGGAAGAGGCAGAGGCAGCACAGAGCAGCACACACTGAGGCAGAGCAGAGAGGCAGAGACAGCACAGACTGAGGCAGAGCACAGAGGCAGAGGCAGCACAGAGTGAGGCAGAGCAGAGGCAGAGGCAGAGGCAGCACAGAGCAGCACAGACAGGCAGAGGCAGCACAGAGCAGCACAGAGTGAGGCAGAGCAGGGAGGCAGAGGCAGCACAGAGCAGCATAGTGAGGCAGAGCAGGGAGGCAGAGGCAGCACAGAGCAGCACAGTGAGGCAGAGCAGGGAGGCAGAGGCAGCACAGAGCAGCACAGTGAGGCAGAGCAGGAGGCAGAGGCAGCACAGAGCAGCACAGACTGAGGCAGAGCAGAGGCAGAGACAGCACAGAGCAGCACAGAGTGAGGCAGAGCAGAGAGGCAGAGGCAGCATAGAGCAGCACAAGCTGAGGCAGAGCAGGGAGGCAGAGGCAGCACAGAGCAGCACAGACTGAGGCAGAGCAGAGAGGCAGAGGCAGCAGCAGAGTGCTTGCAGCTTAGGTCCATTGAGATGATGTGCCCGAGTGCAGTGGCTCCTTTGGCCACAGAGATTCACCAAGCAATGGCATTTGCCAAGCTGCCCACGTTAGGTGAGCCCAGGGCTTGCTTACCCTTATTTGGGCAAGACACTCACAAGTACCTAAACACCTCTGGGTGCCTGTTGAGCACTTTGGGATGGGACATCATGGCTCAAGCCTCCGTTTTCCTCCCAGCCTTGCTTCCCCCATCAGCAGAAGGCTGGGGCAAGCCAGGACATCTGATAGGCCTGTTAGCCTTCCACCACAGGGCAGGGGCAGCAGTGTGAGGTGGTGGTGAGCTGTGGTGGTCCTCTCCTGGCAGGGCTGTGGACATCCTGAGGACAGCATCGGCCACCAGCCACATGCGGCTCCTGATCGCCCGCGATGACGACGCCAGGTAAGGGCTGGGCTGGGGGTGGGCACATCCTGCTGCCCAGGGCTGGGGGTCGTGTTGCTTGGCAGCACCTCAGCTGCATGGTCTTTGACCTAATGGAGGCCAAGGGTCTGCACTGGTGGGGATGTGCTGGAGCTGTCGTGGGAGGCTCCAGGTGGCTGCCAGGTGGCAGCTGCAGGGACCATGCAGTCAGGGAGCAGATTTCTGCAGGTGCTTCCTCAGGGAGCACGAGAACAGCTCCAGCCTTGGTTCCTCCAGCTCTGAGCTGCCTGTGGCTTAGCATGGATCCTGGATCAGCACTGGTATGGTCAGCAGGAGCAAGGCAGGCATTGTGCTCAGCACTGGGGAGGTCACACCTCAGATCCTGGGGTCAGTTCTGGACTACTCACTCCAAGAAGGACATTGAGGAGCTGGAGCAGGGCCAGAGAAGGGCAACAGAGCTGGGGAAGGGTCTGGAGGAGAGGGCTGGGGAGGAGCAGCTGAGGGAGCTGGGGGGGGTTGAGGCTGGAGTAGAGGAGGCTGAGGGCAGAGCTCATTGCTCTCTGCAGCTCCCTGAGAGGAGGCTGCAGCCAGCTGGGGCTTGGGCTCTGCTCCCTAGGGACAAGTGACAGGAGGAGAGGAACTGGCCTCAAGTGTCAGGACCTGTTTGGTCTGGAGAAGGCTGAGAGGAGATCTTACTAATATTCACAAATGCTGAAGGGTGGGGGGCAAGTAGCTGGGGCCAGGCTCTTGCCAGTGGTGCCCAGGGGCAGGACAAGGGGGCAATGGGCACAAACCTGGGGCCCAGGAGGTGCCACCTGAACAGGAGGAGGAACTTGTTTGGTGTGAGGGTGCTGGAGGCCTGGAGCAGGCTGCCAGAGAGAGGCTGTGCAGTGTCCTTGTGTGCAGACCCGGATGTCTTCCTGTGTGACCTGCTCTGGCAGGGTGGGGCGGGGGCTTGGGCTGGATGATCTCTGGAGGCCACTTCCAACCCCTCCCATTCCATGGCTCCATCATTCCAAGGCAAGAGGAAACCACTTCACTTCCCAGGTACAGCCCCTGGAGCATGTCCCCTGCCCTCACCCAGCCCCAGATGTCTTCCTGTGCGACCTGCTCTGACAAGGGCAGGGGGCTTGGGCTGGATGATCTCTGGAGGCCAATTCCAACCCCTCCCATTCCATGGCTCCATCATTCCAAGGCAAAGCCCCTGGAGCATGTCCCCTGCCCTCACCCAGCCTGATCTGCTGGCAGCCTCTTGGCACCTTCCCTATGCCTCCTATTACAGAACCAGAGAATGGTTTAGGTTGGAAGGGAGCTCAAAGTTCAGCCAATTCCAAACCCCTGTGCCACAGGCAGGGGACACCTCCCACTGGAACAGGTCACTCAAGGCCTCATCCAGCCTGGCCTTGAACATCTCCAGGGAGGTTGTGGAGCACGGAATCACCCAATGTGATCTTTGATCACATTGGGTGATTCTGTGCTCCACAACCTCCCTGGGCAACCTGTGCCAGTATCTCACCACCCTCACTGCAAACAACTTCCTCCTCACATCCACTTTCAATCTCCCCTCTGCCACTTCAAACCCATTCCTCCTCCTCCACTTGTCAATAGTCCCTCCCCAGCCCTCCTGCAGTTCCCTGCAGATCCTGCAAGGCCACTCCAAGGTCTCCTGGCAGCCTTCTCCTCTCCAGCCTGCAGAGCCCCAACTCTCTCAGCCTGTCCTCATCTATGGCAGAGCTGCTCCAGCCCCTCTGAGCATCTTCTTAAACTGCAGCAGATGTTCCTCAGGGCAGAGGCTTTGTGGGCAGCTCCAGCTCCTGCCTGCAGCTGCCTGCAGCCCTGCTCAGGAACCACTCAGGAAGCTGGGATGGGAGCCTGGGAGGGCAGCAGAACCCAGGGGGGCTGATTTGTGGCCCTTTTTGCTGCCTCTCCAAGCTGCTGGAGGTTCCCTGGCAAGCAGCCTGGGTGTGTGTGTGTGTGCAAATCCTTTTATTCCTTGCTTTGGGAAAAGATTTGCCTGAGCTCCCTCTTACATAATCATCTCTCCAAGTGCTTAGCCCAGGAGAACACAGCCCCAGGATTAAGGGGTTGTGGGAGCAGGGAAGGAATCTTCTGCTTTCTACTTGCTTTTGCCTTTTTTTTCTTTTTTCCTTTTTTTTTTTTCCTCCCTCCATCCAGTTTTTGGTCTTTATTTTATGGCTGCCCCTACCCTGGCCTGCTCCAGCAGTGGCTGACTCTGGGTGGAAACAGCCTCCCTGAGTCCCCAGGGTGGGGTGATGGCAGCTGCAGAGGTGGTCAGAGAACAGCTTCGGTTGGAAGGGACCTCAGAGATCATCTACTCCATGGGCAGGGACAACTCTCAGCTAGGGTTGGTTGCTCAAGGTCTCACCCAGCCTGACCTTGAAGAGCTCCAGGGACAGAAGCATAAAATTGCAGGGAGGTTGTGGAGCACAGAAGCACAAAATTGCAGGGAGGTTGTGGAGAAGAGAATCACAGGATTGCAGGGAGGCTGTGGAGCAGAGAAGCACAAAATTGCAGGGAGGTTGTGGAGCACAGACACTCAAAATTGCAGGGAGGTTGTGGAGCACAGAAACACGAAATTGCAGGGAGGTTGTGGAGCACAGGAGCACAGAATTGCAGGGAGGTTGTGGAGCACAGAAACTCAAAATTGCAGGGAGGTTGTGAAGCACAAAATTGCAGGGAGGTTGTGGAGCACAGGAGCAGAGAATTGCAGGGAGGTTGTGGAGCACAGAAGCACAAAATTGCAGGGAGGTTGTGGAGGACAGAAGCACAATTACAGGGAGGTTGTGGAACACAGAAGCACAAAATTGCAGGGAGGTTGTGGAGCACAGAATGGGCAGCCTGTGCCACGCTCTCAGCACCCTCACACTGCACAACTTCTGCCTCAGCTCCAAACCATTGCCCTTGGCCTGCCTCAGACACCCTCAGCAAAAGTCTCTCTGCAGCCTTCCTTCAGGATCCCTTCAAGCACTGGCAGGAGCTCTGAGGTCCCCCTGGAGCCTTCTCTTCTCCAGGTTGAAATAAGCAGCTCCACCACCATCCCCAGGGCTCAAGGGCAGCCTGGCACCTTCTTAGCCCCCAGCAATGTGGCTCATGAGGCAGGAAAGCTGAAGGGTGAGGTGGGGGAGACTGTAACTTGGGGTGTTTGCAGATGAATCCCAGCATGGGGCATCTTGGAAGGGATGCCTGGAGATCATCCAGGCCAACCCAAATTCTCCCAGGGAGCAGTGAGCAGAGCCTGTCCCTGTCCCCCCCCTCCTCACCCCCAGCCCTCAGACACTTCCAAACATTGATCCAATCCCCTCTCAGCCTTCTCTTCTGCAGACTCTCAGCCCCAGCTCCCTCAGCCTCTCCTCCCCAGGCAGTGCTGCAGTCCCCTCAGCATCCTCACAGCCCTCCCCTGGACCCTCTCCAGCAGTTCCTGTCCTTCTGCCACTGGGGAGCCCCAAACTGAAGGCAGTGCTCAAGAGGAGGTCTGAGCAGGGCAGAGCAGAGGCAAAGGAGAACCTCCCTGGATCTGCTGGACACACTCTGCCTGATGCCCCCCAGGACCCCCTTGGCCCCCTTGGCCCCCAGGGCACATTGCTGTGCCATGGATCTTCTCCCCCAGCACTCTCAGCTCCCTCTCCTTGGGGCTGCTCTCCAGCAGTCCCCTCCCAGCCTGTGCTGCTGCAGTCTGCTGTTCCTCCCCAGCTGCAGGACTCTGCACTTGTCCTTGCTGAGCCTCCTTTGGTTCCTCTGTGCCCAGCTCTGTCTGTGCAGCTCTCTCTGGATGGTCTCACAGCCTCCTTTGGTTCCTCTGTGCCCAGCTCTGTCTGTGCAGCTCTCTCTGGATGGCCTCACAGCTTGCAGCTCTCTCAGCCAAGCCTCCCAGTTTGGTGTCATCAGCCTTGAGCTCTGAGCTGTAAGCTAAGTAAGACTATGGATGGTCAGAGCTGCCTTCAGATCCCAGAGTCCCCCAAATCCCAGCATGTCAGGGGTGGGAAGAGACCTCTGGAGATCAGCCACCCCAAGCCCCTGCCAAAGCAGGACACCCAGAGCAGCTTGCCCAGCAGCACAGTGCCTTGCAAGGAGGTACCACAGCCTGCTTCAGCCTCCCAGCACCCTCCCAAGTAGTTTCTGCTGCTGTTGCAGTGAAGCTGCAGGAGGCTGGGTCACAGCAGGCTGCCAGAGGAGCCCAGGCAGGGGCTCAGGGTTTGGAATCCAACCCAACTGCCAATTCTCCCCAGTGACTCAGCCCAGCAGCATCTTGTCGTGGTTGCCCTGGGGTGAATTTGACTCATCAGGGCTATTATTTGTCCCTGGAGTTAATTAGAGGCCCCAGCTGCCTGCTCTCTGGCTGCGGCTGAGTCCTGGCTGGCAGCAGATGCCTGCTCGCAGCCCTGCTGGGGACAGTGAGGCTGGAAGCAGCAAGCAGAGAAGTGCAGCTGGACACACTGGGCTTTGGCTGAGGGCTGGGGCTGCTTTTGGCCTGTGCTCAGCCAGGCTGGTTTTATTGCACCCACATAATTGCTGTTTGTTCCCTTTCTACCCCCGCCAAGGTCACCAGAGTGCCTGCTGCAGATAGCAGCCAGGTCTTACAGGTTTGTGCTGCACCTCCTGGGCCTGGCAGGATGAAATGCTGAATGCATCACAGCCCCTGCAGGGTCAGCCCTCTGCAGCCCAAAACAGAGGGAATGGAACTGGCAGCCTGAGAGAGCTTGCAGGAGGCTCCAGGGAGACCTCAAAGCAGCCTGCCTGTAGCTGAAGGGGCTGCAGGAGAGCTGGGGAGGGACTTTGGACAAGGGCTGTGAGGACAGGCTGGGAGAGTTGGGGCTGTGCAGCCTGGGGAAGAGAAGGCTCCAGGCAGACCTCAGAGCAGCTACCAGTAGCTGAAGGGGCTGCAGGAGAGCTGGGGAGGGACTTGGGATAAGGGCTGGAAGGGACAGGATGAGAAGGGCAATGGCTTTGAGCTGGGAGAGGGGAGAGGGAGAGTGGAGAGGAGGAAGAAATTGTTGGCAGTGAGGGTGGGGAGAGACTGACACAGGTTGCCCAGGGAGGTTGTGGAGCACAGAAGCACAGAAAGTGATCTGTGTGATCTGTGATCACATCCTGTGATTCTGAGCTCCACAACCTCCCTGGAATTCTGTGAATCTGTGAGCCACAACCCCCCTGGAAGTGTTGAAAGCCAGGCTGGGTGAGGACCTGAGCACCCTGGGCTGGTGGGAAGCATCCCTGCCTGTGGCAGGGGCTGGGCACTGGCTGATCTTTAGGGCAGAGTTAGGTTGGACATCTATTAGAAGGAATAGAATAGAATAGAATAGAATAGAATAGAATAGAATAGAATAGAATAGAATAGAATAGAATAGAATAGAATAGAATAGAATAGAATAGAATAGACCAGGTTGGAAGAGAGCTCCATGCTCATCCAGTCCAACCTCTCCCCCAGCCCTAGCCAAGGGCACTCAGTGCTCAGCTCTGCACTACTGAGGGTGGGGAGAGACTGGCACAGGCTGCCCAGGGAGGTGGTTGAGGCCAACTCTGGAGACATTAAAGATCAGATTGGATGTGACCATGGTCCCTGCTGCCTGCAAGGGGAGGGCTGGACAAAGGGTCCTGTGCTGCATCTTCCATCCATTGCTCCTTGGCCTATGGCAGGGAGCAGGGAGCAGAGCCTGTCCCTGTCCCCCCCTCCTCACCCCCAGCCCTCAGACACTTCCAAACATTGATCCAATCCCCTCTCAGCCTTCTCTTCTGCAGACTCTCAGCCCCAGCTCCCTCAGCCTCTCCTCCCCAGGCAGTGCTGCAGTCCCCTCAGCATCCTCACAGCCCTCCCCTGGACCCTCTCCAGCAGCTCCTGTCCCTCTGCCACTGGGGAGCCCCAAACTGAAGGCAATGCTCAAGATGAGGTCACACCAGGGAGAACCTTCCAGGATCTGCTAGATGAGCTCCTCACTCCTCTGCTGTCCCTGGCTCCTCTTTGTCCCACGGTGCAGAGCTGAGGTTCCCAGGCAGCTCTGCTCTCCCACAACCTTTGGTGCAGGCTTCAGCCTTTGCCCTCCCACGAGCAGAAGGGCAGGACAAAAAGGAATTAGGAGATAAAGCAGCAACATCCTGGCAGAAGACTGAAGCCCCTCAGCTGCTTAATTGGGAGCAAAATCAGTCTCCAGCTGCCTGCTGCAGGGCTGCCTGAAGGTTCTGCAGCTGCAGGCTGGCTCGCGGGGATCCTCCTGCCCTCCAAAGTCTGCGTGGGAATGAGAAGGAGCAGGAGAGGATTATTCCAATCCACTCTCCATCTGATGCCATTGCCTTCTTCCTTTTGGATTCTTCTAAACAAAGCCAGGCAGATCAGCAGTGCAAAGAAGCAGAGAAGCATAGAACAAGCCATGTTGGAAGAGATCTCCAAGCTCATCCAGCCCAACCTGGGCTCTGCTCCCAGGGAGCAGGTGATAGGATCAGAGGAGATGACTTTAGAGTTGTCCCACAGGGAGGTTTGGGTTGAAGGTTAGAGGAGACTCAGAATCACAGAATCAGGCAGGTTGGAAGAGTCCTCCAAGCTCATCCAAATCAACCTCTTCCCCAGCCCTATCCAATCAAGCAGACCATGGCACTCAGTGCCCATCCAGGCTTTGCTTGAACACCTCCAGGGCTGGGGACTCCACCACCTCCCTGGGCAGCCCATTCCAATGCCAATCTCTCTCTCTGCCAACAACTTCCTCCTAACATCCAGCCTGAACCTGCCCTGCAACAGGTTGAGGATGTTAGGAGGAAGTTCTTCACAGTGAGAGTGGTGAGACACTGGCACAGGTTGCCCAGGGAGGTTGTGGCTGCTCCCTCCCTGGGGTTGTTCCATGCCAGGTTGTATGAGGTCTTGAGTGACCTGTTGCAGTGGGAGATGTCCCTGCCTATGGCACAGGGGGGTTGGAACTGGCTGAGCTTTGAGCTCCCTTCCAACCTGAACTGTTCTATGATTCTCTCATCATGGGACCAAGGTGAAGACTCAGCAAGGAGCTTGCTGTCCCCAGCCCAGCCCCAGCTGAGCTGCCCTGGTGGCCACTGCTGCCCACCTAGCAAGGCTGCTGCCACTACTGGGAGCTGCCTGGGAGCTTGCAGAGAGCTACTGTGGGAAGAGCACCAGGGAGACACCACTGGTGGGGTCAGGGCCAAGAGCCTTGGTCTCAGCTGTCCCCCAGAGCTGGCAGGGGTGCAGGATAGGGGTTGGGGACCTCTGGTCCTGGTGAGCAGGTGATAGGATGAGAGGAGATTACTTTAGAGTTGCCCCACAGGGAGGTTTGGGTTGAAGGTTAGAGGAGACTCAGAATCACAGAATCAGGCAGGTTGGAAGAGTCCTCCAAGCTCATCCAAACCAACCTTCACCCAGCCCTATGCAATCAAGCAGACCATGGCACTCAGTGCCCATCCAGGCTTGGCTTGGACACCTCCAGGGCTGGGGACTCCACCACCTCCCTGGGCAGCCCATCCCAGTGCCAATCACTCTCTCTGCCAACAGCTTCCTCCTAACATCCAGCCTGAACCTGCCCTGCCACAGGTTGAGCCTCTGTCCCCTTGTTCTGCGAGACCTGGCAGCAGAGCCCAAGCCCAGCTGGCCACAACCTCCTCCCTTTGCCAGCAATGAGGTCAGCCCTGAGCAGGCACCTGCCAGTTCAGAATGCTTTAGCCAGGGTCAACTTTTACATATTAAAGGCACCTTCTGAAGCTGCTGAGTGTCTGAAGGCAGAAAGCAGAGCCCTGCTGGCATCCCTTCATTACTGGGCCAGGCTGGGGCAGCAGCTGCCCTCTCGCCGACTCCTCCGAGCGCAGGGCTCAGCACACAATTAATTCTCGGGAGGGTGACCCCGGCGAGTGCCTTTGTCGGCCGTGGGGACAAGTCTGGGCTCCACCTTTACTCCTGTGTTTGTGCCCTGGGTGGGCCTGGGGGCTTGCAGCACAGGCAGGAGCTGGGGCAGAGGCGCAGTGACAGAGCCTTTAGTCACCTGCAGCCCAGGGCTTGGAGCTCGTCCTGCAGGCTCCTCAGCAAACAACGATAACCTGTCCTGGCCAGGAAGGGAGGCACTGACACAAAGGCCTGCAACAACAAGAAGGAATGCTCCAGCCTAGCTTCTGAGCAAGCCTGGCAGCAGGGGCTGGGGCTGGGGCTGTTTGGCAGGGCTGGAAGAGCTGCCAGGCTGGCTGCAGCCTCACTGACTCAGAAGGGTTTCAACCGCTGCTGTAAGGTCATCACCTGGCTCCTGCTCACAGGGTATGGCCAAAGAGAAGGGCAACCATGGATGGGCAGCCCCAGACAGACCCCCTGTGACAAGGGGTGAGGAGCTTGGGCACAGACACCCAGCCCCAGGCAGCACAAGGGGTGAGGAGCTTGGACACAGACACCCAACTCCTGACAGCACAAGGGCTGAGGAGCTTGGACACAGACACCCAGACCCAGGCAGCACAAGGGGTGAGGAGCTTGGGCACAGACACCCAACCCCTGACAGCACAAGGGGTGAGGAGCTTGGACACAGACACCCAACCCCTGACAGCACAAGGGCTGAGGAGCTTGGACACAGACACCCAACCCCTGACAGCACAAGGGCTGAGGAGCTTGGGCACAGACACCCAACCCCTGACAGCCTTCCTGTGACAGGGCAACAAGTTGTGGCCAGGCTGAGTGCTGGATGAAGACAAAGCACATGAAGCTCAATAAGGTCAAGTGCAGGGTCCTGCATCTGGGTAGTAGTGACAACAGGCATCAGGACAGGTTGGGGCTGCCCTGCTGGAGAGCAGCTCTGTGGAGGAAGACCTCAGAGTGCTGGTGGGCAGCATGTTCTGCATGGCCCAGCAATGTGTCCTGGTGGGCAAGAGAGTCACTGGCAGCCTGGGGTGCAGCAGGAGGAGTGTGGGCAGCAGGGCTAGGGAGGGTCTGCCCCTGCTCTGCTCTGCCCTGCTGAGACCACACCTGCAAAGCTGTGTCCAGTTTGGGCCTCCCCAGTTGAGGAGAGGCAGAGACCTGCTGGAGAGAGTCCAGCAGAGAGCCAGGAGGATGAGTGGGGGACTTGAGCATCTTCCCTGTGGAGAGAGCCTGAGAGCCCTGGGGCTGCTTAGCCTGGAGCAGAGAAGGCTGAGAGCAGATCTGAGCAATGTGCACAAATAGCTGAGGGGTGGGGGGCAGGTGGCTGGGGCCAAGCTCTGCTGGGGGTGCACAGCAATGAGCCAAGGAGCAGCAGCTGCAGACTGGAGCAGAGAAGGTTTCAGCTCCAGGTGAGGAGAAACTTCTTCAGAGTGAGGGTGGCAGAGGCCTGGAGCAGGCTGCCCAGAGAGGTTGTGGAGTCTCCTTCTCTGGAGGCTTTCCAACCCCACCTGGATGCATTCCTGTGCAGACTGCCCTGGGGGATCCTGCTTGGCAGGGAGGGGTTGGACTGGATGAGCTCTGGAGGTCCCTTCCAGCCTCTAAGGCTCTGTGATGCTGTGACAAGGAGTGGCCACAGAGACACCCAGCCCCAAACCACCCTCCTGTGACAGCACAAGGGGGAAGGAGTTTGCCCTAAAAAAAAGAAAAAAAGGAGATTCAGGCTGCAGAGAAGGATACTTTTGATATTAAGAGTGGTGAGAACCTATCCCAGGGGTGTCCCAGAGAGGTGGGAGCTGCCCCAAGGCTGGCACCACTGCAGGTCAGGTTGTTTGGGGCTGTGAGCAGCCTGCTCTGGGGGGGATGTCCCTGCTGGGGCTGTCAGCAGCCTGCTCTGGGGGGCGATGTCCTTGCTGGGGCTATGAGCAGCCTGCTCTGGCTGGGGATGTCCCTGCTGGCTGCAGGGGGTTGGACTGGATGAGCTTTGAAGGTCCTTTCCCATCCCAACCCCTCTGTGACTCTATGGAAACAAACCCCCAGCTGGTGGTGGCTTGGCAACCCCTGGAAATGCCATGGGAGCTCCATGTCAGTAGGTCAGGGGGGACAAGAGCACCTCCAGAAGCACAGAGGCTTTATGGACAGTTGGACAAGTCCTGCTGAGGTAAGGTCCAGGCAAGGCTTGGCCTAGAGAACCAGAGAAGACCAAAGCAGTGTCCTGGTGCTGGAGTATCTAACATCCTTCCACCTTAGCTCTCCTACATCTCCTTCAGTGGCTAAGGCTGAGGAAGCAACAAGGGGTAGCTGAGTGGGAGGTCCTGGGGCTGCTAAAGAGGGTGATTGGGTTTAGCTGATGAAGGCAATGGTGGTGATGGTTCCACAAAGATGGTTAAGGGAAGATCTCTCTCACCAGAGAGCCAGAGGGTGCTGGAGCTTGGAGCTTGGAGAGGAGGAGCCTGAGAGGTGACCTCAATCATGTTGATAAAGATGTAAAAGTGAATGCCAGGAGCATGGGGCCAGGCTCTGTTGGGTGATGCCCAGTGCCAGGACAAGGGCCAATGGTGGAAGCTGAGGCAGAAGAAGTGGAGAAGAGAAGGCTCTGAGGTGACCTTCTTGTGGCCTTCCAGGATTTGAAGGGCTACAAAAAAGCTGGGGAGGAACTATTTAGGCTGTGAGGGAGGGACAGGACTGGGGGGAATGGAGCAAAGCTGGAGGTGAGGAGACTGAGGCTGGAGGTGAGGAGGAAGTTGTTGAGCATGAGAGTGGTGAGAGGCTGGAATGGGTTGCCCCTGCAGGGAGGTGTTTGGGGCCAGATCCCTGGAGGTGTTTTTGGCCAGGCTGGCAGAGGCTGTGGGCAGCCTGCTCTAGGGTAGGGTGTCCCTGGGCATGGCAGGGGGGTTGGGACTGCCTGATCCTTGTGGGTCCCTTCCAACCCTGACTGATTCTAGGATTCTAAGTGGCGTGGAAACATCAGGAGGAATTTTTTTTTTCCTGTGAGGGTGACAGAGCCTTGGAGCAGGCTGCCCAGAGGGGATGTGGAGTCTCCCTCTCTGGAGATACTCTGGATGTGTTCTGTGATCTGTCCTAGGTGACCCTTATCTGTTAGGAGTGTTGGACTGTGTAGTGGTTTGGCAGTTGCCTCCCCCCTCCCCCCCCCCNAAAATCCCCAAGAGGGGTAACCAACCACCCTCTACCACCTTTCCCCCCTTCCCCAATCTTATCTCCCCACCTGTTGATGCTACAGGTAAGCTGAGGTAGATCAGCCAGGGGGGGTTAGGAGTAGGAAAGAAGTTAGTAGAATTACTGAGAATTAGCTACCAAGGCAGAGAGACAAAGGAACCATGCAAGAGAAGCAGCCACAGCCCAGAGCAGTCAGAAACCCTCTGATATCTGATATTTGGGGTACAATACTTAAAAACAGTTTTTTTTCTTTCTCAGTAAAGCTCTGGGGTGCAGTGACCTCCTGTGCTTTCCTCTCTCAGCCAACAGTCTAATTTCTCACTCAAATTCTCCAATGAGTTCAAACCAGCACAGACTGGGTGAGCTCTGGAGGTCCCTGGCAGCCCCTGCCGGGCAGCGATGCTGTGACTGCACTGACACTTGTGTGCCACTGAGCTTCCAAATTAGCATGGCTGAAGCCTGCATGGGATAGCACCGGCAGAGGCAGGCAGGGGCCTTTTGAAGTGGCTTACTGAGCTGGTTGGTCGTGGGAAGATGTCTGCTACAGAGAGCACTGCAGCAGGACCCCAGGAGGTGGTGACTCAGTCAGCACTTGCTGCTGCCGGCTCCTGCCTATCCACTGGCAGGTGACATCTGTCCTGGTGACACAGCCTCTGCTGCTGCCCCAGAGCAGTCTCCCAGCCCAGGACACTTTGCTGTGGCTGCTTCCCTGTGGGTTGATGACTGCAGCTTGGCTGACTGTCAGCTCCCAGAGCTCCTCACTCCTCTCCAGGCTTCTCCTGCGGCTGGAGTGCCAAAGAGGCTCCTTCCCGTGGGGATTCCCTCCTGCCTCCAGAGCGGCCACCAAAGGTCACAGCCAGGATGCTGCTAAGGGACTCTCCTCCTCTAATGGCAGCTGTGAGAATTGCTCACCCTTGGAGGCTCTGCCAGAGGTGTCACAGGCTGACAGGATGGCAGGGGATGGAAGGGACCAAAAGAGCTCATCCAGTCCAAACCACTGCCAGAGCAGGACCCAAGGAGCTCCTCCAGTCCAACCCCTGCCAGAGCAGGACCCAAAGAGCTCCTCCAGTCCAACCCCTGCCAGA
>VWZI01017950.1:24709-43863 GCA_013396835.1 Psilopogon haemacephalus
CAGCCCCAAGAGGAGAGACTGAGGGAGCTGGGGGTGTGCAGCCTGCAGAAGAGGAGGCTCAGGGCAGAGCTCATTGCTGTCTACAACTACCTCAAGAGAGGTTGTAGCCAGGTGGGGTTGGGCTTTGCTGCCAGGCAACCAGCAACAGAACGAAGTGACACAGTCTCAAGCTGTGGCAGGGCAGGTTCAGGCTGGATGTTAGGAGGACGTTGTTGTCAGAGAGAGGGATTGGCATTGGAATGGGCTGCCCAGGGAGGTGGAGGAGTCCCCATCCCTGGAGGTGTTCAAGCAAAGCCTGGATGGGAACTGAGTGCCACTGGATAGGGCTGGGTGATAGGTTGGGCTGGATGATCTTGGGGGTCTCTTCCAACCTGGCCTAGTCTAGTCTAGTCTATTCTATGATAATTGCAAGTGTTTATTCTTGGTTGTTTCCTTTATTCTTTTATTTTGTTCTCCTTTTCTTTCTGCAGGAGTTTAGTGGTTATGTGCAACAAATCAAGTATGGTGTAGCTAGGATTGAATCAACCCTGCCAAGAGTGTATCAGCTGGCAGCTGGTGGGACTGCAGTTGGTACAGGATTAAACACAAGAATTGGCTTTGCTGAGAAGGTTGCTGCTAAAGTGGCTGAACTGACAGGTGAGCTGTGCTATTTCAGAGTTATCAGTGAAGCTGTATATGAAAGATAGTCAGATATGACTGATATGAAAGATACAGTCCCCCTGAGGAGGGGGACTTGAGAGTGCTGGTGGAGGAGAAGCTGAAGATGAGGCAGCAGTGTGCACTTGCAGGGCAGAAAGGCAAGCAGAGGCTGGGCTGCAGCAGGAGCAGTGTGGGCAGCAGGGCCAGGGAGGTGATTGTGCCCCTCTGCTGTGCTCTGCTGAGAGCCCACCTGGAGTAGTGCATCCAGTGCTGGAGCCCCTGGGACAAGAGGGATGTGGAGATGCTGGAGGGGTGCAGAGAAGGGCCCCGAGGATGCTGAGAGGGCTGCAGCAGCTCTGCTGTGAGCACAGCCTGAAAGAGTTGGGGCTGTGCAGGCTGCAGAAGAGGAGGCTCCCAGGGGACCTTCTGGTGGCCTTCCAGGATTTGAAGGGGGCTACAAAAAAGCTGGGGAGGGACTTCTGAGAGTGTAAGGGAGTGCCAGGACTGGGGGCAATGGAGCAAAGGTGGAGGTGGGGAGATTGAGGCTGGAGGTGAGGAGGAAGTTGTTGAGCATGAGAGTGGTGAGAGGCTGGAATGGGTTGCCCCTGCAGGGAGGTGTTTGGGGCCAGATCCCTGGAGGTGTTTTTGGCCAGGCTGGCAGAGGCTGTGGGCAGCCTGCTCTAGGGTAGGGTGTCCCTGGGAATGGCAGGGGGGTTGAGACTGGCTGATTGTCACGGGATAGCACTAATTAAATGCAGTATCCCGTGGGTGAGGGGGTCCTAGTGCTCCCCTCGAGGTTCTTTTAGGTCTCGGTAGGCAGAAACAAACGCAAAAGTTGATCAAACGCCAGGTGCAACAGTTTAACAACCAGAACTGGGGAAAACAGAGAGGTTACATGAAAAAATAGATCCCAACGCGCCTACAAAATGCCCACAAGGCACGAGGGGGGAGGAAACACGCTTCTTCCCGGACCCGAGGAGGGGGGGGAAGAAGGGAAAACCGATTTAGCCCGAAATAGGGAAATAGGGAGAGAGATAAAGAGAGAGCTTAGCCTTGCCGCTTTGGGAGAGCTGCCGTGCTTCGCTGCCTGCTGCCGGCTGCCTGCTGCTGCGCACGTGGCTGGGCTCCTCAGCAGCCACGGCTGGAGACGACGGTGAACGAGGAGAGTGAGGAAGAAGAGTGGAAGAAGAGCAACTAACGGTCGCTTGCCCCCCCTTAAATACCCTTGGGGGGCGTGTGAGACTGACCGACAGGCACTCAGCATCCTTCAGCTGGCCAATTGGTTTAAAAAGCTCCATGCCTGTGTGCTGCCCAGGGCGTCCCTGGCTCCTGGGGGTCCACGTGGGGTGCCCCTGCCTCCTACTGGACCTTGGACGGTAGGGGAAGGAGAGAGTCCAGGGGTTGGACCAATTCTAGGGTATTTGTCACCCCATACCGGGCATCTGATCTTGTGGTCCCTTCCAACCGTCACTGATTCTAGGATTCTATGACTCTAGATGCAAACTAAATCCTGCTGTTTCCGTGCTTCCTGTAAGATTCTCACATTGCCTTTATATTTTAAGGTGAAACTTTCCATTAATGCTGTATGTTACGTGCCTCAGGCTTAAAGATTTTTAGTGCAGTGTATTTTTGTAATTATACTCAGTGCATCGAAAGTGAGAGAAATCATCCTGGTTTTCTTAACAAGGCTTGTTGGAGAGGGATGCAGTTTCAGCTTTCTATTATTAGTCCAGCTGTAATGCTTCTGGCTTGATCTGTTCTCCTGTGGCTCTCTTAATTTACACTGACTTGGCACAGAAGTCAAAGTATAGCTTCTAAAGCCACTGTTTTTTCATACAAAAGAATGAAAGTTGCTGTCTATATTTACTTTTTTCTTTGTGATGTCATCTCCATAGATCTTAAAACTTAATTTACAGAGTCATTTTTATTGTTATGTGCAAACCAGATCAGTGTCATAGTACCATTTTTTTAAGTGCCTGCAAAGCATGCATATAGAACAGTTGGAGCCAGTGCAGAGGAGGCCACCAAGATGCAGCTGAGAGGGCTGCAGCAGCTCTGCTCTGAGCACAGGCACAGAGAGTTGGGGCTCTGCAGCCTGCAGAAGAGAAGGCTGCCAGGAGACCTTGGAGTGGCCTTGCAGGATCTGAAGGGGGCTCGAGAAGGGCTGGGGAGGGACTATTGACAAGGTCTGGTGACAGGATGAGGAGGAATGGGTTTGAAGTGTGAGAGGGGAGATTTAAAGTGGATGTTAGGAGGAAGTTGTTTGGAGTGAGGGTGGTGAGACACTGGCACAGGTTGCCCAGGGAGGCTCTAGAGCACAGAATCACACAGTGTGATCTTTGGTGGTAGATCCTAAAATTTCATATTCTTCTGGATTTTAGTGACTGTGATTGTGTCCTTTATATTGACTATAATCTGTGTAAGGACTATGGTTTTGAGGAAGGCTCTAGAAAAAAGAGATGATCTCTTAGGAATCTTTTGTTTTGTTTTATATTATAGTTTTGATGATGAGGTTTATCGCTGCTGGGAAGTGTCTCACACTTTGGCTGGGGCTAGATACTCAAATTTCATATTCTTCTGGATTTTAATGACTTTTATTGTGTCCTTTATCATAGAATCAGTCAGGGTTGGAAGGGACCACAAGGATCAGCCAGTTCCAAGCCCCCTGCCATGCCCAGGGATGCCCTACCCTAGAGTAGGCTGCCCACAGCCTCTGCCAGCCTGGCCAAAAACACCTCCAGGGATCTGGCCCCAAACACCTCCCTGCAGGGGCAACCCATTCCAGCCTCTCACCACTCTCATGCTCAACAACTTCCTCCTCACCTCCAGCCTCAATCTCCCCACCTCCAGCTTTGCTCCGTTCCTTCCAGTCCTGGCACTCCCTGACACCCTCAAAAGTCCCTCCCCAGCTTTTTTGTAGCCCCCTTCAGATCCTGGAAGGCCACCAGAAGGTCCCCTGGGAGCCTCCTCTTCTCCAGCCCCATGTCTTACAGTCTGTGGTCACAGCAGAGGTGCTACAGCCCTCTCAGCATGGCCCTTCTCTGCACACCTCCACATCTCCACACTGCTCCTGCTGCAGCCCAGCCTCTGCTTGCCTTTCTGCCCTGCAAGTGCACACTGCTGCCTCATCTTCAGCTTCTCCTCCACCAGCACCCCCAAGTCCCTCTCCTCAGGGCTGCTCTCCAGCCACTCCCTGCCCAGCCTGCATTGCTGCTTGCCATTGCCTCCAGCCAGCTGCAGGACCTTGCCCTTGGCCTTGTTGAACCTCATGAGATTAGTTTGTGCCCACTTCTGCAGCCTGTCCAGGTCCCTCTCGATGCCATCAATTTCTACTGAATTTGCAGTTCCTGCCAAACACCAAATCCCACCCAGTTTGCACAGACTTCAGAACTGCATAGCTGCCTTCTCAGCTGCAGAAATTGTTCTTTATATTGAACATAATCTGTTTGAGAACTGTGTGTGTGAGGAAGGTTCTAGAGAAAAGAGATGATCTGATAGTAATTTTTTGTTTTTTATATTGTAGTTTTATATTATAGTTTTGATGATGTGTCTCCTGGGAAGTGTCTCCCTGTTTCTCACTGTTTTCTACCCCTCCCTGTAGGTTTGCCTTTTGTCACTGCTCCAAACAAGTTCGAAGCTCTGGCGGCTCACGACGCTCTAGTGGAGCTCAGTGGAGCTATGAACACAGTGGCATGCAGTCTGATGAAAATTGCCAATGATATTCGGTTCCTGGGTTCTGGGCCACGCTCTGGGTTAGGAGAGCTCATCCTGCCTGAAAATGAACCAGGGAGCAGCATCATGCCAGGTACAGAGAAAAAGGAACAGAGAAAATTGCCTCTTGCTTTTGTTTGGGACCGCTAACTCCTAACAGACACTTACCAAACACCACCACAAATGTCAGTAAGTCCACTTCTGTTAGTTTTTTATCTTCTGTCATAGCTTCCAGAATTTATCGTCATAAAAATAGCTGCTTGCACAACTGTGCAGTGGCAGGTATATGTAGGGGAGAGTATTGTCAGTGGTAGGTATATATAGGGATGTGGTGGTTTAGCAGTTCCCTGCCCCTCCCCCTCCCCCCCNAAAGGTAATACAGAAACACCACAGCCCTCCCAGAGACCAAAATCCCCAAGAGGGGTAACCAGCCACCCTTACCACCTCTCCCCTCTTCCCCAATCTTATCTCACCACTTGTTGATGCTGAAGATAGGCGGAGGTAGATCTGCCAGGGGGGGTTAGCAGTAGAAAGAAGTTAGTAGTATTACTGAGAATTAGCTACCAACGCAGAGACAAAGGAGACCATGCAAAGAGCAGCTGCAGCCCAGCGAGGTCAGAAACCATCTGATATCTAATATTCTGGTTACACTACTCAAAACCAATTTTTTTTCTTTCTCAGTAAAGCTCTGGTGCAGTGCCATCCTGTGTTTTCCTCTCTCAGCCAATAGTCTAATTTCTCACTCAAATTCTCCAGTTAGTTCAAACCAGCACAAGGGAACAGTACTGTCTGTGATCACAGGCTCACAGGATGTCAGGGAAGGGACTCAATGAGCTCATTCCTCACTGAATTACTGGTGTGGTACAGCTGATTTAATATAGTTTATGTAACTTACTTCTTTTCTGTGGTGCACAGATAGCAATGAGTAACATTACAGACAGGTGCATGTTACCCTATGTATAATAGTGTTTGTTTAACATGCTTCGGTGGGGAAAATTCTGGGTTTCTGTTATGTGGCTGTTGTGGTTGGTTTTGTTTTGTTTTTTTCTTGCCCTTCCTCTCCTCCCTCCGTCTCCTCCCTCTCTCCTTCTCCTCCCTTCCCTTTCTCCATCTGCTCTCCCCCTCCTTCCTTCATTCTTCTTTAGTAATCTTTTCCTCTCCCTTCCACAAACAGGAAAGGTGAATCCTACCCAGTGTGAAGCTGTAACTATGGTGTCAGCCCAAGTTATGGGAAACCACGTTGCTGTTACTGTAGGAGGTAGCAATGGGCACTTCGAACTGAATGTTTTTAAGCCCATGATGGTAAGTTCATTAAGCTGTACATTTGTTGCTCTTTTTAAGTCATCATTTGCATAATCAGAATGTGGGGAGAATATCCTCAGTGAATATTTGGTCAGTACAGGTTTAGGTTGGAAGGGACCTCAATGCTCAGCCACTTCCAACCACCCTGTGCCATAGGCAGGGACACCTTCCACTGGAACAGGTTGCTCAAGGCCTCATCTAATCTGGCCTTGAACACCTCCAGGGAGGTTGTGGAGCACAGAATCACCCAATGTGATCAAAGATCATATTCTGTGATCATTCTGTGCTCCACAACCTCCTTGGGCAACCTGTGCCAGTGTCTCACCACCCTCACTGCAAACAACTTCCTCCTAACATCCACTTTCAATCTCCCCTCTCACACTTCAAACCCATTCCTCCTCCTCCTCATCCTGTCATTACCAGCCCTTGTCAATAGTCCCTCTTCAGCCCTTCTCTAGGCCCCTTCAGACCCTGCAAGGCCACTCCAAGGTCTCCTGGCAGCCTTCTCTTCTGCAGGCTGCAGAGCCCCAACTTTCTCAGCCTGTCCTCAGAGCAGAGGTGCTGCAGCCCTCTCAGCATCTTGGTGGCCTCCTCCAGACTAGTTCCAACAGTTATGCCAGTTAGAAATGATTGAAAGAAAATGAAATTCTGTAACAAGGTAAGGTTTTGTTGCTTCCTTACTGTGCCTGCTTAGGCTAATATTTTGGGGTTTTTTCTGCACCTATCTCAACATACTTCTTTTAAACGTGCAGCACTTGGTTTTGAAGGTGGGACCTGGAAAAAAATTGCGTTAAACAGCCAAGTGATGTACCTGACAGAAGATAGGTTTTGATAGAAGCAGACACCTTTCCAAAAAAAGGAGTGGCATGTTGTGGATCATCAAAGCAGAGGACTAATGCTAGACATTACTGGTTTTAGTCTTAACTGGTACCTGATAATGCAAGTAGCAGTCAATCAAATGTCTTATTCTATTAGTTGGTTATGTTAAAACAAAGCAATTAGACATCCTGTGGTCATCTTCATGTAAGAGTTAAAGAGTGGTTGATGTCACCCTGTTAAGCAGGAAGGGATGCTGCTAGTCACTGTACTCTCTTTGTCCAAATAGCTGGATGAAGAGTTGACTTGCAGTGTGTGCCCTGTTTCTGAAATGATATGCTGGACTGCAGTCTGAATATAATAGTTGGTGTTTCTTTCCTCTTTTTTTTTTTTTCTTTTTTGTTTTCTTAGATTAAAAACGTTTTAAATTCTGCAAGGCTTCTTGGAGATGTCTGTGTTTCATTCACTGACAACTGTGTAGTTGGAATCCAAGCCAATACGGACAGGATCAACAAACTAATGAGTGAATCGCTGATGTTGGTGACAGCTCTGAACCCGCATATAGGTAGGTGTAAGGATCAGAAACTTCTCAGAACGTTATACTGAAAGACTTTGCACTGATGTTATTTTGCAGATATTACTTGTATCATTGTAATGTTCATGGGACACCAATTAACAGGTGAAAAAGATGTGTCCTTCTTGCAGTGGTTGTACCATGCATTATATGAGTAATTCTGACAAGACTCAAAACCAGCAGACTGGGAGAATATAAGTACCCATTGTCCTGATGTGACTGTTAATAAGGAAAAGATTAAACTATCTTTTCCCCCCTCCTTTTTTTAAAATGAGCTAAATCCATGGGAACCAGAGTAACAATTTACTTTCCCTTTAAGTAAGGAGTTGGTGTAAACATCTGCTACACCTTTATTGCTAATTGTGTTAAGCATTAACAGCAATATTGCAGGTAGGTTTAGGGCTCAGAAACTTCTCCAAACATTATACTGAAAGATTTTGCAGTAATGTTATTTTGCAGATATTATTTGTATTGTCTAACATTCAGGGGACACAATATCATCAATTAGTATTGAAGGTATAAACATCTGCTGTGCCTTTATCTGCTAATTGTGTTAAGCACTAACAGCAATATTGTAGGTAGGTTTAAGGCTCAGAAACTTCTCTGAACCTTATATTGAAAGACTTTCCAGTGATGTTATTTTGCAGATATTATTTGTATTGTGCTAATGTTCAGGGGACACCAATTAATGTCACCAATTGGTATTCCAGGTGTCCTTGCAGTGCTTGTACCATGCATTATATAATTCTGATAAGAATCAAAACCAGCAGACTGGGAGAATTTTAAGTACCCATTGTCCTGATGTGACTGCTGATACGGAAAAGATTACAGTATCTTTTTCCCCCCTTTTCCTTAACAAGCTAAATCCATTGAAAGCAGAGTTACAATTTACTTTCCCTTTAAGCAAGGAGTTGGTACAAACATCTACTGCGCCTTTACCTGCTAACAGCAATATTGCAGGTAGAAGGCTCAGCAACTTCTCAGAATGTTATACTGAAAGACTCTGCAGTGATGTTATTTAGCAGGTATTATTTGTATTGTCCTAATGTTCAGGGGACATGTTATCACCAATAAGTATTACATCTGATAAGCCTTTAGCTGCTAATTGTGTTAAGCACTAACAGCAATATTGATGGAATCATAGAATCCCTTAGGTTGGAAGGGACCTCAAAGAACATCCAGTTCCAAGCCCCCAGATTAATTCCCCAAGGGCCAAGAGTCTTCCCAAACTGCACCTGGCAAACTTCTTTGTTTCGTATTTGTTCCAGGCTATGATAAAGCAGCCAAGATTGCTAAAACTGCACACAAAGAAGGGACAACATTAAAAGAAGCTGCTATAAAGCTGGGATTCCTCACCTCAGACCAGTTTGATCAGTGGGTGAAGCCTAAAGATATGTTGGGCCCTCAGTAAGTTCTGTACAAAAGCCCCAGGTGTTCCCTAATGTAATAAATGAAATAAAATATCAGATGCTTTTGATGTTTTTTTGGTGTTAGGGAATCAGTGACATGTCCATGATGACATAACGTGAAGGGTATTTACAGGTGACAGAAGTTCTGAATCATAGAAATCAGTCTGGGTTAGAATCATAGGTTGGAAGAGACCTCAAAGATCATCCAGTTCCAACCCCCCTGTGCCATAGGCAGGGACACCTCCCACTAGATCAGGTCGCTCAAGACCTCATCCAGCCTGGCCTTGAATGCATCCTGGGAGGGAGCAACCACAACCTCCCTGGGCAACCTCTTACAGTGTGTCGCCACCCTTACTGTGAAGAACTTCCTCCTAACATCCCGTTTAAATCTCCTCTCCACCCATTTGAACCCATCCCCCCTTGTCCTGTCATTACAAGACCTTGTGAATAGTCCCTCCTCAGCCTTTCTGTAGGCCCCCTTCAGATATTGGAAGGTTGGTAGCTCCTGAGTCCTCTGCATTATTTCTTAGGAGATTACACAGGCTCACAGGGTATCAGGGGTTGGAAGGGACCCAAAGAGATCATAGAATCAGTGAGGGTTGGAAGAGACCACAAGGATCAGGCAGTCCCAACCCCCCTGCCATGCCCAGGGACACCCTACCCTAGAGCAGGCTGCCCACAGCCTCTGCCAGCCTGGCCCCAAACACCTCCAGGGATCTGGCCCCAAACACCTCCCTGCAGGGGCAACCCATTCCAGCCTCTCACCNAGCCCTCTGAGCATCCTCGGGGCCCTTCTCTGCACACCTCCAGCATCTCCACATCCCTCTTGTCCCAGGGGCTCCAGCACTGGATGCACTACTCCAGGTGGGCTCTCAGCAGAGCACAGCAGAGGGGCACAATCCCCTCCCTGGCCCTGCTGCCCACACTGCTCCTGCTGCAGCCCAGCCTCTGCTTGCCTTTCTGCCCTGCAAGTGCACACTGCTGCCTCAGCTTCAGCTTCTCCTCCACCAGCACCCCCAACTCCCTCTCCTCAGGGCTGCTCTCCAGCCATTCCCTACCCAGCGTCAGGACCTTGCCCTTGGCCTTGTTGAACCTCCTGAGCTTGGCTTGTGCCCACCTCTGCAGCCTGCGCAGCTGCCTGTGAAGAGGACACGCAGTGCAGCTGTAGTTAGCTGGGTGTGTTGCGGGGGGATCCTCTACAGCCGCTCCGGTACAGCCGCTCCCCGTGTCGCGCCGTGGCCGTGTCGCTGTGCGGCAGGTTCCGGCTGGCGCCGGGGCGGGGCTGGCCGAGGCGGCTCTGGGCTTCCGGGTCGGCACTGTTGCTGCTGTGCGGACCCAGCCTGCCGCGCCGCCATGAACCGCTTCTTCGGCAAAGCCAAGCCCAAGGCGCCTCCGCCCAGCCTCACCGACTGCATCGGGACGGTGAGTACGCTTTCCGGGGGAATTCGCCCGGATGCCTTCGGTACGCGAAGGGCCGAGGTCTGCCGGCTCGCTGCTCGGCCCAGTCGCCGCCGCCGCTGCTGCTCCCTCGGTCAGGACAGGGGCCGGCGGGGTGGCAGCGCGGGCGGTGGGGTCAGCCCGGCCCGCGAGGTGCCCTCGGGCAGGTGAAGACCTTCGCTTCCCACGGGTCCAGAGATCTGAACCCGGGACTGAGGGCGCGGCTGGAGCGCCTGCGCCTCCCGGGCCCTTCCTGCCTCCGCTCGTAGGGGTGCGGGAGCAGCGCTCCCGGCGTGAGTCAGCCTGGGCTGGTGTGCGGGGCCCTGCGCGGCTGGCGGAACGCACCCGGCGGACGTGTGCGGGCTGCGCCCTGCCCGGGCTCCTACCGCTGAGGCTGCAGGGGTCTGCGTGTGGATGGCAGTGTGCGGCTGTGCATCGCCGTATGGAAACGCTGTTGTGTGCTCGCACCGTGTCTGCACCTGCGCATGGAAGCGCTGCCGTCGGCGTGTGAGTGTGTGTATGTGTGCACACTTGCGTGCACGGAGCTACCTGCTTATGCTTTGGTACGATGTGCCTGTGGACGTGTCCAGTTCTGCACCCCTCAATTGTGGAGAGATGTTGAGGTGCTGGAAGGTGTTGAGAGAAGGGCAGCAAGGCTGGGGAGGGGCCTGGAGCACAGCCCCAAGAGGAGAGGCTGAGGGAGCTGGGGGTGTGCAGCCTGCAGAAGAGGAGGCTCAGGGCAGAGCTCATTGCTCTCTGCAGCTGTCTGGAGGGAGGTTGTGGCCAGCTGGGGTTGGGCTCTGCTGCCAGGCAGCCAGGGACAGAAGGAGGGGACAGAGGCTGAAGCTGTGTCAGGGCAGGTTGAGGCTGGATGTGAGGAGGAAGTTGTTGTCAGAGAGAGTGATTGGCATTGGGATGGGCTGCCCAGGGAGGTGGTGGAGTCCCCATCCCTGGAGGGGTTCAAGCAAAGCCTGGATGGGGCACTGAGTGCCATGGTCTGGTTGATTGTCTAGGGCTGGGTGCTATGTTGGGCTGGATGAGCTTGGAGATCTCTTTCAACCTTCCTGATTCTGTGCATCAACACAGTGTGTGTAAGGCTATAGATACACACACCCCTTTGTACCTATCTATGCCCACACAAAACAAACACTTGTTTCTGTGCATAGAAGCACATCTTCCAAATGGATAAGCACAACGTGAGTATAAGACTTGGCTCTTTACATGTCCTCATAGGTGCTTTTATTACTTCCATCTGAGAAAGCCCCCCAAAAGGTATCACCAATCAGGAGCTGCATAGCAGCTGCATGCAGTTTTGATTCTCTTCTTCTTGTTTCTCTGAGAATTTGGCTATACAAGACAGGTGAACTGAAAAGAAGATTTATTTTATATATGTGGGAACTTGGAAACCAATGTTGAATTATAGGGTGGTTTTTAAGATAAAAAATCAAGGGCCTGAGTTGGTCAGCAGTTGACAGGTAAAGGTCTGGCCCTGAGCTCAGGGTGAAAAGGGTGAAAAAAAATTCTGCCACTTAGTGCAGTGTCCAAGCTAGCACGGCAGGAGCAGCAAGACAGCGAGCACTGTTACTGAGCTCCATGTTAGCCATTTGCTCTGGTTTGACTGTCAATTTTTGTGGATGGAACTACAACTTGAGATGGTTGTGTATTCTAGTACACATGGAGAGAAACATACTTAAGTTTGAAGTTTATGAAGTAATTTTTCTGCTAGTTTATGTGTGCAAGACTTGCTGCATTTCCAGGTTTTTTTCACAGTAGTGAAGTCTCCAGGACAGGTCCTACTAGGGGATTGGGGATATATAAATACACAAATCCAGGCTGGGCAGAGACTGGCTGGAGAGCAGCCTTGAGGAGAGGGACTTGGGGGTGCTGGTGGAGGAGAAGCTGAAGCTGAGGCAGCAGTGTGCACTTGCAGGGCAGAAAGGCAAGCAGAGGCTGGGCTGCAGCAGGAGCAGTGTGGGCAGCAGGGCCAGGGAGGGGATTGTGCCCCTCTGCTGTGCTCTGCTGAGAGCCCACCTGGAGTAGTGCATCCAGTGCTGGAGCCCCTGGGACAAGAGGGATGTGGAGATGCTGGAGGTGTGCAGAGAAGGGCCCCGAGGATGCTCAGAGGGCTGCAGCAGCTCTGCTGTGAGCACAGCCTGAAAGAGTTGGGGCTGTGCAGGCTGCAGAAGAGGAGGCTCCCAGGAGACCTTCTGGTGGCCTTCCAGGATCTGAAGGGGCCTACAAAAAAGCTGGGGTGGGACTTTTGAGGGTGTCAGGGAGTGCCAGGACTGGGGGGAATGGAGGGGGGGAGATTGAGGCTGGAGGTGAGGAGGAAGTTGTTGAGCATGAGAGTGGTGAGAGGCTGGAATGGGTTGGCCCTGCAGGGAGGTGTTTGGGGCCAGATCCCTGGAGGTGTTTGGGGCCAGGCTGGCAGAGGCTGTGGGCAGCCTGCTCTAGGGTAGGGTGTCCCTGGGCATGGCAGGGGGGTTGGGACTGCCTGATCCTTGTGCTCCCTTCCAACCCTGACTGATTCTATGGTTATATATATTTAGATTTCTTTTTTTCCTTAAAGTGTGTGTGGATTCTTATTAAAGCTAAAAACTTGGACTATTTCCTTAGCACGCTAAATTCAACAGTTTTGAGACCCACACAATACCACTTATGTGTTGTTTTCAATCTCAGACACATTTTGTTGCTTTGTGAAATCTTTTATTACATTACATCAGTGGTAATTAGCCATTCCATGGCAATGAGGAATTACTGTATTCAATGAGCAATACTTAATGTTCACAGTTACCTTTTGTTAAAATACAGACAATTCTTTTGCAGCAGTACAAGATTTTGGCATTGTCAGGGTTGGAAGGGACCCAAAGAGCTCATCCAGTCCAACCCCCTGCCACAGCAGGACAAGACAACCTAGCTCAGGGCACACAGCAACACATCCAGACAGAGTCTGCAAAGGCTCCACACAAGGAGACTCCACAACCTCTCTGGGCAGCCTGTGCCACTGCTCTGGGACCCACACAGGCAGGAAGTTGCCTCTTGTGTTGAGCTGCAACCTCCTGTGCTGCAGCTTCCATCCATTGCTCCTTGGCCTATGGCAGGGAGCAGTGAGCAGAGCAATTTCCTCAAGTCAGTTCCTGCCTCCTCAGGTAATATACAACTTTCAGTAGGGGAAAATGGGCCACCAGGGCATTCACTCCATTGATGGGAGCAGCATGGCTGGAGGCTCTGGCACAGGTTCAGGCAAAACCTATGGGTTCCTGAAGACCCACATGTGGGGGACCCACATGTGCAAAACGCTCTTAGAGCAGTGCACAGTGAAATCCAACATCAGCTCCCTGTGATGGCTCTAACATCCACTTTCAATCTCTGCCAGTTCAAACCCATTCCTCCACATCCTGTCATAACAAGACCTTGTCAGTAGACCCTCCCCAGCCCTCCTGGAGCCCACTTTGGATCCTGGAAGGCTACTCCAAGGTCTCCTGGAAGCCTCTTCTGCAGGCTTCAGAGCCCCAAATCTCTCAGCCTGTCCTTATAGGAGAGCTCATTTGATCAGGTTTTGGAGCAGTAAATACCTGGACATGGATCTGTCTCAAACCTACAGGGACATGTGGCTTAAAGCCATACCTGAAACTTATCTTCCTTTGCAATTAGGACAGCAAAGATTCAGTGTGCACACAGGCAGCCTCATATGGGTGTGGGGCACCTGCATTGATTACCCACCACTCACAACTGGGCAGTATGAAAATTTATCCTTCTCCAGAAGTTACTACAAGAGCAGTGGGATGGAATTGCTCCCTGGAGAGCCTGGCATACTAATTTCCACTTGCACTTGTAAAACAAACCTTTCCCATCTTCATGCAGGCTGTGAACCACAGCTTTCACGGTGTGGAAATAGCCATTGGCCTCTTGTAGATCTGTAATGCAGCCTCATGCAGGAGAACTTGGGTTTGCCAAAGAGAGTAGGCTTTTTTTCCATTCAGAAATCGGGTTTGCCAAAGTGTGGTGGTTCAGAAGTTCCCCGCCCCCCACACTTGGGAATAACCCAGGCTAGGACTCAGTCAGCTGGAAGTTAATAAATGATGCTTTATATTTACAGCTCTGCACAATATACAAGCAGATACTTACAAGGTATAACAGATATTTACAGATATATACAGTGAAAAGGTAATACAGAAACACCACAGCCCTCCCAGAGACCAAAATCCCTAAGAGGGCTTTTCTAAGCCCCCTACCACCTTCCTCCTTTCCCCAGTCTTATCTCACCAGCTGTTTTATGCAGCAGATAGGCAAAGGTAGATGGGACAGGGGGGTTAGCAGTAGGAAGGAAGTTAGTGAAATTATTCAGATCCAAAAGGCAGGGAGAAAAGAGTCATGCAAAAGCAGCCACAGCCCAAAGCGGTTTGAAGCAGTCTGACTTACCTATATTTGGGTTACAACTCCTGAAACATTTTTTTTTCTTTCTCAGTAAAGCTGTGAGTGAAGTAGCACCCTTAGTGTTTTCCTTTCTCAGCCTATATTCTAATTTCTCATTCAAATCCTCCAATTAGTTCAGACCAGCACACAAAGAGAACAGGCTTTTTTTCCTTTCAGATATTGGGTTTGCCAAAGAGAGTGGGCTCAGGCCCTATCTCTACTTTTTCCATTCAGAGCAGCTGGACTTCTTTTGTGGGAAATGATGAGGAAAGTGTTTCTGTGACAAAGAAGTTGGGCACCTTTGGAAAAAAAAAAAAGGTTATGCATGGGCTTCTTAAATGCAACCAGTAATCTAGATATCATTCTGAAGGATTAATGTTCTCTTCCCACCAAAAACAGACCTTAAGCCTTCCTGAGCACAGCCTTGCCCTTTTTGCATTGCTCCCTTATTTGCCAGCATGGCACACTGAGGTTTTTCTTTTCTGTTCCAGCTTAGTCCCTGGCACTGTGTGTTACCAGATGTTCCTGAATAGTTCCTATGGCTTGAGTAAGCAAGGGAGCATCTCAAAATGATGCAAACATGTTGCAGTGGTGGAGCTTCCTTGCAACCTCAGAGCAGTTCTTGTGTGCCTCGTAGAAGGTGTTTCATTTGATTCCAGTTTTTGGTCCTCCACAAAATTTAAACTATTCATAAAACCACTGAGCAAAGAAACAATTTAATTAGAAGCATAATAAAACCGGGGGTGTTTTTATTGTACAATGCCTGAATAAAGCCTTAATGAACCTTTTTTTTCCTTGTTTATCCCATCATATTTTAAAGGTGGATAGCAGAGCTGAGTCAATTGACAAGAAAATTGCTAGACTTGATGCAGAGCTTGTGAAGTATAAGGATCAGATGAAGAAGATGAGAGAGGGGCCTGCAAAGGTAAGAGCCCTCTGTGGGATTTAAGCATGAGAGGATGTGACTCATGCTTCTTGCCATGATTAATCCAGTTCATCAGGTTCTTAGGATTGCTGCTTGACCTACTGATGGGACGTAAGATCCTGCAGGGTTACTTTTACTCTGAAGCATCTCATAGATACACATCTTTGAGCAGTGTTTTTATTGTTCTTTATTTCTTCCAGTATGTGATGTAGTTCCTCAGTCAGAGGTATGTGGCTTCCCTTCTTCCTTCTATTGAGTCTGGTTTGTCCATCAGCCAAATTTGTATTCAGTTTGCACTTTGTAAGTTAGAAGGAAACACCACTTAGGAAAGATGATGAACATGCTATTGTTTGCAGAATGCAAAAGCCAGAAGTGTTGAAAGCATTTTCTCTTAGAAGCGTTACATACAAGCCTGCAGGACAAATGCTGATTGTTCAACTCTTTGCTCTAGAAACTGAGGAATCTTTTGGAAAAGCTGTATGTGATAGGATTAAATGAGATAATCAAGGAAAGAGTGAAATATTTATTTTCCTACTGTAACAATATTGTCTCTTCCAGAATACAGTAAAGCAGAAAGCACTGAGAGTGTTGAAGCAGAAGCGAATGTAAGTTTAAACCCTTACCTGGGATTCATGAGAGCCTCTTTCCTCTAAGGGGTGGTGTTGGCATGCTCTCATACTTCTTTCCAGTACTCCTGCCTCCCAGTATTCTTTGAGGAAAAATCCTGAAGCAGGTAGCCAGCCACATTTTGCACTGGCATATTTGTGCCTGATTTGTATGTGAGTATATAAATTTAAGATTGGGACAAACTGACCCAAATCTGCACATTATTGGAAGCTGTGCTTGGTTCCTAAAGTTTCTGAGAGTATGCTTCATTTGATATCATCAATTGATTACTGAAAATTGTGTACTTAATGATCTTGTTCTAGTTTATTGGAAATCTACCTGTTCTCTATGGCCACTCTTACGAACTGGGGTTGGACTCGATGATCGCCTTGGGTACCAAGTTAGCAGCAGGCATGGATCTGTTGGAGGGTAGGAGGCTCTGCAGAGGGACCTGGCCAGGCTGGATGGATGGGCAGAGGCCAAGGGGATGAGATTGTACAAGGCTCAGTGCAGGGTTCTACACTTTGGCCACAACAACCCCAGGCAGTGCTACAGGCTGGGGACAGAGTGGCTGAGAGCAGGCAGGCAGAGAGGGAGCTGGGGGTGCTGGGAGAGAGGAGCTGAAGAGGAGCCAGCAGTGTGCCCAGGTGGGCAGCAGAGCCAATGGCATCCTGGGCTGGAGCAGGAGCAGTGTGGGCAGCAGGAGCAGGGAGGTTATTCTGCCCCTGTGCTCAGCACTGCTCAGCACACACCTTGAGTGCTGTGTCCAGTTGTGGTTCCCTCCATTGCAGAGAGATGTTGAGGTGCTGGAAGGTGTTGAGAGAAGGGCAGCAAGGCTGGGGAGGGGCCTGGAGCACAGCCCCAAGAGGAGAGGCTGAGGGAGCTGGGGGTGTGCAGCCTGCAGAAGAGGAGGCTCAGGGCAGAGCTCATTGCTCTCTGCAGCTCCCTGCAGGGAGGTTGTGGCCAGCTGGGGTTAGGCTCTGCTGCCAGGCAGCCAGGGACAGAAGGAGGGGACAGAGGCTGAAGCTGTGGCAGGGCAGGTTCAGGCTGGATGTTAGGAGGAAGTTGTTGTCAGAGAGAGTGATTGGCATTGGAATGGGCTGCCCAGGGAGGTGGTGGAGTCCCCATCCCTGGAGGTGTTCAAGCAAAGCCTGGATGGAGCACTTAGTGCCATGGTCTGGTTGATTGTCTAGGGCTGGGTGCTAGGTTGGGCTGGATGAGCTTGGAGGTCTCTTTCAACCTTCCTGATTCTGTGATTCTACCTTCCAACCCCTAATGTCCTGATCCTGTGAACTTCAGCACATGCAGTGCAGATAATTGTCCCCGTGCAAAATCCCCAGAAAAGACAGGATAGCTGATCCTGTGGTCTGGTCTGATCTAGTACACTGTCCTGAAAAGTGTCCAGCAGCAAGTACAAAGGAAATGAATGTCAGAAAATGGCAAGTGTTCAGGGATGCTGAATATCTTGCAGTCCTTGAACAGCGAATCTCTTAGATGCTATGAGAGCCAAAGCTCATATTGTCCTTTATTTCATGTCCCTCGGATGGATTGTGCCTCTAGAGACTTGCTGGATAAGTATTGTGAATTCTCAGCATCCAACTATTGCATTCAGAGCAATAGTTTAGTTAGACATTATAAGAATGACTGCTTGGATTCTTGATTTTGTTGGCTTTCATTGTTTGGGTTGAGTTGTTTTTTTTTTCCACAATAGAATCATAAAATGGTTTAGGTTGGAAGGGACCTCAAAACTCATCCAGTTCTAACCCCACTTTGCCATAGGCACAGACACCTCCCACTAGAACAGGTCGCTCAAAGACTCATCTAACCTGGCCTTCAACACCTCCAGGGAGGTTGTGAAGCACAGAATGGGATCAAGGATGTGTTTCTGTGTTCCACACCCTCCCTGGGCAACCTGTGCCAGTGTTTCACCACCCTCACTGCAAACAGCTTCTTCCTAACATCCAGTTCCAACCTCCCCTCTGCCAATTTAAACCCATTCTTCATCATCCTGTCATTACAAGACCTTGTCAGTAGTCAAATAGTCACTGTGCTGCCCGCTAATCCTGCTCGATAGTTGTTCCCTTGTTTACCAGGCCTCATAATAAACTGTCACCATGTCCCTCAGTCACTGAACAGTAGTATGTTGAGTCACTCCTTGTCTATGACCTATTAGGTGTTTGGATCATCCTTGTCTTGCAGACCTTCTTCACCATGAGAGTGGTGAGAGGCTGGAATGGGTTGCCCCTGCAGGGAGGTGTTTGGGGCCAGATCCCTGGAGGTGTTTGGGGCCAGGCTGGCAGAGGCTGTGGGCAGCCTGCTCTAGGGTAGGGTGTCCCTGGGCATGGCAGGGGGGTTGGGACTGGCTGATCCTTGTGGTCCCTTCCAACCCCGACTGATTCTGGGATTCTACCTCCTGTCTTGGATTTTCGGAGGAGGACTCAGTGTTTTTATGTTTTGATTTTCATGTTTAAAGTGACAGACATAGTTTGCATTCTTGATTGGATACAAGTTTAGCCTTGAGAAGGATGATTTCTTGAGTTTTAAAGGCTTCCTTTTCTTTTTGGTTGACCTGAATGGTTTCTTTCTCCCACCCTCCCTCTCCTGTGCCTTGCAGAGCTCCCATACACAGCCATTGTGGTTTGGGTAACTGCTGTCTCTTCCATTCTGCTTACAGCATTAGTGAGCAATGGCAGGCATCTGTAGCTCACAGTGACTAAAACTGCTGCCATATCTTTGCCTACTGTGTAAAGCCTACAGAAATGCAACATTGATGCCAGATCAGAAGCTTAGTTCAGGAGTAGCTTTGCCAACTTGAAATACACAAAAATCTGCACAGTGGACTGATTTTTATGAAGCTGTTTATTCTGCAGTTATTTGTATATATATATAAAAAAAAAAGTTATTGCTGCCTTTAGAGTGCTGGTTCTTTTTTTTTTTCCCTTCAAGAATTTCTGCGGCAATAAGTAGCATGGTGTTTTAAAGCCCTTCTTTGTTTTCAACAGGTATGAACAACAGAGGGAAAACCTGTCACAGCAGTCTTTCAATATGGAACAAGCTAACTACACTATCCAGGCACTGAAGGACACAAAGACAACGGTACGACTGTATTCATCTTACAGCATCCTAGAATCAGTGAGGGTTGGAAGGGACCACAAGGATCAGGCAGTCCCAACCCCCCTGCCATGCCCAGGGACACCCTACCCTAGAGCAGGCTGCCCACAGCCTCTGCCAGCCTGGCCCCAAACACCTCCAGGGATCTGGCCCCAAACACCTCCCTGCAGGGGCAACCCATTCCAGCCTCTCACCACTCTCATGCTCA
>VWZI01017950.1:49443-63796 GCA_013396835.1 Psilopogon haemacephalus
CACCACCTCCCTGGGCAGCTCATTCCAATGCCAATCACTCTCTCTGTGAAGAACCTCTTCCTAATATCCAGTGAAGAAGCACACTGATACTTTTGGTTGCAGCTGCTACACAGTGGCAATTACAGAGAGATCGCTTCATAGGAAGGGTGAGGAAACTTCTGTGAAATCATTTGGCTGGTGAGAGTTGTTAACCTGCTGCTTTCTTTCCTGTAGGACGGTGTATTGGTGGACGAATTTGGCCTGCCAAAGATCCCTGCCACATAAATGTGTCAAAATCACAATGGATATAGAAAGAACTACACCTCACAAGTCAAATTAAGATTGTCTTTGTTTTGTGGTTTGGGTTTTTTTTTCTTTTTAAAGAATCCTGGAGAACTTGTTCTTCCTAAATAGCACTACATCCTGCAACACACTTATGAATGGTTGGAGGTGTTCTTTCTTTGAAGAAATTTGTTCTACTACTGACTTTTCTATTAATGGAAGCTTTGGCAGAATTACCTTCAGTGGAAGCAGTCATTCTGAAGAGATTTTGGTTTTCGTGTCTTATGGACAAAGTAATACATGAAAAATAGTGGTGGCTGTTGATAGCTGAAGTTTGGTTTTTACTTGTACTGTTTCTCTTTCTTGATACTTAAGACTGTATGTTGCTGCTTGTTCTCTGTAAAATAGCTCCTTGTTACTATGCTTCTTTGATAAAAAGAGAAATCAAACTCATTTTTAAACTATTTGCAGTCTTGTGACTTTAATGCCATTGTACTTGTAACTTTCTTGGAAGCTGTGCTAAGTAGGGTTGTCCTTATGTATTCTGTGGAGACATAAAATGATGAGTGCATCCTTCTGTGTGGTGTTTCTGGCGACTAGTTTGGCCTTCACCTGCCATCTTCTGTTTCTCCCCGTGCTGCTCAAGCGCAGGATTTGCCAGAGGTGGAGTTTGGTTAGTGTGAAACAGGAGGCTGAGGGCAGACCTCATTGCTCTCTACAGCTACCTGAAGGGGCATTGTGGAGAGGCTGCTGCTGGGCTCTGCTCACAGGGAACCGGAGACAGAACAAGGGGGGAATGACCTCAAGCTGAGACTGGGGAGGTTTAGATTGGACATTAGAAAAAAGTTATTCACTCAGAGAGCCGTCAGGGACTGGAATGAGCTGCACAGGCAGGTGAAGTAACACACCCTGTTTGTGTTTAAGGGTGGTTTGGATGTAGTGCTTAGGGACATAGTTTAAGGTGAATCTTGTAGAGTAGGGTTCTGGATTGGACTCGGTGATCCTGAGGGGCTTTGCCAGCCTGCATGTTTCTATGGTTTTGCTCCTCTTACAAAAGATGGGTTCAAAATGAAGGACCCGGACAGGCTGCAGAAGTGGGCACAAGCCAACCTTAGGAGGTTCAACAAGGCCAAGGGCAGGGTCCTGCAGCTGGGTTGAGGCAATGCCAAGCACCAATCCAAGCTGGGCAGAGACTGGCTGGAGAGCAGCCTTGAGGAGAGGGACTTGGGGGTGCTGGTGGAGGAGATGCTGAAGCTGAGGCAGCAGTGTGCACTTGCAGGGCAGAAAGGCAAGCAGAGGCTGGGCTGCAGCAGGAGCAGTGTGGGCAGCAGGGCCAGGGAGGGGATTGTGCCCCTCTGCTGTGCTCTGCTGAGAGCCCACCTGGAGTAGTGCATCCAGTGCTGGAGCCCCTGGGACAAGAGGGATGTGGAGATGCTGGAGGGGTGCAGAGAAGGGCCCCGAGGATGCTGAGAGGGCTGCAGCAGCTCTGCTGTGAGCACAGCCTGAAAGAGTTGGGGCTGTGCAGGCTGCAGAAGAGGAGGCTCCCAGGGGACCTTCTGGTGGCCTTCCAGGATCTGAAGGGAGCTACAAAAAAGCTGTGGAGGGACTTTTGAGGGTGTCAAGGAGTGCCAGGACTGGGGGGAATGGAGCAAAGGTGGAGGTGGGGAGATTGAGGCTGGAGGTGAGGAGGAAGTTGCTGAGCATGAGAGTGGTGAGAGGCTGGAATGGGTTGGCCCTGCAGGGAGGTGTTTGGGGCCAGATCCCTGGAGGTGTTTTTGGCCAGGCTGGCAGAGGCTGTGGGCAGCCTGCTCTAGGGTAGGGTGTCCCTGGGCATGGCAGGGGGGGTTGGGACTGGCTGATCCTTGTGGTCTCTTCCAATGCTCAGTAGTTCTATGATTTTGTGGTTCTAATCAAGGATTTTATTTAGGCAATAAAACGCAAGGAAGCAGCGCTGGGTGCGTGGGGAGTCTGTGCTCCACCAACACGCACAAAGTTAGTTTAGTAGCTTTTAGTTTACGTAAGGCTTTTTCATACATATACATTAACTATTCCAAGAAAAGGCAGCCCTATGCAAATTGCTTCATGGGACAGGCAGAACTTGCGGGTGGGGTGCGGAGGGTAGGGGTGTTCTCGTGGCGCAAGTTTCTTTTGACTCCAAGGGTCTCTTCTCCCTCCTCTGGTGGTCTTTGTAGATGAAGGCAATCCTCTTCCTCTTCTGTCCCCCCGCTTTGCTGACCCCTGTGTTCTTGCTGCATGAGCTTTGTTCGTTTCTACTTTGCGAGAGCCTTGCTACGAACTGTCTTGCTTCACACATCCTAAACTTGGTGTTGCTGTTATCTTACTTGTTCTATTTCTACATACAAGCAGCTATGGTCTGTTTTCACAAGCGGTTCCTGCTATTTCATCGGGTCACACTTCCGCGAGTTTCTCACAGATACGAATCAGCCAGTTCGAGTCTATCACACTCCCCAAAGCCCTGCGCAACGTTACATTCACACCAAGCTTCCTCTGCCCCCGTCTCTGCTGCTAGGAGCTGCTGGGAGCAGCCACAGAAGGCGTCAGGCAAGAGTGCTGGGTTGAAGTGGGTGGCGCGGGGTCGAGGCTGGGCGATCCTGCCCGGGCAGCAGTCGCCGGGCCCGGCGGTGGCTGGCAGGAGCGGCTCGGTGCGGCGGCGGCGCTGCGTGTCCCAAAGCTGGAGGCGCTGGTGGCTTCCGCGCTGTCCCCAGACGGCAGGCGCCGCCCCGTGGGTGCCAGCGGCAGCCTCCCTGCGGCCGCCTGCCCACGTCACGTTCCGCAACGTCAGCTGCCGCCGCCCCGTCCCTTCCCGGCTAGGGGCGGATGTGACGAGCTGCCGGTGCGCCGCGGGGAGCGCCCGCACAGCGGCTGTCTTGTGGCGGGGTGAGATGGCGGCGCCCGGTGCCCCCGTTACCGTCACCGTCACTTACAGTAAGAGCCGCCCGAGAGAAGGGTGGGCGGGGGCCGCCTTCAGCCGCTACCGAGTGCAGCGGGGCCCGCGGCGCGTCCCCCGAGCGCCCCTTACCCCGCGCTGGCTGCGGTGCCTCGGGCCCCAGCGACACTGTGCGGGTCGGGTCCCGGCTTCGGCGGGGGAGGAGTCCCATCCGCCACCCCCACCGCGAACCTCGGGCACTCCCCTCGCCTCCCCTCTCCGCGAACCTTGCCTCGGCCGTTAACTGCGGGGCGGGCAGGCCGCTGGTGCCGGGGGTCGGCGGGAGCGCTCGGGCGGCGGCGCGAAGCGGTGCGGGGGCTGCGTCTGGCGGCTCTGGCGGCAGCTGCTGTCCGCACAGCCTCGGGCGGGCACCAACTGCCCCCGGCGTCTGCCAGGGCCTGCGGCTGCTGCCAGCGGGATGCCGCCTGCGTGCTCGGCTTCGGGGGCGCACGGCTCGCCCCCTCCGTAGCCTGCGCTTCGTCCTGCCTGCGGCTGTAAGGTTCCCGTCCTCTATGACCGCGTTTTTATAGAATGGCTTAGGTTGGAAGGGACCTCAAAGCTCAGCCATAGGCACGGACACCTCCCACTAGAACAGGTCGCTCAAAACCTCATCCAACCTGGCCTCAGACACCTCCAGGGAGGTTGTGGAGCACAGAATCCAATGTGATATGAAATTTTAGTATCTACCACCAAAGATCACACTGTGTGATTCTGTGCTCCACAACCTCCCTGGGCAACCTGTGCCAGTGTCTCACCACCCTCACTGCAAACAACTTCCTCCTAACATCCACTTTCAATCTCCCCTCTGCCACTTTGAACCCATTCCTCCTCCTCCTCCTGCCATTCCCAGACCTTGTCAATAGTCCCTCGCCAGCCCTCCTGCAGCCCCCTTCAGATCCTGCAAGGCCACTCCAAGGTCTCCTGGCAGCCTTCTCTTCTGCAGCCTGCAGAGCCCCAACTCTCCCAGCCTGTCCTCATAGCAGAGCTCATTTGAGCAGGTTTTGGAGCTCATCCAGTCCCAACCCCCCTGTGCCATATGCAGGGACACCTCCCACTACAACAGGCCTCATCCAGCCTGGCTTCAAATACCTCCAGGGAGTTTGTGGAGTACAGAATCTGTGCTCCACAACCTTCCTGTGCAACCTGTGCCAGTGTCTCACCACCCTCATTGCAAACAACTTCCTCCTAGCACCTAGTTTAAATCTCCCCTCTGCCAGTTTAGAACAGAATAGAATCAGCTATCTTGGAAGAGACCACCAAGATCATCCAGTCCAATCTATCGCCCTTCAAGCTGGCTCAGCTAGGCTGATCAAACAGAAAGGAAAGAAAAACAACCACCAAACCCAACTGTTTCCCCATCAACGTGGTGGTCAAATATGCTGTGTGACCCAGATCTGTAGGAATGGTGATGGGAGCAGGTGACAAAGGCTGTCCTTGCCAAGCAGCATAAAGCAGAGATTGGTTTTTAGTTTGGTAGTAGCAATCATCTACATTAAACATATCACTGAAGTCAGCAGCAGGTGGTACCCTATGGGCTCTCTCATTTGTTGAATTAGTTTGGACAGTTTGCAGTTAGCGATTGCAACAGGAGGTGGTGCTGGCTGGAATATGAGCCAGCCAGGTGAAGCAGCTTACTCAAAAGGAATGGGTTACTTTGGATTGAGCTAGGGGAAGAGAAAGAGGAGGAGGGAGAAGAGGGTGAAAGGCAAAATGTCCTCAAGCAGAGAGGGAGCTGGGGGTGCTGGGAAATAGGAGCTGAAGAGGAGGCAGCAGTGTGCCCAGGTGGGCAGCAGAGCCAATGGCATCCTGGGCTGGAGCAGGAGCAGTGTGGGCAGCAGGAGCAGGGAGGTTCTTCTGCCCCTGTGCTCAGCACTGCTCAGCACACACCTTGAGTGCTGTGTCCAGTTCTGGGCACCTCAATTCAAGAGAGATGTTGAGGTGCTGGAAGGTGTTGAGAGAAGGGCAACAAGGCTGGGGAGGGGCCTGGAGCACAGCCCCAAGAGGAGAGGCTGAGGGAGCTGGGGGTGTGCAGCCTGCAGAAGAGGAGGCTGAGGGCAGAGCTCATTGCTCTCTGCAGCTCCCTGCAGGGAGGTTGTGGCCAGCTGGGGTTAGGCTCTGCTGCCAGGCAGCCAGGGACAGAAGGAGGGGACAGAGGCTGAAGCTGTGGCAGGGCAGGTTCAGGCTGGATGTTAGGAGGAAGTTGTTGTCAGAGAGAGTGATTGGCATTGGAATGGGCTGCCCAGGGAGGTGGTGGAATCCCCATCCCTGGAGGTGTTCGAGCAAAGCCTGGATGGGCACTGAGTGCCATTGGCTAGGGCTGGGGGATAGGTTGGACTGGATGAGCTTGGAGGTCTCTTCCAACTTGGCTGAGTCTATTCTATTCTAAGTATGAAAATGGTTACAGCAAAGAGGTAAGGTTAGCCTGGGATCCACAGTTCTTATGGAAAATACTGTGAGTAAATGTTAATTACTTTGGTAGTAACATTCATCTACATTAAACAGATCACTGAAGTCAGCAGTGTGTGCTAAAGGCAGGTGAAACCCTGTGGGCTCTTTTGTTTGTAGATTAAGATTGGACAGTTTGCAGTTAGTGACTGCAGGATTACAAGAGAATTTAGTGCTTGCTGTATGTGGTGGTCTAGCAGTTACCTGCCCTCCCACCTTTTAATATAACCCTGGCTCAGAACTCAGAAACACCTGGAAGTTAATAAATGAAGCGTTATATTTACAGCAATGCTCAACATACAAGCAGATATTTACAATGTATAACAGATATTTACAGATATATACAGTGAAAAGGTAATACAGAAACACCACAGCCCTTTCAGAGATCAAAATCCCTAAGAGGGGTTTTTAAATCACCCCTATCACCTTTCCCCCCTCCCCCAATCTTATCTCACCATCTGTTGATGCAGCAGATAGGCCGAGGTAGATTGGCCAAGGGGGGATTAGCAGTAGGAAGGAGGTTAGTGGAATTACTGAAAATCAGCTACACAAGAGCAGCTACACCTCAGAGATGCCTGAAGCACTCTGACTTATCTATATTTGGGTTACAACTCTTAAAACAATTTTTTTTCTTTCTCAGTAAAGCTGTGAGTGAAGTGCCATACTGTGTTTTCATTTCTCAGCTTATAGTCTAATTTTCTCACTCAAATTCTCCTATTAGTTCAAACCAGCACACTGCAGAATAGATGGCCTGGTGAAGCAGGTTACTCAAAAGGAACAGGTTACTTTGGATTGAGCTACGGGAAGAGAAAGAGGAGGAGGGAGAATAGGGTGAAAGGCAAAATGTACTCAAGTATGAAAATGGTTGCTGCGAAGAGGTAAGGTTAGCCTGGGATACACAGTTCTTACAGAGTGGAACATACCATGAGTAAATGTTGATGACTCAGGTTGAAAGAGTTGGGGCTGTGCAGGCTGCAGAAGAGGAGGCTCCCAGGTGACCTTCTGGTGGCCTTCCAGGATCTGAAGGGGGCTACAAAAAAGCTGGGGAGGGACTTTTGAGGGTGTCAGGGAGTGCCAGGACTGGAAGGAACGGAGCAAAGCTGGAGGTGGGGAGATTGAGGCTGGAGGTGAGGAGGAAGTTGTTGAGCATGAGAGTGGTGAGAGGCTGGAATGGGTTGCCCCTGCAGGGAGGTGTTTGGGGCCAGATCCCTGGAGGTGTTTTTGGCCAGGCTGGCAGAGGCTGTGGGCAGCCTGCTCTAGGGTAGGGTGTCCCTGGGCATGGCAGGGGGGTTCGGACTGCCTGATCCTTGTGGTCCCTTCCAACCATGACTGATTCTGTGATTCTATGAATGAGATGCTCCATAAGTAGAAGATGATATAGAGAATTGTCATGGAGGTTAAGGCTGCATGTCAGCAGCATTATGAGGAGAAACTGGACTACAAGAATTCTCTCAGGTGGCTGGTGGAGCAGAGACAGGGTAGACATTCTTATGTATGAGGAGTAGGGAGCAAAGGAGGTGATAAATTTTCTCATGTGCCCTGAGTCTCAATGCCTTGAAACATTCCTATGGGTGGGAAATGGAATGTACCAGGAACCAGGAAAAGTGTGGGCTTGCATGGTGTAGCTTTTGAGCTGTCATGATGTCATCTGGACTTTCAGATAGAGGTGGGGTATAGTATTTGACAAGAACATTATGCCAGGGGAGTATTCCTGATCGAACTCTTCAGGTTGCTCATATGCAAGAGAAAAGTTTCAGATGAGGTAAGTCACTCTTCAGATGAAGAAAATGCAAGAGAAACCTTTGATTGGACGATACAATTGCACATAAGAATCAGTGATTCCAGAATTTTCTGCACTGGTGGAAATAAAGCACTTAGAAATTGATTCTCTGTCATGTTTGCTGGGCTACAATAAGTATTACTGTTTTATTTTTGTTAGGTAATGAGAAACACAGTATTAAGGTTGCTTCTCAGCAAGAAGATGGGGAACCAACACTACAAGACATGGCTGCCCTTGTTGAACAAGTTACTGGAGTTCCAGTTCCTTTTCAGAAGCTGATCTACAAAGGTGACTTGGAGATGTGTGCATGTTGCTTGGAGATGATGCCATTCATCCTGAGCAATTTCACAGGCTCCTGTTTTTAATGTCTGCAAAAAGACCTTCGTATGCCACTCAGCTGTTTCTTAACTGCTCTTTCCCTTCTCTCATTTCCCATTTAGGGAAGTCCCTAAAAGAATTGGAACAGCCCTTGTCAGCACTCGGTGTGAAGAATGGTTGCAAAGTCATGTTGATTGGGAAAAGGGTAAGTGTTGCCTTTGGGCCTCTTAAGTCATTGTCATTTCCAGCAGTGATTCGCCTTCTGAACAGGTTGCATCATGAAGCTTATCCTCCAGTATCTGAAGTGGCCTTCCAGTATCTGAAGGGGGCTACAAAAAAGCTGGGGAGGGACATTTTAGGCTGTCAGGGCGTGACAGGACTAGGGGGAATGGAGCAAAGCTGGAGGTGGGGAGGAAGTTGTTGAACATGAGAGTGGTGAGAGGCTGGAATGGGTTGCCCCTGCAGGGAGGTGTTTGGGGCCAGATCCCTGGAGGTGTTTTTGGCCAGGCTGGCAGAGGCTGTGGGCAGCCTGCTCTAGGGTAGGGTGTCCCTGGGCATGGCAGGGGGGTTGGGACTGCCTGATCCTTGTGCTCCCTTCCAACCCTGACTGATTCTAGGATTCTGTAATTCGTTTATTATATAATTCTCTGATTCTTTGCCTATACACAAAGTTTAGTTCAGTCTGACACTGCCCTACAAATAACTCTGTGGTCTTTACAATTCTGAAATGACATTTACTGACTGACTTCTGACATATATTACTGGCTAAATTCTGCCTAATCTGTTGCTCGTCAATGTTCATTAATCCTCTGTGCATTGATGATCATAGCTGCTCATCTTATTTTTATGATTTACAACAAATTTTTAAAAAGCTGTAGCTCTTGAGTCCTCTGCATTACTTCTTCTGAGATCACACAGGCTCACAGGGTGTCAGGGGTTGGAAGGGACCCAAAGAGATCATAGAACCATAGAATCAGTCAGAGTTGGAAGGGACCACAAGGATAACTTCCTCTTCACGTCCAGGCTGAATCTCCCCACCTCCAGCTTTGCTCCATTCCTGGCACTTTGTGAGAGCCTTAGAAGTCCCTCCTCAGCTTTTTTGTAGCCCCCTTCAGATACTGGAAGGCAACAAGAAGGTCCCCTGGAAGCCTCCTCTTCTCCAGCCTGCACAGCCCCAACTCTTTCAGGCTGTGCTCACAGCAGAGCTGCTGCAGCCCTCTCAGCATCCTCGGGGCCCTTCTCTGCACACCTCCAGCATCTCCACATCCTTCTTGTCCCAGGGCCTTCAGCACTGGATGCACTACTCCAGGTGGGCTCTCAGCAGAGCACAGCAGAGGGGGAGAATCACCTCCCTGGCTCTGCTGCCCACACTGCTCCTGCTGCAGCCCAGGCTCTGAGGGGAGAATCACCTCATCGAGTCCAACCCCCTGCCAGAGCAGGACCATCCAATCTAGCTCAGGTCACACAGCAACACATCCAGACAGGCCTGGAAAGGTTCCAGACAAGGAGACTCCACAACCTCTCTGGGCAGCCTGGTCCAGTGCTCTGGGACCCTTCTAGTCAAGAAGTTCCCTTTTTGTAGAGCTTTAACCTCTTGTGACTCATGGCTGCTTCTACAGGTAAAGGGAAAGTAATATCTTGTGATACACCTTGCCTCTACTTTAAAGATGCTAAGCTAACAATGACAGTCTGCACTTTTTCTTATTCCTTTAAATTGAATCTGATTTGGTGCATTTGTGTGCATTACCACTTTGATTGCATTTGCAATTAAACCTTGGAAGAAACATGTTTGATAGATAAGGAAACAGTGACCACAATGCGGTGTGTATTTTTTTGAGTCATTGTAAGTCTATGTCTGTCTCAGCAGTGTTGCTGTTTCTCATCTGTGGAATGTCTCTGTTCCAAAGTCATTAATGCTGTGTTTTTGAATACACAGAATAGTCCAGAAGAAGAGGCTGAATTAAAGAAGTTAAAAGATCTGGAGAAGTCAGTGGAGCAAATAGCGAATAAGTTAGAGGAAGTCAATAAAGAGTTCACAGGTATCCAGAAGGTATGTCAGTTTTGTATCTTTTTATATCTTTGCCAAAGAAGTTTGTAGGGCAAATATAACACCCATCTGCAAGAGGGGAAAAAAGGATGACCCTGGGAGCTACAGAGTAGTCAGAGTCACTTCTGTGCCTGGCAACATCACGGAGCAGACCCTCCTGATGGCTCTGCTATGGCAAATGGAAAACAAAGCAAAGGTGATTGGTGGTACCCAGCAATGGCTGCACCAAGGGCAAATCCTGCCTGACAAATTTGGTAGCTTTCTATGATGAAGTCACAGCAGTGGTGGACAAGGGAAGGGCAACTGATGTCATCTACCTGGACCTGAGTAAGGCCTTTGCCTCTGTCCCACATCACATCCTGGTCACCAAACTGTGGAAAAACACAGACTGGAAGGGTGCAGCACTGCTGGGTAAGGAACTGGCTGGATGGTGGCAGGCAGAGAGTGCTGATCAAGGGCACAATGTCCACCTGCAGACCAGAGCCAAGTGGCTCCCTCAGGGGGTCAGTGCTGGCACCAGTGCTGGTGAACATCTTTGTCAGTGCCATGGGCAGAGGAATCAGTGCAGCCTCAGCAAGTGTGCAGCTGGCACCAAGCTGTGTGGCACAGGAGACTGCCAGAGGGCAGGATCCATCCAGAGGGAGCTGCACAGGCTGCAGAGCTGTGCCCAGGCAAATCTCATGGCATTCAACAAGGCCAAGTGTAAGGTCCTGCACCTGGGTCAGAGCAATCCCAAGCACAACTGCAGGCTGAGAGCAGCCCTGAGGAACAGGTCCTGGGGGTCTGGGGTGGTGCAAAGCTGAAGATGAGGCTGCAGTGTGAGTGCAGCCCAGACAGCAACTGTGTGCTGGGCTGCAGCAAGAGCAGCTGTGGGCAGCAGGGCAAGGGAGGGGATTGTGCCCCTTGGCTCTGCTCTCCTCACACCCCACCTGCAGCACTGTCTGCAGCTCTGCAGCCCCCAGCACAAGCAGCACATGCAAGGCTTGGAGCCAGTGCAGAGGAGGCCAGCAAGATGCAGCTGAGAGGGCTGCAGCAGCTCTGCTCTGAGCACAGGCTGAGGACAGCCTGGAGAGGAGAAGGCTGCCAGGAGACCTTGGAGTGGCCTTGCAGGATCTGAAAGGGGCTCCAGCAAGGCTGGGGAAGGACTATTGACAAGGTCTTGCCAGGATAAGGAGGAGGAGGAATGGGTTTGAAGTGTGAGAGGGGAGATTGAAAGTGGATGTTAGGAGGAAGTTGTTTGGAGTGAAGGAGGTGAGACACTGGCACAGGTTGCCCAGGGAGGTTGTGTCTGCTCCCTCCCTGGAGGTGTTCAGGACCAGGCTGGATGAGTCCTTGAGCAACCTGTTCTAGTGGGAGGTGTCCCTGCCTATGGCACAGGGTGGGTTGGAACTGGTTGAGCTTTGAGGTCCCTTCCAACCTGAACCATTCTATGATTCTATGATTCTATATATATTTTTTTTTTAATCAGTGTTTAATAAGTTTTGAGTAGCCAGTAAAACTGCTCAAGGGTCATGCAAAATTCTTTGTATGAGTCTGCAAAATAGAAATATAGCCCTGTGTGGAAGAAGGTAAATGTTATTGCATTTTGGATAAATTATATTCTCTGGGTCTGGAAAATCATGAAGGATTTTCTAAAAGCCCAGAGCAGAATGTCTGTTACCTGTTGTGTTGTTTAAGTAAGACTAACAGATCTTGGCTTTAGCATTTCAAGGATGAGTTTGGAGTCCCTATCATACTTGCAACTTACAGAAATAAGCCTGACATCCTAGTGAGCAAGCTCAGCAAGTGTGGGATGGCAGAGGAGGCAGTGAGGTGGATTAGGAACTGGTTACAAAATAGAATGATCAGTGGAGCCAGGTCCAGCTGGAGAGCTGTCACCAGTGGAGTCCCCCAGGGATCAGTGCTGGGTCTGATGCTGTTCAGCATCTTCATCAATGACATTGATGAGGGCACAGGCAGACAGAGGCTGCTCAGCAAGTTTGCTGATGACACCAAACTGGGAAGCTTGGCTGAGACAGCTGCAGACTGTGAGGCCATCCAGAGAGACCTGCAGAGACAGAGCTGGGCACAGAGGAACCAAATGAGGCTCAACAAGGACAAGTGCAGAGTCCTGCACCTGGGCAGGAAGAATAAACTGCAGCAGGACAGGCTGGGAGGGGACTGCTGGAGAGCAGCCCCAAGGAGAAGGACCTGGGAGTGCTGGGGGAGAACATCCATGGCACAGCAATGTGCCCTGAGGGCCAAGAGGGACAAGGGGGTCCTGGGGGGCATTAGGCAGAGTGTGTCCAGCAGAGCCAGGGAGGTTCTCCTTTGCTTCTGCTCTGCCTTGCTCAGACCTCATCTTGAGCACTGCCTTCAGTTTGGGGCTCCCCAGTTGCAGAGGGACAGGAACTGCTGGAGAGGGTCCAGGGGAGGGCTGTGAGGATGCTGAGGGGACTGCAGCACTGCCTGGGGATGCAGGGGAAGCATTGCAGCCAAACTCAATATGAGTAATAAAGCAAGTTCCAACTTTATTAGCAATTTACAGCTCTTTTATACACTGCCAGCCGGGGGGCGTTTGCCAATTATCACAAGGTGATTGGTAAAGAGGATCATATGTGTAACCCCATGATTGGTTATTGTTACAATAACAATGAGTTTGGAACTCTCCAAGAAAGTTCTGGTCAGCAGGAACTTTTCTTCCTCTGCATCTGTTTTCCCTCCTCCCAGTTCCGGCTGCACATACACTTCACAGGTGTTCTGCTGTACTTCATACTCATGGCAGTGCATTGTTCACTGCCCCAATTCTGCTTCTCAGAGATATTCTGCAACACAGCACTGCCTGATGATGAGAGGCTGAGGGACCTGGGGCTGCTTAGTCTGCAGAAGAGAAGCCTGAGAGGGGATCGAATCAATGTTGATAACTATCTGAGGGCTGGAGTGAGGAGTTGGGGGACAGGCTCTGCTCACTGCTCCCTGCCATAGGCCAAGGAGCAATGAATGGAAGCTGCAGCACAGGAGGTTGCAGCTCAAGACAAGAGGCAACTTCTTGCCTGTGTGGGTCCCAGAGCAGTGGCACAGGCTGCCCAGAGAGGTTGTGGAGTCTCCTTGTGTGGAGCCTTTGCAGACTCTGTCTGGATGTGCTGCTGTGTGCCCTGAGCTAGATTGCATGGTCCTGCTCTGGCAGGGGGGTTGGACTGGATGATCTCTTTGGTTCCTTTCCAACCCCTGACATCCTGTGATGTTTTCTGCTGTGGAGAATTGACAGATCTTCTTAGCTAGAATATTTTGTAGGATATAGAATAATTCTGTCTTTCCTTCCCTGTTTTTCCTCCTCAGGGATTTTTAGCAAAAGATCTCCAAGCAGAAGCACTGAAACAGCTGGACAAGAGGATAAAAGGAACTGCAGAGCAGTTCATGAAGATTCTGGAACAGATTGATGCCATTGTAAGTGAATAACCACAGAACAGTCAATTCCCAGTAGAAACTTGCTACTAAGAATATATCTTTCTTGTTCATTTATTTGATATATGAGAATAGTAGATTAAAAAAAACCCATGGCTTAAAAATTAGTTAATTGTTCTGATAATTTTCTTTTTTATTGTCTAACTCTTGCCCCTCTGTGTCTCCAAAATGCCTACTTGGCAGCATCTGTTTTTAAATGGTGACATTAATGCCTGTGTATGCATCCCCATTCCGCAGATGAGCTTCATTTGGGGCAGCAACCTGTTAAGACTACATCAAATGGGTATCATTTACCATTCTAGTTTGTCTTGGCAAAATTTCATGTTAAACTGGCAACAGTAAAAGTCTGGGGAAAAAAAAAACAACAACAAATCCATACTCACATATTCTGAGTTGCATAGGAGGTCCTGAAGAATACTCTGATCCATTTTATATGGACTGACAGTACTTTTATTTGAGATGCCTGAGTATTAAGGACTGGATTCTTTCTTTGGAATGTACTGGGGTATATCCAAGTGATTAACAGTCATTAGTGGATCATAACTTTACATCACATTTCTCTATCTTCCAGCTGAGAGCTAGGAAAGAATGAGGTATGTGTGCAGGGACGAACAGGAGAGTATGGCAGAAGGTCAGTGCTGGCACCAGTGCTGGTGAACATCTTTGACAGAGCCATGAGCAGAGGAATCAGTGCAGCCTCAGCAAGTGTGCAGCTGGCACCAAGCTGTGTGGCACAAGAGACTGCCAGAGGGCAGGATCCATCCAGAGGGAGCTGTACAGGCTGCAGAGCTGTGCCCAGGCCAATCTCATGGCATTCAACAAGGCCAAGTGTAAGGTCCTGCACCTGGGTGGGTGCAATCCCAAGCACAGCTGCAGGCTGGGTGGGGAATGGCTGAGAGCAGCCCTGAGGAACAGGACCTGGGGGTCTGGGGTGGTGCAAAGCTGAAGATGAGGCTGCAGTGTGAGTGCAGCCCAGACAGCAACTGTGTGCTGGGCTGCAGCAAGAGCAGCTGTGGGCAGCAGGGCAAGGGAGGGGATTGTGCCCCTTGGCTCTGCTCTCCTCACACCCCACCTGCAGCACTGTCTGCAGCTCTGCAGCCCCCAGCACAAG
>VWZI01017950.1:63842-97397 GCA_013396835.1 Psilopogon haemacephalus
GCCAGTGTCTCACCACCCTCACTGCAAACAACTTCCTCCTAACATCCAGTTTTAATCTCCTCTCTGCCAGTTTAAACCCATTACCCCTTGTCCTGTCATTCCCAGCCCTTGTCAGTAGTCCCTCCACAGCCCTCCTGAAGCCCCCTTCAGATCCTGCAAGGTCTCCTGGCAGCCTTCTCTTCTGCAGGCTGCTGAGCCCCAACTCCCTCAGCCTGTGCTCAGAGCAGAGCTGCTGCAGCCCTCTCAGCTGCATCTTGGTGGCCTCCTCTGCACTGGCTCCAAGCCTTGCATGTGCTGCTTGTGCTGGGGGCTGCAGAGCTGCAGACAGTGCTGCAGGTGGGGTGTGAGGAGAGCAGAGCCAAGGGGCACAATCCCCTCCCTTGCCCTGCTGCCCACAGCTGCTCTTGCTGCAGCCCAGCACATGGTTGGAGCCCAGGACATGGTTTGTGACCAGCAGGAAACAGCAGGCTGGAACAGGGGAAACATTGCACTCCTGTTCTTTAAAAAGGCAGAAAGGAGGAATCTGGAAACTACTGACCTGTCAGTCTCACTTCTGTGCCTGGGACAATCATAGAGCAGAGCCTCCTACTAAGGCAGATAGAGCACAGGGAGGTGATTCAGCACAGCCAGCATGGCTTTGCAAAGGGCAAGTCTTGCCATACTGACATAGTGGTCAAGTTTGTTCATTTATTTTGTGTGCTGGTTTGAGGCTCATCTGAGGATTTTAATGAAAAAAAAAATTATAGGCTGAGAAAGGAAAATAAAATTATGTCTACTCCACTCATAGATTTGCTGACCAGTATAAAATTAAGAACCCAAACATAGATAAGGCAGAGCTACTCAGGTCTGAGCTTTGGCTGCTGATCTCTCTCCCTGCCTTCCAGCTGGATCTGTGTAACCCAACTAATCAATTCCTGCTTCTAACCCCCTCTGGCCAATCTTCCTTGCTTACCTGGCATGAAAGACAGATACTGGGTAGTGGGGGGAAGGTGGTTGGGAACCCCTCTTGGGGACTCTGATCTCTGGGAGTTCCAGAGATCTGTGGTGTTTCTGTATTACCTTTTCACTGTATATATCTGTAAATATCTGTAATATATTGTAAATATCTGCTTGGATATTGTGCTGAGATGTAAATATAAAGCTTCATTATTAACTTCCAGCTGGCTAATCCTAGTCTGGATGATTTCAAAAGTGTGTGGAGGCAGGTAACTGCCAAACCATCACATTTGCATGGTTTGTTCTTAGAACATGGATAAGAGAAGGAATACTCTGTTCCTCTAATTCCAGCTTCTGCTTCTGTTTCTATTTCTCCAGTAGCACTTCTTCCAAACAGCAGCATTGTTAAAGTGGATAAAACTCCTGTCATCTTTTAACATTTCCCTTCAAGATCAGAAAGGAAGCTTTCTCCCTTCCAAAGAGCTTCTGTGTGAGACTGAACCTCCTAAAACAGAACTGGAAACTGAACACATTTCTTGCAAGGGAAAAGATGATTATCAGCATCACAGACACATGAGTTCAGTGTGCAGGTTAAGAGACACACCCCTCCAAATGCAAAATTATGCAGTGTTATCTTACAAACAAGGAGAGAAATATCTAAGAACTGGAAGTTAATAGATTTGTTTTTTTTTTTTTTCCCCAATTGGTGTTGTGGAAGGTGTGGTTACTTTGTTAACCCAGTTCTTTGTACTTGGCATACCTGACTTTTTGGGCCTTATTATTTTTTTCTTCTAAGTTCTTTCTTTTGTAAGCATCCTCACTGAGCAGGTGTGACATTTTCAGGATTCAGAGGAATCTTTGATACCTTCAGATTTTGCTCTAAGTTTAATATGCTAATTTTGACCTGAAGCTGCATCAACTTATTTATTTTACTGCAGAATCTGCCAGAGAATTTCAGTGATTGCAAACTGAAAAAGAAGGGCTTGGTAAAAAAGGTTCAGGTGAGTTGTTTTGTTTTGCTTCTAAGTAATGCTAGGCATTGGTATACCAAGAGTTTGTGAAAACGAGACCTGTTTAGCAATTGGGGTTTTTTTTTCCAATATTTGTCTTTACATTGCTGTTTCTTATGACTTCCATTCGAAAGGTATTTAACAGCTTTATAAAGTAGCATACAAAACCTTGGATTGTTGTAATTCATCCAATTTATCTAAGCCAAAGCCTTTGACACTGTCCCACACCACATCCTGGTCTCCAAGCTGGTGCCACATGAGTGTGATGGGTGCAGCACCAGATGGATACAGAACTGGCTTGATGGCCACAGCCAAAGAGTGGCTGCCAATGGCTCCATGGCCCAGGGGAGTCCCTCAGGGATCAGTCCTGGGACCAGTCTTATTCAGCATCTTTGTGGGTGCCATGGACAGAGGCATTGAGTGCAGCCTCAGCAAGTTTGCTGAGCACCCCAAGCTGCAGGCAGGCTGGAGGGCAGGGATGGCATCCAGAGGGAGCTGGGCAGGCTGCAGAGGTGGGCACAAGCCAAGCTCAGGAGGTTCAACAAGGCCAAGGGCAAGGTCCTGCAGCTGGGTTGAGGCAATGCCAAGCACCAATGCAGGCTGGGCAGTGCCTGGCTGGAGAGCAGCCCTGAGGAGAGGGACTTGGGGGTGCTGGTGGGGGAGGAGCAGCTGAAGATGAGGCAGCAGTGTGCACTTGCAGGGCAGAAAGGCAAGCAGAGGCTGGGCTGCAGCAGGAGCAGTGTGGGCAGCAGGGCCAGGGAGGGGATTCTGCCCCTCTGCTGTGCTCTGCTGAGAGCCCACCTGGAGTAGTGCATCCAGTGCTGGAGCCCCTGGGACAAGAGGGATGTGGAGATGCTGGAGGTGTGCAGAGAAGGGCCCCGAGGATGCTGAGAGGGCTGCAGCAGCTCTGCTGTGAGCACAGCCTGAAAGAGTTGGGGCTGTGCAGGCTGCAGAAGAGGAGGCTCCCAGGGGACCTTCTGGTGGCCTTCCAGGATCTGAAGGGGGCTACAAAAAAGCTGGGGAGGGACTTTTGAGGCTGTCAGGGAGTGACAGGACTGGGGGGAATGGAGCAAAGCTGGAGGTGGGGAGATTGAGGCTGGAGGTGAGGAGGAAGTTGTTGAGCATGAGAGTGGTGAGAGGCTGGAATGGGTTGGCCCTGCAGGGAGGTGTTTGGGGCCAGATCCCTGGAGGTGTTGGCATTGGAAAACGTAGTTTCTGTTGCAGTGGACCAACTTTCTATGGACACAGAGTCTCTAACTGAAAATCTGTACAGAAGGGCAGATTTCCTTTTTAAAAATTCCTCTGCTGTTGTGTAATGCTTATAAATTCCTATATATTTTTTCCTTTGAGACTGTATTGGGGCCCCATCCCTGGAGTTGTTTTTGTCCAGGCTGGCAGAGGCTGTGGGCAGCCTGCTCTAGGGTAGGGTGTCCCTGGGCATGGCAGAGGGGTTAGGACTGGCTGATCCTTGTGCTCCCTTCCAACCCTCACTGATTCTAGGATTCTGTAATTCTATGATTCTACCATTTTTGTTTTGATGATATGAATTCAGAAGCCAGGAGTTGGAACTAGGTGATCTTTGTGGTCCCTTCCAACCCTGACTGATTCTGTGATTCTGTGTCACCATTTAAGCTTCCAGGGCAAAAACTGCTGGGGCAAATCCTTCCCTTTCCCCCACCCCTCTTCCCCTGTAGGGAAAAGGTAGGCAGGAGAAGGTGAGGTGTAAACAAAAGCAGTTGGACATAAATTAGTAATGAAGAGAGTAATTTTAATAACAAATAAAAGGAAGTTAGGGAAAAGGGCTATACAGAGGTATTAGGGGAGTGTATATATAGAGGTATGTACAGAGCTAGTTCACAGATGGTAATTGATTCCCTCTAGATAGGTGTGACCACGTGGAGTGGGCCTGACCCTGTGGTCAGCATCTCTCAGAAAGGCAAAGGGCAAAAGAGTAGACTGGAAATTCCTCCCTCTTATATGGAGGCACAGGCAGGAAATGTGAGAGAATTATCATGAACCAGGAACCCCTTTCCTGGAGGTCAGCTTTCCCATCCACCTAAGGGTTTGGATTTCCACCTACCCACCTGGTAGAACAGAACAGAATTATAATAGAATAGAATTTAGAAACAGAATTATAATAGAATATAATTTAGAAACAGAATAGCATAGCATAGCATAGCATAGCATAGCATAGCATAGCATAGCATAGAATAGAATAGAATAGAATAGAATAGAATAGAATAGAATAGAATAGAATAGAATAGAGCCAGGTTGGAAGAGACCTCCAAGCTCATCCAGTCCAACCTATCACCCAGCTCTAGCCAATGACACTAAATGTCCCATCCAGGGACGGGGACTCCACTGCCTCCCTGGGCAGCCCATTCCAATGCCAATCACTCCCTCTGTCAAGAACTTCCTCCTAACATCCAGCCTATACCTCCCCCAGCACAACTTGAGACTGTCCCCTTGTTCTGTTGCTGGTTGCTTGGGAGGGGAGCCCAACCCCACCTGGCTACAACCTCACTTTAGGTAGTTGTAGACTGTTAAACTGCAACAGACTGTGAACTGAATGTCTGTAATAAATACTGGAATTTGTCTTTCCATCTCCTCAAGGTCAGACTTCTGTAAATGAACAGTAATGATACCGTGTTACGTGTTTACATGGTAGCTTCAGTCACAGTTAGACTCCTGAAAATTGTTTGTCAAAGTACCTTGCACTCACATGTGGAGTTTACTGTAACGTTATGAAATACTTTCCATTAATTTTTCTTAACTAAAAAAAAAATCATCTCTTTTAGAGGAAGCTTTACCAATAAGTACTTCATAGCAGAAATGGGTTTTTTTTACAGGTTTAGGGACAGAGGTAAGTTCAGTTAATGTAAACTGAAACAAAGATTGTTGTTTGGCATGGTTGTGTTGTATGTGGCTCTGAACATGCTCTTGATTCCATGTGCCTAACCAAAGCAGCAAAATATTGCAGTAGAGGTGTGGCTATAAACTTCATTACAGGATACTAGAGCTGCACTCTGGGGTGAAGTTATTAAAGAAATAAGTGGAGTTTTAAATGTAAAACAGATTGGGTTGAGCAGAAATCAGAATGATTGACTGATTTTTTAGGCACAGTGTTCTGCAATTGTAGGTTATAAACCCTTTGAGGACTGCAGAGGAGTCTGAGGTGTTTCAGACCAGCAATGTGTTTTTCCAGAGCAAGAAAATGATGGCAAGTTATGCCTGTTACTCCTAAGTATCCATGAAAGGAGGAGCATCTGGCTGCTTTCTGTTGCTGGCAAGCAGGTATTTTCCTGAACCAGGAGACAGATGTAAAACACAACCAGCAACTACAGTTGTAACTGCCTTGACTTTTTATCCCTTACACATCAGTTGATGTTGGCTCAAATGATTGGTTGAAGACAGATAATTCAAATCACCAGAATGACTGAGAAACATTCAATGGCATAAAAGTTTGCTGCTCTAGATGGAATGAAGTTTCTTAGTGCATTTTTAGTTATCAATTATCTCTCTGGTTTGGCTGTTATGCTGTAGTGCAGACAACAAAACTGAGTGCAAGACCTGAATTGTCAGTGGGAGAGTCTGATTAGAAACTACAGTGTGCTCACATACATCGGCCTAAAAGAATTGGTTTAACATGCTGACATGGTGTGTGTGCTAGCAGAGAGACCAGTGGCTGCTGACTCTTCCTTGCTGTGTGTATGTTGCTGTACTTGTTAGAGTTTGTGGGCAGGTTCTAAGAGACTGTAAGGTGCTGTGGGCTGCCCTTGTTGGAATGTAGTCTTCTGTCATTTGAGGCACAACAGTTATTCATAGAGTTGAGGGTTCATGTAGTCTTGAGAAATAGAAGAGGCCTTGGTTTGAGGCAAGCTTGTTGTCGATTTGACTGCCTAGGTTTGTCACTACCACTCTTGGCTACAGAAGTGTGTGTTCGAGAAAGGAGTTAAAAAGTCATGTTCCAAACTGAAGTACTGACTTGTCTTAAAGGTTGTGATCCTTACTGTTGTTTATGAACTTTGGATCAACTCAGAGTACTTCAGTGGCAGGACAGGTGAGGATGGGCAACCACATTATTGCCTTCGCAAATATGATGCTTCTTTTGGATGCTGGGTAACCAAAATTGTGAATAAGCTACTATCAAAGCTGAACCGGAGGGTGGTTGTTGAGTTGGCTTCTTCAAATTCCTGATGGAAACTGCACTTTCTGTCCTTGAGAAGCATCTACCATTGCTGTAATTGGCTCTGCAGTAACATTTGTTTGTTTCTTACTCTCAGGTTTTTCTTGCTCAGTGTGATACCATCGAAGGAAGTATTGGCCAAGAAATGGACAAGCTACAGTCAAAGAATTTGGCACTGGCAGAATAAGAAGGCATTGCCCTACATAATTAGGAAACATAATTGCTCTGTGAGCAGGAAGAAAAGTTTGCTCTTTGTTTTGGAGCACGTATTCAGCTTTCTTTTTTTTTTTTGTTTGTTTCATTCTGAAAGAAAACCCCAGTCTGTTAGACTGGTCCCAACCAATCATTATTTGCTGATTGTCTTGTTTGCTGCTTGGTTAGGCCTGTTATTTTGTAAAGAACACCCTTCCTGAAGAACGGCAGAAATAGCTCCTTGTGGTGAACTGTTACATATGTTATGGATGAATGTTTGCTTAACCAAGGTACAAAAGTTTGCGACTGCAGACGGTTTTGTCTGATGGGTCTTTGGGTTTATTTACAGCTCAAATCAGAAAAGGTCTGAAATCTTGTAAGGGGCATAAGCTGCAGGTGTAGGACTTCAGCTTGCCTGCAAAAGGCGAAACCAAGACGGCATGCGGGTGAGTCAGATAGCTGAGTAGGCAGTTCAGAGCAATAAGAAAACTCCTCTGCATTTGTATCTACTTCATGTTTGTATGCATTTATAAATACAGGAAAGCTCAACTATGAGGGAGTCATACTTATTTTAGCCTTAAATTGTCATAATAAATGGAATATACTGTAACATATATGGTACTGAATTTTGAGTGGTGCTTTCAGTTGCTACCGAGCTCCTCGATACAGACTTAGGTCTTTTACATAGATTTCTGAGGTACTGTGTTTTTTAAAGCTTATCCTTGGGTTTACCATTTGTGGTTTTGTCTTGAGGTATAGTTGGCGACAAGATGAGATGAGATTACTCATGCTGCTCACATCCCTGGAGGTGTTCAAGAAAGGACTGGATGGGGCGCTTAGTGCCATGGTCTAATTGACTGACTAGGGCTGAGTGATAGGTTGGACTGGATGAGCTTGGAGGTCTCTTCCAACCTGGCTGATTCTATTCTATTCTGTTGTATTCTATTCTGTTACATTCTATTCCATTGTATTATATTCCATTCTATTCTATTTCAATTACACAAAGGTTATTTATAACCACAGAATTAAAGAGTTTAAACAGTTTAACAGTCAGAACTTGGAAAATGGGGACCCAATAACAGGGGAAATTCTAACCGCATCGATGGAGTCTTAGTACTCACTGCCGCAATAGATCCAAAGTTTCCTGGTAGAGGAAGAGGAGGAAAGATTTGCCTTGCTGCTGGCTGCTGGTGCAAGCTGCACAACAGGCTGCAAACACATGGCCACCGGGAAAAAGCTGTGAATAGACCTGTGTTCCCGGTGGGAGGCAGCAGGAAAAAGAGACAAGGGCTCTAAATCATCTCCTTAAATAGACTATTTGGAAGGTGAAACTGTCCAATAGGCACTGGCACTCATTGTTCTGGGCAATGAATTCATGTGCCTAGGTGTCCACCCGGGCACTCAAGGGGCAGCACAAGACACCTGCCTTGGTCATGTGCCAAGCACTCAGCTCTCAGGGCTTTGCTGGGCCAAACCCTCCACTGTCCTGCTCACACCCACCAACTGCCAGACCTTGCTGCAGGAGGAGAGCAGGGGTTTGAACTGATTTGGCAGGGTTTTATGCCTTACCAGGACACTGGCTGACATACCTGCAGTGAGGGTTGCTTTTTCAGATGCTTGTGGTCAGTCACATCCATAGTGACTGGTAAGGAGCCTGTTTCTATGTGGAAAAAAATTTTAAAGAAAGCTCTTTTGTCTCAAAGGAATCATGCTGAGGATATTTTGAAATGGCCTTTATCCATGTGTGGCTAATTTGAGATTTCTGCCCCTTCAATATAAAAATAGGAAGTGTATAGAAAAAAAGGTGTTATTTTCTGATAATTACAAAAATTAAATAGTACTTAAACTATTACAATTACAGTATCACCTTGATATTTTTAAGTGGAGGAGCATTTCCTCAGTGAAAAATGCTGTTGGAGAAATTAAAGTGGTAGCCCTGCATTACAAAGGGTGGGTTCTTTTGGTGTTTGGGTTTTTTTCGTTGGTTGATTTTGGGGGTTTTGGGGGGTTTTTTTGTGTTTGTTGTTTGGGTTGGGGAGGGGTGGTTGGTTTTTTTTTTATCATTATTCCATATGTAACTCTCTTCTCAGCATCTCTGAAGGATTTTAAGGTCTAAACTCCTGGGAAGCTTCTCTTTCCCCTGTTGGGAAATAGTGTGCTTGGTAGGACTGTATTTTTTTCCTAGGTTACCAGCTTGTTCATGCTGAATTTTCCCTGCACTTTAAGGTTAGGAGGAAGAAGAGTTGGTTGTAGCCATTTTTGTGAAGCCCTACCTAGCTTGGTGCTGCTTCCAGAACAGATTCAGCTAACTTTTAAACTGCTAGCAATACTGTTGCCTGATTCGGGGAATACAAAATGTGCTGCTTTCCTGTGATAGAAAGGAGCCTCACCCTCTCAAACAATCCTTCTAATGCACTGAACCTTCACAGGTGAACACATAATGAGCAAAGCATCTTCTTGTGCCCATCGAAAGAACTGGGACGTGTGGTCATGGCTACGACTGTCTGTTTCTGCTGCTCCTCCATGTTTTTCTCTCTTGGGTGAGAACACTACAGCTATAGGCAGATGTCATCTTCCCAGCACTAGAGCTACAGGCAGACATCATTTTCCCAGCACTCCTTTCTAGAAACTTAATGCTTCTTGAGATGTGCTTTGTGAGTACATCCTCTGCCTCTCTCAAAAGTCAAAGCCAGGTTGATTAACTTTTAAGGTGATCCATAGCAGATCTTCTGATGATCTGGTACTTGAAGCAAAGAGAGTGATGATGAAGCTCTCCCACCAGCACATATGGGGGTTGATCAAAGGGTGGGTGTTCTGAGCTATAGTTACCCTGCAGTGTTAATTCCTCATATCAGAGTCTTTGGTTTCTAGGACGAATGTATGTGCATAAAGAAAAACTACTGCAGTACAAAATATTTAGTCTTCCAAATATAAAAATTAGCTGATTAATTTTGGAAAATAGGTGGTTTTATTTAGAGTTATCTAGAGATCCTACAGTGAATTGACTTCTTAGTTTTGAGTGGCAAGCCGTACATTTAATTTTTTTCATGGTAGCCTTGAGTTTCAGTAAAAGAAAACTTAGATGCTCGCCAGCTGGAGGGCAGTCCTGAGGAGAGGGACTTGGGGGTGCTGGTGGAGGAGATGCTGAAGATGAGGCAGCAGTGAGCACTTGCAGCCCAGAGAGCCAAGCAGAGGCTGGGCTGCAGCAGGAGCAGTGTGGGCAGCAGGGCCAGGGAGGGGATTCTGCCCCTCTGCTGTGCTCTGCTGAGAGCCCACCTGGAGTAGTGCATCCAGTGCTGGAGCCCCTGGGACAAGAGGGATGTGGAGATGCTGGAGGGGTGCAGAGAAGGGCCCTGAGGATGCTCAGAGGGCTGCAGCAGCTCTGCTGTGAGCACAGCCTGAAAGAGTTGGGGCTGTGCAGGCTGCAGAAGAGGAGGCTCCCAGGGGACCTTCTTGTGGCCTTCCAGGATCTGCAGGGGGCTACAGAAAAGGAGGGGAGGGACTTTTGAGGGTGTCAAGGAGTGCCAGGACTGGGGGGAATGGAGCAAAGGTGGAGGTGAGGAGATTGAGGCTGGAGGTGAGGAGGAAGTTGCTGAGCATGAGAGTGGTGAGAGGCTGGAATGGGTTGCCCCTGCAGGGAGGTGTTTGGGGCCAGATCCCTGGAGGTGTTTTTGGCCAGGCTGGCAGAGGCTGTGGGCAGCCTGCTCTAGGGTAGGGTGTCCCTGGGAATGGCAGGGGGGTTGGGACTGCCTGATCCTTGTGGTCCCTTCCAACCCTGACTGATTCTATGATATGATTCTTTTGAAAAGTACAGCAGCCTACAAGTGTGGGAGGAAGGGGAAGGAAGAGGAGATTTAAAATATGCTTCAGAATTTGTAAGGGTAAACATAGGCCTCAATCAAGCTTTAGCTCTATTCTCACTGATTCTGTAGTCTAGGTGTTAGTGTGATACCACTTCTGCTATCAAATCATTTCCTCACCTCAACTGGCATCCCCGATCACATCAAAAGAGAAATTACCTCTGTTTGCCTTAGTTGCACTTACCCAATTGTCTTTCTCCAGCTGCTGTATAACTCTGGCTGTGCTCACACACTTCAAAACGTGCTGTGGGAGCAGAATGTTTTACTCCAGATTTGCCTCTCATGAAGGTGGAAATCAGACGACACACTCACACTTCCTTGCCCTCTTTCCTCCCCCAGCTCCTGTAGGATGCTGTGAAACAAACCAAAACGCAGTACTCAGGGTGCTGTGGAGCCTGAAGCTGTGGCATAGCCTGGTCTCTGGGAGCAGGGTGAGATGCACTGCTTGCAGCAGTGTCCTTTGTGGCCAGGCCAGGTCCTGAAGGCAATGTGGCTGTAAACCTGGAGTAAGACATCTGTCACACCTTAATAGTCACTTGTGCTTTGGGGTGGGGAGTACTCGACACCACAGAAGTTGGGGCTAGAATTATTTTTCTTTTAAAAATTAACTTATTTTATTGTACTATCATAAATGGAAAGGTATAAATAAAAGATGGAAAATTCTCTGCTGCCCTTGGGTCATGATGTAGTTCCTGAATGCTGTATGTCCCGGCATAGAATGACGGAGCATCCTAGGATTAATCCAATTCCTGGGCTCTCTTCTCCCTCTACTGTTAAAAGGTTTGGTAGGGGGTGAAGGGTGGGGCATCCCAGGTGGCCCCGGGACCCAGGGGGGGACCTCGGGGTGCCCATATACGTCGAACCTCGAATCAATTGGCCGGCCAGAAATGTTGGACGCCTGATGGACAGTTTCATACGCCCCGTAGGGTACTTAAACGGGTCAGCAGCCATTTTCCGCGCTCTTCCCGCTCTCCTCGTCCACCGCCATCCACGCAGCAGCTGGGAGAAGCCCCAGCCACGTGCGCAGCAACGGGCAGCGAGGCACGGCAGCTTTATTCCACGTGGCAAGGCTGACCCCTCTCTCTCCTTTCCCAGTTTCTCTCCCTCTTTCTAATCCCTCTTTCATTTTCCTTAAATCGGTTTCCCTCCTTCCGCGGTCTCCCCCTCCTTCAGTTAGGGAAGGAGCGTGTTTCCCCCCTTCGCTTTGCGCTCCCGCGGGTACCCGTAGGCGCGATCGGGATCTGTTTTTTGCATGTAACCTCTCTGTTTTCCCCAGTCCTGGTTGTTAAACGTTTATACCTGACATTTGAGCGATATTTGTGTCTTTTCTGCCGACCGAAACCCAAAAGAACCGGCGAGGAGGGCACTAGGACCCCCTCGTCCCACGGGATACCGCATCTAATTAGTGCTACCCCGCGACACTGTAAACGGGAAGGGGCTTGCTGCTCTGGGTTAAGTTCACTGTGCAGGCTAAGTGGGAAGTGTTTGGGGAGAGTGTTTGAGAAGACTGAAAGGGGATTTAATGAGTGTTTATAAATCTCTGAGGGCTGGGGGTCAGGAGTGGGGGGGAACAGGCTCTGCTGGGATAGGCCAAGGAGCCATGGATGGAAGCTGCAGCACAGGAGGTTCCACCTCAACCCTGACATGCTGTGGTCCTGTGACCTCCTCAGAGCCATCACAGGTGTCCTAAAGGCTTAACTGCGGAAAATCCTCATCAAGCCAAATGATTTGTGCCCAAGTGGCCAAGGCCAATGGCATCCTGGGCTGGAGCAGGAGCAGTGTGGGCAGCAGGAGCAGGGAGGTTCTTCTGCCCCTGTGCTCAGCACTGCTCAGCACACACCTTGAGTGCTGTGTCCAGTTGTGGTCCCCTCAATCCAAGAGAGATGTTGAGGTGCTGGAAGGTGTTGAGAGAAGGGCAGCAAGGCTGGGGAGGGGCCTGGAGCACAGCCCCAAGAGGAGAGGCTGAGGGAGCTGGGGGTGTGCAGCCTGCAGAAGAGGAGGCTGAGGGCAGAGCTCATTGCTCTCTGCAGCTCCCTGCAGGGAGGTTGTGGCCAGCTGGGGTTGGGCTCTGCTGCCAGGCAGCCAGGGACAGGAGGGGACAGAGGCTCAAGCTGTGGCAGGGCAGGTTGAGGCTGGATGTTAGGAGGAAGTTGTTGTCAGAGAGAGTGATTGGCATTGGAATGGGCTGCCCAGGGAGGTGGTGGAGTCCCCATCCCTCGAGGTGTTTAAGAGGAGGCTGCATGAGGCACTTAGCGCCATGGATTAGTTAATATGAAGGGTTAGGTGACAGGTTGGACTCGACGATCCTGGAGGTCTTTTGCAATCTGGTTCATTCTGTGATTCTGTGTGATTTAATGCTACATCCGACAACGTTACTTTGTCTCTGCTCCGCTTCGTTTTCTTCGGAGTGCCGAAAGCGGGCCCGAGCTCCCTGCCTGGGCTTGCTCTCCTTCGGGGGGCCGAGGGCGGGCCCGAGCTCCCTGGTGCCGCCCTCCGGGGCCTGGTCCCGGCGCCTTTGTTCCCGCCCCGCGGCTGGGGCCGTTCCTCGGTGCCTCCGTCCCGGCGTGCCTGGCGCGGCGAGGCGGAGCCGGAGGGGCCTTTGCGCGTCGGGGAAGATGGCGGCGGCCGGGATGGGCTCGGGACGGAAGCAGGTGAGCCAGGAGGAGCTGCGGCGCCTCATGCGGGAGAAGCAGCGGCAGAACGCGGGCAAGAAGCGGATCGACTCGCCCTTCGCCAAATATCCTCTAGCTGTCCTCGACGGCTGCAGCGTCCCGGGCCGGCGCTGCGTGTGGGAGGGGGTGGCTGCCGCGGGGCGAGGGTCCGCGCCGCAGCGCCTTGCTTTCCTTAACCTCTGCCGCCACGTACAACAGCCTGGGCCACCTGAGCTGCAGCCTGTGCAGCGTGCCCGTGAAGAGCGAGCTGCTGTGGCAGACGCACGTCCTGGGCAAGCAGCACCGTGAGGTGAGTGCCGCTGGCTTCGCGCTCCGGCCGGCGAGCGCTGGTGCCTGTGTTTCGAGGGTCCTGGCTGCCCCCCGGCATGGGGTGCGAGTTTGAGCTTGGCGCAGGCTGCTTGTTCAGAAATAACTGGGGCCCGGGGCAGGACTGGGGAGGGTACACCGCTCTAACCGAGCCTCAGGCCCTTTGAGGTGCACGATGATGGGTAACGGCGGCGCATCTGCCGGGAGAGAGCGGCGTGAGAACCAGCCCGATTATTTTGCTTTGTTTTCTTCAAATATCTGTAGCGACTTGTGAGACTCGCACTTTGTCTTTCGAGGGGCGAGCTCTTAACGTGATGCTGTGCCCAAGTTAGCGACGTCTTTAGCTGTCACTTGCCTTGAGCTCCGACTTGGGAACCGCTCTTGGGATTGCCTTGTTACCTGTAGGTTGTCAGGGGACAGCTCCGCGAGCTTAAGAAAATGTGCTTTTTTTATGTAATAGAGCAATCTCTTGTGCAAGTGTCTGTTCCTCTGCCCTCCTTTCACATCATTCAGCAGAAGCATTGGCTTAGGTTTATGTATCTGTGATGTCTATTTCAGCGACACTATTCTGGAAAGGTAATAGCTCACTGTAATAAACCATTCTAAAAATGCTGGATTGTAAACGGCAATCCAGAAGTTCCCGCCAGGAAAGCTTCCTGAATTTTGTACTTCTCCACAGAAAGTTGCAGAATTGAAAGGCATGAAGCAGACAGCAACTGGTTCAGCTGCTAGCACATCAGCTCATTCTGTCAAGAGAAAAACTGTTGACACAGAAAATGCAGAGCTAAAGAGAGTAAAAGGTGAGGAGAGAAAAATACTTTTATCAGACATGTGCCAGAATCTAGCCACTTCACATCTTGAATGCTTTTGAATTTGTTTGTTTGCTTTATTTTTGGTTGGTTGTTGATTTGTTTTTTTTTTCCCCGTTTGAGTGTGAATACACAACCGTTGAGCAAATGTCAGCCTGTTGTTGGTGAATAGGGAAAAAAGTCTGTCCTGCTCTTGCTCCAAGTTCACTAATCAGGAGAAAATGTCACTGAGCTACCAAGCTTACCTAGCATTCTTTTGGGTTATTTGGTTAAATTAGGTCACGGAGATGTGGGTTTGGTCTAAATAGTACCAGAAACAATGTAAGTTGAATAGTAGAAGCACTTTCCCCAAAGTGATGTTACTGATCTTCAGTGGAATCAAGCCACTGGTTTGCATCAAGTCACACATGAGAACTCACAGTAAAGGAAAGATAAGCTTGGAGCTTTTATGGTTTTGGGGTATTTTTTTCCCCTGAATGCTGCTAAACGTGGAAATATATGAAAGAGGGCCTTTGTGAAGTTGCTGTTCTACTAGGAATCTGTTGGAGGGACATTCCTTTTAAAAGCACTGATTGTAAGAGGTGACTCTTGGGTATTCTACAGGTACAGATGCAAAGCCACATACATCTACATCTGGGTAAGTAGATCTTCATACATTTCTGTAACTAGCAGCTGCTGCATTCTCATCCAGTTCTGCCTCATCTCTTCTTTCTGCCCTAAGACAATCAGTAGATAGCTGCTTCTGCCTATTTGATAATGGGTGTGTATTCCTGAAAATGGCAGCAACTTCCTCAGTGCAGGTGAAAAAATGGTGGTGTTAACTCTGGAGTCTCTGACACAACAGGAGTTCTTTCACTGCTGCTTTCAGACTTACAATTATATTTATATATATATAAAAAAATATTTGATGGAATATGTGCAGCCCAGACAGCCAACGGTGTGCTGGGCTGCAGCAAGAGCAGCTGTGGGCAGCAGGGCAAGGGAGGNCTGCTCTGAGCACAGGCTGAGGGAGTTGGGGCTCTGCAGCCTGCAGAAGAGAAGGCTGCCAGGAGACTTGGAGTGGCCTTGCAGGATCTGAAGGGGGCTTCAGGAGGGCTGTGGAGGGACTATTGACAAGGTCTGGGAATGAGAGGAGGAGGAATGGGTTTGACGTGTGAGAGGGGAGATTGAAAGTGGATGTTGGGAGGAAGTTGTTTGCAGTGAGGGTGGTGAGACATTGGCACAGGTTGCCCAGGGAGGTTGTGGCTGCTTCCTCCCTGGAGGTGTTCAAGGCCAAGTTGGATGCGCCCTTGAGTGACCTCTTCTAGTGGGAGGTGTCCCTGCCTGTGGTGGGGGGGAAGGGTGGAACTGGCTGAGCTCTGAGGTCTCTTCGAACCTAAACCATTGTATGATTCTATTAGATATTTAATGTTAGAATTAAACTAGGGTGTGACATGTATTCTAATCCTTAATGCTAGCATACTGCAGAAGAGATGGTAGTTGGAAATTAAGACAAAATTTGAATCTATATTTAAATGGTATTTATTCACAAAAACTACTCAAATGCCACAAACAGATCTGTATGAAGATACTTTTGTCACTTAAAACCCATGTAAATGCACATCATACCGTGGAACTCTTATAGCGTTTGAGTGTACACTCAAATAGGAGTGTATTTGACTTCAGGGGATTGGCTTAAGCATCTTATTACCACTAAAGATTTCTCATGGCATTCAGACACCTTTGTGGGGTTGATATATGTCACATGAGGCCTGCAGGCCTCCTGTTTTCTTCTTCACAGGACAAATTATTACTATCTTGCATAGATACTGTATGCTGTTGTCTTTACAGTAGAAGACACCTTTACAAATGTTGCACATGTTGCAGTATTAGGAGTTGGGAGGTATATTCATTATTAAACAGACCAGTAGGTTAGAATATAGCCTGGGAAAATGTTTGACTTGGAGGCTTGCAGTAATTTTGAGCAATCTGTGTTCTCATTGCTGAGCCCATGTGGCTTTTCTAAGCTGAAGTTCTCAGCAGCCATAGATACCCAAAATAAGTAGCTGTGTTATACCTGAGGCTTATCAAGGTTTACATGACACTAATATGACTGCTGAACTGTTAATTTAGTCTGTTAGAATAGAATCAGCCAATTTGGAAGAGACCTCCAAGCTCATCCAGCCCAACCTATCACCCAGCCATAGCAAATCAACCAGACCATGGCACTAAGTGCTCCATCCAGCCCTTTCTTGAACACCTCCAGGTATGGGGACTCCATCACCTCCCTGGGCAGCACATTCCAATGCCAATCACTCTCTCTGACAAAGAACTTCCTCCTAACATCCAGCCTGAACCTGCCCGGGCACAGCTTGAGGCTGTGTCCCCTCATTCTGTTGCTGGTGTACTGATACAAGTAATTGTGTGGAAGCAGAATTACTGAAACTGCGATTCCTCTACATATACTGTGTTACAGGAGATTTTTATTGGTGTTTCTGATACTGAATATTAAAAATGGAACTGCAATGGTGTTTTCAGAATTAACCCGAGCATTTCTGGGGACCTGCAGATGAAAGCAAGAAGTATGTGGTGCCTGCAAATAGTGGTGACATTGGTAGCTGGGCAGGTTGGGTATCTAAACTCACAGATTGACTAGGCTGTGGGTGCTAGGCTGTAGCTGAGCTTGGTGACATAACCTAACGTTGGGTGCTCTTTACTAGGCTACCAGCAGATTTTTTTGAAGAAACGAGACAAGATGGTTCAAATGCACAGGTTTCAAAGACTCCAGGTCCCAGTTTATTGTCGGGAAATTACGACGATGATGATGATGATGATGAAGAAGAAGAGGAGGAACAAGATCTATCAAGCAAATCTGTTACGCGTAAGACTGAAATTTCCCCTCCAACTCAGGAATCAATAGCTAATTCCCTACCTGCAGGTAATAGTGACTGAAAGGATGATTCATTAAGGAAAAGCTGTGTATTAACAGATGATTGAAGGATTTTAATTAATTTTTCTAATTATTATGCGTAACGGTGATGGTAGAGAAAGAAGATTCTTTGCTAGGTTGTTTCTGAGTGGTGTTTTCTGAGCATGCTTATTGATGATAGATTCTAATTATTTGAGGCTGCAAAGTGAAATAATGTCTGTCTGTTCATCCCTTGATTCAGAAAATAATGAATTGAAATGCCTGCCTAGTCAGAATTGTATAAAGAAGCTTGAACTGTTGCTGCTTTGGTTCAGATTTTGTCCTCTCTCTTATAGACTTCTTTGACAGTAAAACTACAGCTGCTCCTATAGTTACCCATTCAGGATCCATACAAAAGGCTGAGATACAAGAGAAAGTAATAGAAAGGTAAGCAGTCAACTCAAATATTGATAGATTGGCAACTGCAAATAAACATCATTCCTCAAGACAATGCAGACTGCTATTACTTAGAAATCTGTCATTTTGTTAACTCGTATTTAGAATAGTTTGTACGTATGTCAACCTTCAGTATGATTTCAAACAGATATTTTATATCCTGGGGGCAGGATAAAAAACGGAGCAATACCAGGAGACATCTCTGTGTGCTAACTGTAACCCAGTATACTTTGGAAGCTTAACATTAAGCACTGCTTTTAACTGCTTAAAGAAAACCATTTGCTTGTTGTCTAGTAATGGCTGCACTCTCTTGGGCACATTATTAGACTTTCTAAAGTAGAGACTGTACTGTTAAAATGTGTTTTCAGCATGCTGGAAAGAATAGTTTAAGAAGAAATCTAAACTATAGCTCTTGTTGTAACAAGATTTTAACCTGTCTGTGCAGCTTCTTGTAAGTTAAGCAAGACCAAGCTGAAGAAACAAGTTTTACAGATTATAGGCAGTATTATGGTGTTAAAATTTTGCTCCATTTCTGGGCTCTTTTATAAAAGATTATGGCTTTTATTCATTACTATTTTTACCGCTACAATAAAGCAGACTGTGAAGTGTTAACAGTAATCAAAAATTTCAGGAAAGAAAACACGGCTGAAGCTTTGCCAGAAGGTTTCTTTGATGATCCTGAAGTGGATGCAAAAGTAAGTGATCTGCTCTTACATGCTAAGTTTATTTCTGCCAATTGTAATGATTTTCTGAGGAGTAAGGACATTTTCCCAGGTCATACCAGGATATAAGAAAATAGCTGAACTATATAGAGTGGAATATAGAATAGGACTATATCTGTTCGAAGGGACATGCGATGATCATGCTACCTCCCTGGAAGTGTTGAAGGCCAAGTTAGATGAGGCCTTGAGCAACCTGTTCTAGTGGGAGGTGTCCCTGCCTATGGCACAGGGGGGTTGGAACTGGATGAGCTTTGAGGTCCCTTCCAACCTAAACCATTCTATGATTCTGTGATCATCTAATCCAGCTGCCTGACCACTTCAGGACTGGCCAAAAGCTAAAGCATTAAGAGCATTGTCCAAATGCCTTTTAAACACTTCACAGGACCACCTCTGTAGGAAGCCTGTTCTAATGTTTGAGCAGCCTCTTGGTAAAGAAATGTCTGATAATGTCCAGTTTAAACCGCTTCTGGTGCAGCTGAACCATTCATTCTGTATTAATTAGAAAACATGAAAAAGGGACAGAGGTGGACAGGAAGACCTTGTTAACTCATCTCTCTGAAGGTATTTTTAATTGTGGTTCCTTCATGGCTTTTCAAGGAAACCAAAGGAACGTGATAGGTTGGTTAAAATGCTCTACTTGGATTTGGACAATCCACCTGTTGCTTTTATTCTTTGAATCACCTCAGCAAAAGCATTTCACTTAATTTGTGTAGCCAATTCTGCTTTGGAATTGAGGATGTGAAATTAGATCTCTTATGCTCTTTGGAGAGATTTGTTGAAAAGTGCTAGGAGTTACTGCGTGACACTTACATCCCAGAGAATGCAAATAGATCATGACATACACTGTAATCTCTAGTACTGGTGTACTGCAACATTGAACTAGGTCATAGAATCAGTCAGGGTTAGAAGGGACCACAAGGATCATCCAGTCCCAATCCCCCTGCCATTCCCAGGGACATCCTACCCTAGATTAGGCTGTCCACAGCTTCATCCAGCCTGGGTGCAAACACCTCCAGGGATGTGGCCCCAACCACCTCCCTGGGCAACCCATTCCAGGCTTTCACCACTCTCATGGTGAAGAACATCTCTGTCATCTTTTACTTTTACAGCACTGGGGTGTATGTGTGCATTTTTTTTTTTTTTATGCTTGGAAAAGAAACATGGACACTCGATGTGTTTCTCAAAAAAAGACTGCAGTTTTAAAAATTAAAGTTTCAATCAAAATCATTCATATTTCCTTCAGTTTACATTGACTGAAATAAACAACATTTGAAATGAAAAACTTGTGTTGATTTGTAAAGTTGACAGAGGTTTGACAGCTTCTCTGCTTGCTCTGTTGAAATCTCAGTGTTTCAGACTCAAGTATTTTCCCGTTTTCTCTGTTTCCCTATTGTTCACACTGCAGAAGGGTGCTGGCATATTTAAACTGAGTTGTGAGATTGAGTCAGGACTTCTGATTTGGAGACCTTTCAAATAATGCTTTTTTTTTTTTTTGTGCGTGTTCAGTTAGTCTCCCTGTACCAATTTTAAGTTTGGGTGTCTTTTTATTTGCTGTGGCAAGATACTTTAGACACCACTCATGTCCACCTCTTGGCGTATGTGAGTACTTCTCAATAATGACATGTAGAATATTGAAATATGTAGCTGAAAATGCACACCCTTTGGTTTAGTTTTCTTTGTTTGTTTGGGGTTTTTTTTTTTGCATGCGATTAGTTGGAGTGTTACATTTTTCAAATGCTTATTTCACCATGGGTTGGGAAGCTTGTACAAAGCAGGAATGCCTAGCAGGCAGAGGAGAATCTTAGTATCTGTGAGGACACTGCTTAGTGACCTTTTAGTTATTGTTTCAGCCGATAAACAGGCATCCACTTGTAAACGCTGAGTAATGTCTTCCCTGAAAAAGAAGTTAAGACTTGCTGGTCCTGGGGGTCTTTTCCAACCTGAATGTGTATGGGGTTCAATTACTTGCAAATGCTTTTCTTTTTAATCAGCCTTTTCTAAATGTAGCTATTATGCAGAGAAAGGAAAACATTTGTGACATTACTTCTACTGAAGTGGCTGCGTTGATTCTATGTTGGAATTATAGACAAAACAATTATTTTTCGGAATTAATAGCATGTGGAATGAAGATTGTGGGCTTGGAAAAAAACCCACATTTGTTCTTTACACCAGGAATTTGTAAAACCTCTAAAATACTGATTAGATAAATATTTCAAGGAAAAACCACTACTTTTAGTGTTTAAATTTATTGTAAGAAATACAAATAATTATGAATTACAAAAGACAACCACAGCATGTAATAACACAATACATACACAAGATAGAAATAATCACAGAACAGAAAGATGAAATGATGACTATTACTCTCCAGTATGTAGTTTGTTTGGAAGCTTCTAATTAACTCTGTAAACTGAATCCATACTAGGTTTAGTACAGTTTAAGGAACAAAACATACCAAAATGTTGTCTTTGTCATGGTGGTGGTGATGACTGATAGGTTACCAAAAGAGAGGAATGAACAAAGTTAAAAAATAAAACTAATGCAAAAAGATGGTGTTATGAATTACTCTGTTCAAACTGTGTAGTTTTCCTAGCTGTATAATTTCTATCCAGTCCAGAGCCAGGCATTATCTGCCATTGAATACATGTGGCATCTTCAGTCTCAAATCATGGAGGTTTTGGTTGCACAAGTAGATTAGCTTGTTTGTTTGTATTAAAATCGTAGTCTGGTTTTTGTTACCTTAAAGAACATAAGCATACTCTTACAGCTACTGTTTTTTCAGTTATCTTCTCTCAGTAATTCATGCCACCTGTGACAGAAGAAAAAGCTTTCCATGTTGATAAAGTTGGTGTAGAGCTGTACTTTCTTCTGTTAGCCAACAAAACTAGAATAGGTTTGAAATATAGTCAGGCTATCTAATGCCAGTCAGACTACTGACTGAGCAATTTTATGTTTTATATTATGCCAAAGGCAAATAATTCACTGCTTTTTTTGTTGATTGTGAGACAGCTACTATATACAATGGAACAAGCAGGTTACAGAGGAATTTAAAAATTACCACCAGAACTATCAAATTAACAGACTTAGTCACTTCTGTTACTCCACACATTTTGCACCATCTGTTCTAAATCAGTTACTCAAATCCTACAGTCAAAGATGCTGTCTTAATCCAGGAGTAGAGTCAGACTTTATTCTCCAAAATCATCGTGCAGCTGCACTTCCTTATCCACCAAACGTTTCACACCACCTGTGCTAAATCAGTTGCCTTTAAATCCTGCAGTCAAGGATGCTGTCTTAATCCAGGAGTGGAGTCAGACTTTATTCTCCATAACCATTGTGCAGCTGCGCTTCCTTATCCATATGCACTACTTAGACTGAAGTATGTTAACCACAGTGAGAACAACACAGCATAATTTGCCCTGTTTCTCTGGGTGTTTTACAGTGCCCTGTTTCTCCATGTGTTTTACAGTTTAACAGTCAAGTTTTACTTGACATAAATTGCTAACAAGCTTGTTTGTCATGCTCCTTAGGTCCGAAAAGTTGATGCTCCGAAGGATCACATGGACAAAGAATGGGATGAATTTCAAAAGGCAATGCGACAGGTCAACACAGTAAGTAATGGAATCTATTTTTATTGATTCTAAATACTATACAATAAGTAAAACAGCAGTTTCATGCAGCTCTGCAGAACGAATGACATCTGCATTTCTCAGCTGTTTGTTGCAATGCAGTGTGTGGGGTTAAACGCACTTTATAAATGAGCAAAGGGTTCCTTTTATTTTCCACTTGAGGGAAATTAAATTGCAAAAAAACCCCTTCCTGACAGGATCAAGTCATCAATATACATCTAGTTGCATTTGTTAAACTGTATTTAAATAAAGATAGCATATCCCTCTGGTCAGCATCCTATGTGCAAACAGGACATAATTGTTCTTTATAAGCGATGTATTCATGTTTTAACCTTGCAAGACACAAACCAAAATACCAACCCATTTATCTTTTTTTTTTTTTTTCTTTTTTTTCAGAAAGAGTCTATAAAAGCTTAGGTCATGTGGGTTTGGGTTTTTTTTGGTTAATTTTAATGTGATGGAACCCCCAAATCTGGGAAAGTGGCAAAGTATTTTATATGTGAGACATGTAAGTGGGCCACAGTCTTTCTATACTTTTTTTTTTTTTGCTTTATAGCATTGCGTGGAGAAGTCTTCCTGGAACAGGTTTTCGGCTGCCCTTTCGCACAAAATCAAATGACTGAAGATACCTGTGGTTTCTCAGTCTTTTCCTAGAGTATTAGCTATTTAAAAAAAATCTTAATTGTTAAGTAATTCCTCCTATGTCAGCTGCTAAGAAAACTGGTGCCCAAAAAAAAAAAAATTGATCATTGCTCATTTTAAAGCAGTCAGCACTATAAACGGGGCGAATGTTCATACAAAAGCAGTGGTGGATACATTTTGCTAGCATTAGCCATTCAGATAATTCTTCAGCTTAGAATGGATCTTCTCAGTTATGCGTGGACCATTGATTGCATAGCATCTCCCAGACATTCAGATTTGAGAAAGTATATGCTGAAAAAAATAACAGGTTAGAAACACTTCGGGATCTAGTGGAATATTTAACTAAGACTTGCAGCAACCTTGTGTAATTTTAAGTCCCCCAGCATTGGGTTTCAACCTTAGACTTTGGATGCTCATAGTATATGTTCAGTTTCAAACAGTAAAACACAATTCAAAATGTTAACCCCATAGCAGCCAAACTAGTTTTAGTTTTAAGAAGGAAATATTTCCAAGAATTTCCATTTAGCCAGATATATTTGTTTTCTCTGTATTTGCTTCCAGAGTCTTTTGTGAAGGTTGAAGTATATGTATAGGAGACTGACATTGACTTGAGGTAGAGGGGAGGAAGGGAAGACACAGACATCAAAAACTAACAATGGAATTTGGGATGAAGGTGAATTTTCTTAGCACTTTTCTGTTTTAGATTTCAGAAGCGATAGTGGCAGAAGAGGATGAGGAGGGACGACTAGATCGCCAGATTGAAGAAATTGATGAGCAGATGTAAGTAGATCCATTTTTCCTCAAACTTTCTGTTCTCCAGCAGTAGCAGATCACTATTTGACTAGAGCACTAAGAACACATTCAGTGTTAATCTTCTGTGATACTAACTTTCACTAATCACCTGAATATCTGAAGGACAAAGACAAGACTCCATCAAACTTCAAAATGGTACCTAATAAAAACCATGCATTTTGGTGCAAGGTTATGTAGTTATTTGCAAAGAGAATGTGCTGAAGTCGCTGAAAGTACAGCACACAGGCATGGGCAAAATAAAGCTAGGCAAAAGAATCATAGAATCAGTCAGGGTTAAAAGGGACCACAAGGATCATCCAGGTCCAACACCCTGCTGCCATGGGCAGGGACACCTCACACTAGATCAGCATGTCTAGAGTCTCATCCAGCCTGGCCTTAAGCACCTCCAGGGATGTGGCTTCCACCCACTCCCTGGGCAACCCCTTCCAGGCTCTCACCACCCTCATGCTGAACAACTTCTTCCTAGCATGCAGTCTGAATCTACCCATTTCCAGCTTTGTTCATTCCCCCCAGTCCTATCACTACCTGACAGCCTAAAGAGTGCCTCCCCAGCTTTCTTCTACACCTCCTTAAGACACTGAAAGGCCACAAGAAGGTCACCTTGGAGCCTAAAAGAAGGCAAACTCTTTGAACTCTCCCCCTTCTCCTGTCAAATGCCATGATTTGTATCTCTCTGAGAATTCTGATTTAGATTTTATGTGAACATAAAAAAAACCCCAAGGCCTGATCCTCTGCACTGCAATGAAAATTTCATTAATGAGCTTTCTGTTTTTATTACCCAGGTTGTTGTGCTGAAAACGTCCTGTTTTCTGACTAACTCTCCTTGTTTTTCATCAAAGCTTAGTTAAAGACTGCAGAATCATGCACTGCAGTATATGAAGTGGTTTTTTTTGTTTTGTTGAAATACTAGGGTGTAGCAGTTGGATGTGCTCTACAGTAAAGTGGAATAGAGCTTAATGGAACAGATTGTTACCATTGTCGTGTGGCTTTACATGTCGATTAGCAGTGATTATGACAGTGGTAGTGATTCAGAAGAAGAGGATGAATTCTAATTTTGATGGACTGTGCAACAAAAGGAAGACACTGGGAATTAAAGCCACACTTAAGCCACCTGGACAGATTTAAATGCTACAGATAATCAGCATATAATAACAGTAGTTTGGAGCTCAAATTGAGCTTTGGAGGACAGAAATGTCTTTTAACCGTGTTTGTATTATTTTGGAGAGGGCTTGAGCTAAACCCGTGTTTCTTTGAGCATTTACTTTTCCCATTACCTTAGGATTCTGTAGTATGTAGAACTATATTCAGGAATTATACAGAGAATTTCAAGTTTGTGGCCAAAATTTTTTTGCCCCAAAAGTAAAAGTTAAAAATAGATTTTTTTTTTAAAGACTATTTTTGGAGCTTTGTCTTGTGAGTGTATTTAAATGCAGGCTGTTGTGAACTGAATTCAAAATCACATTAATTCGAGTGACATTAATGTTCTCCTTTGTCTTCAAATCTCTGCCTGTAAGTAATTGTTCTGCAGATGCACAAAGGTAAAGAGGACCCAGCTAATTATCTTTCCTCGTTGATTCTTCCTTGCCAATAGGAATGAAAGAAACAAAGGTGTACTTCAGTCAGCACGATGCATTTTCAACAAAATGCCCTACTAAAATGGCCAGAATCATTATTATAAAACATACTTCAACGACAGAACTTCTGAAGTAAACGGAAAACTGAAGCTTGTGAATTGTGTTAACATTAGAAATGTTTCATTGTAGTAATCAGATAAACAACCCAAAAGCTTGCGCTGCTTTTTTATTTTCAGAGATGCTGTCTGCAGTTACTGAAATCAACAGCCAATTGACATCTTGCCTTTCTACCATATATGAAAGCCATCAGAGAATGGTCTCAGTTCTGGTGTGGGAAGTGGATATTGGTTCTGTGCTTTTTGGAGAAATGATTTGTTACAGTACTGCAGCTGTTAAGTGTTGGGATTAGATCTCAGGGTTACAGAACTGACCACACCTCCCCTCAACTGCTCTGTTTCCACTTGATTAACACCAAGAACATGCAGAAGCATATTGGAAGCTTATTTTTGAGTTGATACTTTTATCCCAAGTTGGCACTGGTAGAAAACCCAATTACTGTGGAGGGGCCAGAAGTGTTAACGAGTGATTTACTTTCCAACAGTGAATGTTATCGCCGCGTTGAGCTCTTGCGGGACCGCCAGTATCTGATGAAGGAGAAGTTAAAGGAAGCCATGAGATTGAGAGCAGCACAAGAGAAAGAGGATGAGGCTATTGGTAGCGAAGATGAAGAAGAACTGCAGGATTTGCTGTCTCAAGACTGGCGGGTGAAAGGGGCTTTGTTGTAGCATTTCTGCAGCACGATTGCTGTTCTCTTTACCTGTGCTGTTACTTCCATTGTTTGGAGTGAGGCACTTTTGTTAATTATTTATTTGAAGAGGGTTGTGAGACGTAAAAAGCCAATTGTATGGAAAAGAATCATCTTTGTAGACCTGCAGTGGTCTATCACTTGCTGTAAAAACTGTATATTGCTGATGTTTTACAATTTTGAAGCCACATTTCCTGGTAAAATTATTTGTTTCCTACCAGAGGTATTTTAATAGAATTAATAAGTAACCACAGAATCTCTTAAGGTTTTGGAAGCATTAAGATGTATCTGGTAATTTCGAGTTCAGGACTCTTGTGTATAGAAGTAAGGGACTTTGACAAATGATAGTCTGTGGAGTTTTCTCAGAACAAGAAAATATTATGCATTTATGTTATCTTAAAAATTTGTAAATGCTCTTCTGTCCGTTGCCCCCGCTTCCAATAAAATACCTACTTTTTTTTTCTAGTATGGTGTCTTTGTGTGTGGGATAGGGACAGAAACACTGAGCTCCAGGTTTCTCCACAGTGGGGTAGGGACAGAAACACTGAGCTTCAGGCTCCTCCACAGTGTATTCTCCATGCGACGCTATGGGCAGTATCTTGTTTTTCTTAGTGCACCTGTAGTATAGCCTAGCTCATGTTTCAGAGGAATAACATTTTATTTATTTTATTTTTTTTTTTCTGAAGATTATCTGGTGCATGGAGATAACCTAAAATCAATTTCTGTTCTGGTAAAGACAGATGAAGTAAAATCAAGAACGAACAAGCTTGACAGGACTGGCACAAAAAACAACTACCTTCAGCTGTGGTAAGTGAAATGGAACTTCTGTTGTCTTTTACTTCTGCAAATCCTAAAAAATCTGAAGTTTGCCAAGGGCTTACGAAAATAGGAAAAATAAAAAGTGATTTAATTTTCATCAAAAGTAAAGTTGGAAAGGAAGAGCTTAACATTTTGGTTGGTTGGTTTGGTTTTTTTTAGTTTGAAAACCAGTTAGGTTTTAAAGGAAGAAAAGAAGCTTTGTTCTTGTCGGGGCATTCTAGCTTACAAAAATAGGGAAAAAGTACTTTTGATGAAAATAAAGTTGGAAAGGAAGAGCTTAACATTTTGCTCTTTTTTTAAAAATTTCAGATTCTAGTTTGAAAACCAGTTAGTGAGGTTTTAAAGGGAGAAAAGAAGCTTTGTTCTTGTCAGAGCATTCCTAGATAGTTGCCTTGAAAATATTTATTAAGATATTAACAAGAAGAAAACTAAAGCTAGATGTTTGATTTGCCTGTTTTACAAGAAAGACTCTTGTCTTGTGTACAAGAAAGTGGCAGCTCTTTCCGTATTGGGAGTTGGTCCTTTGCCACTCCTGATTTCCCCAGTCCTTGGGTTCAGGTATTTATAAAGCTGAAAAATTCAAGCAATGGTCCTGAGCAGTTTTGTGCATCCATTTATTTCTGCTCACTTGTGCTGGCTTACAGCCATTTTTCTGGTTTAGTAACTAGAATTGTGAGACGCTGTTACTGCTAAATTTTGATGCAATACTCCAGTCTTTCATCAGTTGTTGCTGTTGTAGAGGTAGCAACATTGAGAAGGTATTGAAATACAGAAACAGTCAGAGAGCATTAAAAAAAACTTGGCAAGCTGGCGAAAACTTGGTTGGACCAAAACTGAAATAAAACTCCCTTCTATAGCATGAAACATTTGAATATCAATGCAGAAGGTACCTATCATGTTGTAACGAAAGATCCATTTGTTATTATAGAAACAACCTCCAGCTGGTACAGTGCTAACAAATGGACAAATTTCTTCAAAAGAAAACTAGACACTCCCCACTTTCACTCTGAGGAGAGCCAAGTTTTTCATTGCTCTGCTTATCTTTTGCTGTTCACCAGCCTCACACACCAAAGAACACATTCAGCTTGTTAAGGCTGAACTTAAGAACTGTTCCCTGCACTTGGCTTAATGTCACAAATAGATGTGACTGAAGTCAGGTTACACTGAGGTTTTGTTTTTTTTTTCTTCACTATAAAAACATTAATCTCTGAGTTTATAACTTGTACTTGCATTTTGTACCCATATTTTGCACATTCCTTCCTAGGAGGACGTTCTTTACTTCTTACTTCTTTTTACTTTACACCTCCTAGATGGTGAGACACTGGCACAGGTTGCCCAGGGAGGTTGTGGCTGCTCTCTTCCTGGAGGCATTCAAGGCCAGGTTGGATGAGGCCTTGAGCAACCTCTTCTAGTGGGAGGTGTCCCTGCCTATGGCACAGGAGGGTTGGAAGTGGATGAGCTTTGAGGTCCTAAACCATTCTATGATTCTATTTGTAACTTTCATTTTGTACACAAATCTGCAAATTGCGGTTTCCTTCAGATAAATAGGAAAGGAACAGTTCAGGGGATTTAGTTCAGTTGCCCTCCTCTTTAGAGACGTCTAAAGAAGGTAAAGGCAGAGAGTTTAGTTGTAGTGCAGGGAGCTTGTGTATCCAAATCCAAACCAGTGTAGCCTGTTTTAATGAGTAGAAATAGATGGTAGGAGTAAACACTGGGTAACTCTTCAATCTATCCTTGCATAACTTCTGTTGAGAGTCAGGATGATGGACCAGGCTGTGGTTGTGTGGATTGTTGAGGGAGGAAGTGACAGCATTGGCCTCTCCTTGTGCGTTTAGAAGTTGGTGCTTTTTTCCTTGGAGGGATCTCATAGATGCACAAATAGTGCTGTATGCAAGTTGTGTGCAGCTAATGGTCTACATTTCTTCAGCATGTAAAAGAAAGCTTCTAGAGAGCTTTGTGAAGAAGGTAAGGAGTGACTTTGCTGTCTGTACCCAGTGTGGCCAGTGATGTTCTGTCAAGAGGGCAAGAAATCATCCTGCTTTTTAGTAATGGGGGTAGCCTAGCTGTAAGGCAAAAGAGAGTATTACCCCAACTGTACTGAACAGTCAAGCTAATGAACTCCTGTGTCTTAGAAAAACACAGGCACATTTAATTTATATTTTAAGTCAGTCTTCAGAAAACAGTTTTATGAACTTCTGATGAGTTCTTCAGGTAGATGATTAACCAGAGGGAAAAAAAAATTAAAAATATATACTAATATCCTTATAACTTATTTTAATTACATTTTAAAATAATACAGATGATCTGCAGGATTTCCAGGAAACTGAGGAGTTGGAATTAGGAGGGAAGTCTATTTACTGATACAGTAATAAATACTGTGTTACTTCAGAACTGGAACTCCAGACCACTAAAAAATAGTTGTGATTCCCCCAATTTAATGGTTTTGAAACTGCTAAGTGACTTGGAGAGACACAGTGTGTGTGTTCAGACATGCATGTGTGTTTGAAATGGAGTAGAAATAGCAGCTCTGCAAGTAGCAGCTGACTTAGTTCTTGGTAGTTAGCTTTCTCTGCCAAGTGCAATCACTCACAAATGGCAACCTGTGTGTTACCTTCTCTCCTGCCGTGGAAAAAAAAGTTGCTACTTATAGTAAGTCATGACTTAGAAGTAGATGTGGAAAAAGATCTGTATTTGATGCAGAGGAGCCCCAAAGTGATTGTGCAAAACCAACCAAACCAAATTAAAATAGTGGCACCAAACCAAAACAACGTAGTTGCTTGCTAGCATGATTGCCATTTCTCCACTAAAGCATGTGATTTTAAATTTTGTTTTCAGAATTACAAATACTGGTTAAAAAATCCCATTCACATGAGCTTTAGCCCATCCCCATGCCAGTAATCCCCATCTGAAGGGAGAAAAACGGTGCTAGCTACATGCCACTGTAATTAAATTCCTCGTATTTTAGCATCTTAAGAATGCTGAGCTAGAAGTAACTTTAATGAGAGCAGCCATATGATTCCAGTATTTTCAGCACTTCAAATACTGTTTCTTGTAATCCATAAAGCTTGCACTAGGAAATCAGACACTTAACCCAAAGGAATCATGCTGTAGCTGTCAGTTAGAAGCCATAGTGAGCATAGAGTGTTTCAGAAATTCCCTTTTGTTAGAGTGACAGGACACAGGCCTTGATGGAGAAACATTACCATGACGGTGGTCCTTCTGGAACCATGGAGTAAGTGTGCTTTGGTGGCAAGAAAGGCAGTTGTGTACTTGTATCTCTAGAAAGGGTCTCTCTGACCAAGAGATGCAAGTTTTCTCATTTGAAGCAGTTTTTCAGCGTCTGCCTTCATCTAAACTTTTTGGTTTTCACTTAATTTAGAACTATCCTGGCCTCTTAGATGGGCGGGGGGGAGGAAATTGGTGAGCAGTTCCCTTCTGTAGACATTGAAACCAGATCCTTCTTCCTCAAATTCATGTCTTCTGTACTACATACTGATGTGTTCTGTATTTGGTTGTTAACAGCAGTTATGGAGGACCTAAATGATCTCTACTCAAGTCCCTCCTCTCAGTGCAGTTCTAGTGATCTAGATTAGCAGCCTACCAGTTGGAGTCTTTTCTGTAGAAGCTGTGTGTGCCACTGTAAAACAATTGCCTTAGTGATGGTATGTAACTTTCTTGTTCAATTATGACATTCTTTTTAGAACAGGAAGGTCCTGTTCTGAGTACAGAACAAAAGTGCTGAAAAACATTCAGCTGAGATACAAGGCTTGGGAAGAAACTGGGTTTGGATCTCCATCTTGGTGATGTGCTCTGGCTTTCATGCTGGTGGGTATTAAAAAAAAAAACCAAAGAAAAGAAGGAAGGTTCAGTGCCTACTTTAAGACCTTTGTGTGCAACCTTGCAGAAACACTTTGCAAGTGCAGGTCGATGAGGCTGTGTCTCTTACCAAGTGCCTACGTTAATGGTATTAGTGAGATTTATGCTATTAGCTTCCTGGGAGCCTTGACTTGGCCCATGCCTTTGGGTCATAGATGTCTTCTGGCTACATCTGAGAACTGAAAGGAGGAAGCAGGAGGACTACGAAAAAACTTTACTTTGGAGGTGATGGAAAACTGCTCCAGAGAGGCTGTGGAGTCTCCTCTGGAGACATCAACAACCTGTCTGAATGCATTCCTGTGCAGCTTGATCTCTGGAGGTCCTTTCCAATGCATGTTGACCTGTGATTCTGTGAAAATACTGCATGTTGGCAGTGAAATAGGTGGTGTGGCTGAATACCTTTAACTTGGTTTGGTTTCATTCTGGTTGCCTGTTACAGCCAGCATTCACCTTCCTGTTATTTTTTCCACTTGAGAAACACAACGGCACTGCTGGAATTCTTTTGACATACTAGCCAGAACTCTGGCACTGATCTGAAGGTATGAAAGCAGCAGAACTTGTGCTAGCTTTCTTCTGGAAGCTCTCACAGTTGTGTGGGCAGTGACTCGCATATTGGGCATATGCTTCCTGCCTTTGGGAATGAGGGATTTATTTTTTTAACTTGGATAATGCTTTTTACTTACACCCTACTCCCTTGCCCCCGAGGTGTACCTCCTTGTGTTCCATTTGCCTGTTTTGCATGTTGAAGATTTCTTTTCTTGCCATTCAGAAATCTTTTTTTTTCTAGTTTTTATCATGTTTCTGCCTGTATTGTTTTGCAAATGCCCTCTCAAAATACTTTTTGTTTTTACCTTCCTTTGTCTGTGTGCCTTTATTTTACATCTCCTCTGCACGCGAATGTGCCCCTGAACTAGTTTGCTTAAATCTTACATCTTCCTGGCCAGTTCTGCAAGACATGTGGAATTATTGATGTGAAAGATGCAATACGTGACAGAGCTGCTCATGCTCTTTGCCTAACAGCTTTCCTGGGAGAGCAAAGTCTTGCCCTACTTAGTGTTAAGCTGCAATAAATTCTGGTTTGGGTTTTGGGTTTTTTTTGTTTTTTTTCATTTACATTAGCCAGGCTTTTGCTGCTGAGGAGCTGGAGTGTATGGAGATCTCTGCTGGGAAAGCAGCTTCATCTTTCCTTTCAAGAGTAAGAAATGTATTTTAAGAAGTGTAAAAAAGCATTTTAGGAAATGACAACAAAATTTTATCAAGGTTAATGATACACTATAGTTCTTTTAGCCTAAGGGTTGGCATAGCTGATTCAACATGGGGTAAGGCTTCCTAAGCACTGGGATAAAATGAGGCATTCTGTTATCTTCTCCAGCAGCATTTACTGTCAAGAGTTGCTTTGTGGCTGCAAAATAAAAAAATCAAATGCTGTTGACTTCTATGTAGGTTTCCAAGTCTGTATGCACTCTCTGGTCATATTGTGGTTCCAGGCTCAGACTCAAGTCCTGGACACACAGGAGCTATCTGTACTCTAGAGTTGATGGCAAGTAACAGTAGTAATGTCCCTCAAGTACTCAGCCAGGGCAATGAGGGGAACTAGGACCCCAAGCTAAACACACGAAGAACTTAGTAGAGTAGGGAGGAAGGTTATAGAAAAGGATGATACTCGCTTGCGCTGCCAAAACCTCTGCTTTCTCATGAGGATAAAGCAGGAAATGTGGAAGTGCTGCCAATGCCCTAAGAGGTGGGCACAAGTGCTGTATGCAACAACAACAACAGGGGGGCAGTCCCTCTTTCATGCTCCAGTGAAGAGGTAACTGGAGGCTGTGAGTGCAATGTTACAGCAGATCCAGAGGAGCCGAATGGCTCAGAGTCTGTGGGCAGGGTGAGAGACTTCCCCTGGGCCAGCTGTTGTCAGATTTTAATGAGAATTGTCATGCTAGCTTCCTGGCTGGGGAAGGGTGCTGCTCACAAGCCTTGTTGTGGAACAGTGCTGCTAGGAATGGGAAAATATGAAGGGTATAATTAATAATGTACTCAATACCCAAGTTTGTTCTTTTGTTCCTCTCTTTCTTCTCCCCAGTATCTGATCTTAAAAACATGAGATACAAACCACTGACTTCTTAGTGCAAGAAGCTAAATTCTGTCGTTTCTATGCAGTGTGAGAAGCTTTCTGAGAGCAACTTTGTTAAAAAAAAAAAACCAAAACAAAACCGAAAACAAGGATTTGTGTAAATACTGCTTACTCTACTAGTTATACAGCCTGTCTCCATGGAAGGATGAAAAGGGTCACCATCCCTGACAAAGGGCCTAATGTACTTTCTAACGTTGCCAGTGTTGCAGAGTTCTTGCATGCTTGCCCAATGAGCACTGGGACCTTAAAGCGTGGTGATACGAAACCTTTAATCATTAATGAAAACAAGCAATTTGTCTATGATCTTAGTTTGACAATCCATAAAATAGTTTCTCTCAAATGACAAATTAGCAACTTGGTTACAAAGAACAGAGTTTAAACAACACAAACAGTTGTATGCACAAAGCTACCATGGTTTTTTTTTTTTTTTCTTTGCTTTTTTGTTTTGTTTTTAAATCAGGAAAAAATATTATTTATAAAAACATCTTTAATTTTTTACTGTCAAGTCTCCAGCTGAATACAGTGGTTTAGAACACTAATGGCCCATGCTTTTATACAGATTAGCCAAAGCATGAACACCAACAAGAAGTAACTCCCCAAACCAACTTTGCGTCATGTTATGAGCCACAGCAGTGTTAAAACTGGAACAGTAATGAAAAGCAACACAAGAGTTAGGAAGCACACTTGCTTAAAGAGTAAAAGGAAGTATTTTCTTTCGTTTGATGTCTCAGAATAAGAAAGTTAGAAAGGTCAGAAACTCCTCTGTAGGTTAGTCCATAGAAAGCATTGTCTCATGGGGTTTTGGGAAAGTCCTGTCTGGTGGCTAATGCACTAGGACACGATGAGATACATTACAGAGCCCCCAGGCCAGTAACTTCTAAAGACAGCCTAAAACACATGGGAAAAAAAAAAAAAAAACCAAACCAAAACCAAATGATGAAAACAAAAGGGGGGGAAAAAACAAAACAAGTAAGGAAAACAAAAGGAAAAAACAAACAAATACCCCAAACAAACAAGGAAAATAAAAGAAAAAACCCAAACCAAACAAGGAAAGCAAAAGGGAAAAAACCCCACAAACCAAACAAGGAAAAGGGGAAAAAAAAACCCCAAAACCAAACCAAACAAGGAAAATTTTAAAAAAAGAGACAAAACAACAACAAACCAAACCAGGAAAGCAAAAGAAAAAAAAAAAAACCAAACAACAAAGCAACAAACCAAATAAGAAAATTT
>VWZI01017951.1:16525-31025 GCA_013396835.1 Psilopogon haemacephalus
GCAGAGAAGGACCACGAGGATGATCAGAGGGCTGGAGCATCTCTCCTATGAGGTCAGACTGAAAGAGTTGGGGCTGTTCAGTCTGGAGAACAGGAGGCTTTGAGGTGACCTTATTGTGGCCTTCCAGTACCTGAAGGNGATGACCCTGCCCATGGCAGGGGGGTTGGAACTAGCTGATCCTTGTGGTCCCTTCCAACCCTGACTGATTCTGTAATTCTATATCACCAGTCTGCTTCAAAGCCTGGCACTGTTGCTTGCAAGAGGAGGATTATACATTTAATCTGCAAACTTCACTTGTCATGTGTGTACAAGACACGTCTGAATTTCAATAATTTGAATTTTAAAAGTAGTTTGGCCCTTTCCAACAAGACCAGATTTTCAGAAAACTATCCAGCTTCCATTTTAGTTCAAAATAGGAAGCAAATGTAAAAAACGATTGCTGCTTATTGAATGGAGCTGATCAAAAGGAGAAAGAACTCTCTTGAAAAAGAAAATAATTTAAAAAAAAAAAAAGAAAAATCTTCATGGAAAAACTTGCATGATTCATATTGAGTCTTTCGAAAGCTTAACCACCAGTGTCAGTGAGATGAATGCTTACCAAGATTTAGTCTGTTTTCTCAGAATAGTCACTCAAACAGCCAAGTGATTATCCTCTCCAGCTTCAACACCTGTAGGCTATTACCAGCTGGAGCCCTTCAGCAGCAGCAATCATTTAGCCATTAGTTTTGGTCAGGAATCTGAAGTTTTACTCCATCCCTCAGCTGCTTCATCCAATCTGAACAGGTAGTATGGGACAACAGTAGGAGACACAATAAACAAGGCTCACTAGGCTATTTGCCTTGTGCTGTAACATGTAGGATGAAAAGGAACAGCATTCTCTATCTGACTTGATGGACAAGTGTATCGAGCATGGATAGCAACTCAACAATTAAGGATCCCTTCTTTTGATGAGAAATTTTCAGTGGTATAATGCTTGAACGGGGAAGGAGGGAGAAAAAACCCTACTATTAAAAATCATAAATACTAATTAATGCCCTAGATCAATCACTGTCAAAGGGACAGCAAAGCAGAAATGTCCATCTGTGTCCACAGCCCAATATGCTGATTTTTAGATTTGCTCAAGCCTTCTCACTTTTGAGTTTACTAACATCAACAACAAAAAGGCAAAAAAACCCAACAAACCACACAGTTTTAAGGCACACATGGAAGGTATTGCAGACTTAAACACAGCAAGATAGGTTGCACCATGAAATAAAAGCAATACAGGAGCATATTTCCATGTGCTTGCTGGGCAACAAGTGAATATAATCTGGAAGGGTGAAGATAGGAAAGAAAGCAGTGTAAAACTCTGGCCTCAGTGAGACTTATATTTACAAATCTGATAGTCTTACAAACTATAAAGCTGAAAGGGTTGTACCAATCAGCTAGTTTGACCTCATGCACAGCACAAACTGCCTGAAGCAGAATGTAACTTTTCAATAGGCATCTCATTTGATTTAAAGATTTCCAGCAGCAGAAAATCTACAACCCTCAGTAAACCATCTCTCATTTTAGAAATTAATGCTCAATCTGCCAAGTTTCAATTCCCTGGGCCCTGACTTTTCCTGGACTGAAGAATGTTATCACCAAATGTTCTCTGTGTAGCTAATTATATATCATGATCACGACATTACCTTTTAAGCATCTCTATAAGTAACTATGGGATAAGCTTTTGAGTCTTACCCATCAACACCTGAGATTAACCAACCTTCCATTTACTACCACTACAGTAGTACAGTTTGTCACATATGTAATTGTCACTTGGACAGCTTGGATCAATAGGGTCATTTAGGATTAAAACAGAAGTCCTGGTGAGACCCCATCTTGAGTACTGCTTTCAGTTTGGGGTTCCCCAGTTTAAGAGGGAGAGGGATATGCTGCAGAGGGTCCAGCAGAGGACTACAAGAATGATTAGGGGACAGAAGCACTGCCTTCTGAGGAGAGGCTGAGGGACCTGGGGCTTTTTATTCTGGAAAAGAGAAGACCAAGAGGGGATTTAATCAATGTTTATAAATAACTGAGGGCTGGGTGTCAGGAGGGAGGGGACAGGCTCTTCCTACTTGCTCCCTGTGATAGGACAAGGAGCAATAGATGTAAGCTGCAGCACAGGAGGTGCCACCTCAACACAAGCGGGACCTTCTTTACTGTAAGGGCCCTAGAGCACTGGGACAGGCTCCCCAGAGAGGTTGTGGAGTTTCCTTCCCTGGAGACTTTCAAGGCCCATCTGGATGCATTCTTCTGTGACCTGAGGTAGATTACGGGTCCTGCTCTGGCACAGGGATTGGACTTGATCTCTTTGGGTCCCTTCCAACCCCTGACATCCTGTGATCCTGTGAGGTATTTCTCGTGGACATCTGGCAAGGCAGAAGGGTATCACAACACAAGTCTGAAGAGAATGATGCTTAAGATTGTTCAGGAAGTAAGCAGCAGAGCCAGTTAATTCTGATTTTAAATCCTGGACCTTGTCCACAATGAACAAGACAGAAGGTATTCTTTCAAAAAAAACCAAACAAAAAAAAAAATCCCAACAAACCAAAAGACCACAAAACAAAACCAAACCTCACATCCTGGAATCTCTCCAGACTTAGAACAAGGTTTTTGAGCTATTTGCATGCAATAAACTAATACAGAAAAATTCTCAGGATCTACATAATAGTATCCTTCCTGATTATTTTAGGGAATAGAAAACATACCAAGCAAATAAACTCTGATGCCTACACCCACAGCAAGCCCACTCACAGATTCTTGTTCTTTTGCAGCTTCAGACATACTTCTGCAGTCTGCTGCTGAAATAGACTTTACTATTAATTTTATTTCTGAGAACTAATAGTCAACATATTCTCTTAGTTCTAATTCTAAATCTGTCTTACCAATTCCAGACTGCTAATGTAAACATAATTTTAAAAAATACAACTTTAAAAACAAAATATTTGAAAGTCAGTTTTCCTACTTTACTAGCTGCCAAAATCAGAGCTTTAAGGCTCTCCGCTTCTTGAGCTGACGAAATCATTAACACCCACAGCAGCACCAGGAATGTAACTCTGCCCTCAGGACTTCGTAAGTAATAAGAAACCGGTGTCAGTTTCACCTTTAAAACCAGTTCCAAATAATAAATGTCCAATTTTGGATCTGGAGGGAAACCCAGCCCAAGCAGCATAGCAGAAACACAATGCAGAGGACTTTGTTCAAAAGGTATCAACAGTGGCAACTGTGCCAGAGAGATGCCTACCATAAAACTACACTTTCCTGCAAAATGCATCCAGTATAGTGTGGGGAGAGTTACTTAAAAAAAAAAAAAAAAGTGTGCAACACAGCACAGAAGACTTGATTCATTTTCTCTTTAACCAATCCTTCTCTTGCTACAGTTTCCAGACCAACACTTGTCTGGTAAGGGAGACCTTGTGTGGCAACATCAGGCAGCAGTCAGCCAGTCTGGAAGCTAGAGAGTCAGTATGAATTACAGAGTCTGTATGCATTCAGCCACTTCAATAAAGGACCCCCTTATATTCATTACAACATAGTTCTGTCTTTGCTACTACAAGGGGTACTACAGAGGAGGTATTACCAGCTGCTCCTTGAAAGAGTGAAGGTTTTCCAGTAGAATAAAACTGGGGTGCAATCCTCTTCCCAGCAACGTAAATTTCAAGCATCCCACAGCAAGTGGTGATAGCTTTGTGGTGGCTCCTGCCCCTCTTCACTGAACAGCACAGCAGGAACCCTGCTATGTAAGTTGTACATGTCCCTTTCCATTTCATGGGAAAAGAGTCATGACTGGATGTTCAACACTATCCTCACATCATTAATTTATTTAGGTCTGCCTAAGAAGCACAGCTGGCTTTCTACTACATCAAACCACTTAAACCAGTATTTCCCTGACTCCGCTACTTCCCACATATGCCCTCTGGGCTTTAGGGCCCTCTCTCTCTCTCTCTCTCTCTCTCTCTCTCTCTCTACTATCATGTTCCTCAGATGAATTCACTCTTGCATTATAAGGCACAAGGGAAAATAATTACCACAGAAGTAAGCTGCCATTTATTCTGTATACATTTCAAGCTGAAGGCAGACTGTTTCTGTGTCTCACATCCCCTTAGGTATGCACAGAGTATCCCAACGTGCCAAACATCTTGCAAGTTGCTGTGTACATTGAGAAACTTCTTTTGACACTGACCATGTTCTATTTCTCCTTATAAAAATATGACAGATACCTTTCCTCAAAACACCTCCTCTGAAATGTTGCCCTGTGCACTACTGCTAGTGATATATCTGCCAGTCCTTCTGTAAAATTCACCTCCTTGTGTCCTACCAATATTCCGAGAGTCCAGGACTCTCATTCATTTCCTGTCCCTTGGATTAGCATCCAATGATGTCCTGTTTACATTTCAGGGTTGTGATGGAAATAAACATTATAATGTCAGGACATTCCATCAGCAGGATTCCAGTGCAGCCACGCTGGGATGAAAGCAGAACGCTGAACCAAGTATGGCCAGACCTTTTATCTTCTACCCTCTTTCTTACACTTTCCTTACCTAACCAAAATACGAGAGGATGCCTTCTCGCAAGTCAGTGAATGCAAGTAGTGAACACACTGGAAAGGTCTTTACAATCACAAAATGACTAAATCAATGGGATTCGCAAATAAGCAAATAAATATGACAAGTAAATATGAGGTATGGGATCACAAAAATAATTTTATTTCTTTGGTAAACAAAATTTCAAAGCAACATAACCATCCCATCATTCAGCAGATTATGAAATTGAGCAATGGACAAGGCAAAGCAATTTCTCTGTTAGACAGTTATAAGGACTAAACTCTGCTGTTGACTGTGGTAGCACTAACACTAAAGTAAAAAATAGTTTCAATTATTCTTAATTTTATTTCACCTACTTAAGTAGCAGTACTTGAATAATCAGAGGAGACATCACAAATGCATCTGCTATTAAATTTCATCCAAGAGACACTGCTCTTTCAATAGCTTGCAAAGTTTCCAGGCTAGAAAACAGACTGTTAGCAAATAGGCTGTCCTGTGGTATGATTAAATACTGTCTATTTCTCACTCCAGCAATGTGCAAACAAAAGCTGTCTTCTCCATTCCAATTAGAATATTAAATGTAAATGTTATGAAGAAGGATGTCTTGAGACATACAAACTGGATGGCTACCAAGGGACAGGCTGAATGCTCTAAAAGCGGTATTTCCTATGATGCACTGGATCTCTCAGAATCTGAGAAAACAAAGAAAGGAAACATATACCCTATTTGTCTCAGCGCAAAAATGCTGTGCTGTACAATATTTTTGTGGAATAGTCTGTTCAATCTAGATTTCAAGCCTTGTCATTTTATGCACCGGTACAACTACTATACAGGTATTGATCCTTAAGTGAATGCAACTGGAAACAGAAAAATCATGCCATTGGAATGAAAACTTACTGGCTGGGGTTGAAGTGGCACAGAAATAGCTCCCTAGCACTTGCCTAAGATTCTCATCCTTATGTTAAATTGCAGTCTTTAAATTATTTAGTCGCATTTTCTGAGGTACCTCGTTTACTGAGATTGATAGCCCTGAAGGATATCTGAAAACTCCAGCAAGTGTGATGAGACCTGAAATATATTCCCTAAATAAAGTAAGCCTGTGCCTCAGGCTTGCAAATGTCTCCTTCCCCAGTTCTAGATGTCAGTTCTTAGACAACATTCATCAAGTGGACTAGACCTGCCAGGTGCCTCATTATAGTAAAGTCAGCTTTGAGAATCTGTCTCAACTGCCACAGTGCCACACAGAATATTTTATATTCCACAAAATTTTGTCCCAGAGGAAATGTACAAAAGCCTAAGCCTCACCACATTGAAAACACGATGCAAGATTCACCTCTTTGTCCAAAGCATAAGTGCGAACTGTAGACTGAGAATCCCTTGGCACCTCTCAATGAACTGTTTTAGTTTCTCCCTCTCCCTGAAGTTTACAAGTGCATTGTTGGAGGCAGGTAGGGAGCACTATGCTTTTGCTCCCTCTGTGTGTGAAGCCATTGATTCAAACCATGTGCACATAGTGAAGTCTCAACAAGGACACTATAAATACATGTAATGATCTGACAGCTGCTGGCAATCAATGGAAAAAAAAAAAAGGTGGGGGATGTGGACAGACTGGGAGGGACAGGAGTTTACTAGGTTTGGGGCCAGCTCTTAATGGACAAGCTTCCACAGGAAACCAAACACTACAGCTGCCACTAATCACATCAATCAGCCATCTTCCCTAGAACAGCCAAGGAGCAAACAGGCAGACACGAGCTGAGCTGCTCTGGCCCAGTGTGATTCCACAGGACTCGCGAGTGCACTGGCAAGACTGTATGAGCAACTCTGATCTATATTTCCTACACTTTGCCTGCCACTTCAGCATCTTCCACAAATACTACACTAACATTAAAAATAATCACTGCCCCCAAGTTAAAAATAAAATGCAAGCTGGTTTCCATGAGAAAGCCACAGAGCCAATGCCATTTATAGTAATTCGATGTGTCACTGAATAGCATCATTTTTATAAATATACTGAAAGCCGGACATGAAATAACTGGTTAACAGCTCCCTAATCACAAGGGCTTCCTCTGCTACACATTTTTCCTATTTAGCCAATGGCTTCTGTTTTATATCTAGTTTGCTAATGGAAAGAGGGAAAGGGGGAGGAGGGAAAATTGGCCTAAACTGATCCAGCAGATGCACAGAGCTGGGGCCTCAAACACTGGCTTCTTTTCTGCAGCCACCAAAGGGCGGTGGGGGAGAGACATTTCAGCAAAATTCTTTCTCTGCTGCGACTACCGCAGAAACACATTTCCCTCTGTTTGGAGCCACTCAAAATAACTGCAGCTTAGATGCCAGAAGAATATTTTGTGCTTCCTGCATTCATAAGGAGAAAGAGATGGGAAAATACTGAATAAAGTTCCTAGTGTAGTGGTCTTAAAACAGCAGTAGAAGGCTTTTAAAAGTGCACTCTCATAAGGAAAGCAAAACAAAACTAGCTCCAAAATATTTGTTCTTTAATGATCTCAAAGTTGTTTACAACTATGCATAGGCAGTACATCACTTTATAGACTACTTGCCTTATAGGCCATATAAATTTTTAGAACATTTCTCTATACCAGATTTCTCACCACTGCCAGGAGTTCTTTTGCTAGTATGACTGCATGCACAGGCATAAGCAGCTAGCATAATTCTTGCATGCACTAAAATAAGTAAATAAAACTTCCTCAGTTATATTGACTTCTGTGTCTGCACAGCTTAGAAGGTAGGATGCTGAAACATGTTGGAACCTGTGCACTTCACCGGTGGACATCCTGCCACCAAGGAAAGGGGGCAGAGGATGGGAGGAGGCTTCACACTGACGTAAGACCATGAGGCCAGGAAAAAGGGGAGGGATTCACCGTCTACGCAAAACTGCATGCACCTTTGCTCTGTCCACTTTAATTTTGAACTGCTTCATAAATAATGTGTTGAATCTACAAAGGTGGAGGAGAGCACTATGTATGTGAGCCTTGCTTTCTTTTTGCACAAGGCCTTTAGCTTCAGTGCATAAGAGTAGACCCAGAATTAGGTTTGTAAGCTTCCCATGCTAACCAAGCTGTAAGCACCTTCACATCAAAATTATGTTACTGAGTTCTCATAGTCCACTGCCAGCCTCTAAAGCAACTGTTTCCCGTGTTGTGATGACTTACATTAGTTTCCCAGTCAATGGTAAAAAAATTATGTATAGCAGAAAGAAAGAAACTGGTGACAAACACAAGAGGGCTAGTGGCACTGAAATAATCTTAACCTCTGTGCTCACTGCATTGTAGGCAGGTTCTAGCTTCTAGCCTATACTTGTAACTTCTTCAGATAGCCTGCACTTAAAGCACCTCCAGGTCTGGGTAAAAGGTGTCTGTCTTTGTAAATAGTTCAAATTAATTTGAGAAAAACATAGAAACTAATCAGAAGGAACTGAGCTCTGAGGATCATTTCAGACTTAAACAAAAGCACATTTTTAAAAAGAACAACAACAAAGGAAAATTTTATTTACCTGGAAGCTTTCATCCACTTTTTGTAGCAGACCATTTATGTCTGTTTTGTACTTTCCCCTTAAGGCATCTTGACATAATAGGAGACAATCAAACCAGACTCAAGACTCAAGAATAACTGACTGCAGTGCAGGGACGTTGCCACCACTAGAGCAGGCAAAGAAGAAATGAAAGCAAGAAGCAATTTTCACTGGAACAAAGCACATCTGTAAGCTAGAGAACACCATAAGATCAGCTTCTAACCTTCTTCCCCTTGAGTCTATCACCCTTCACTGCTTGCAGTCAGGGCATAGCGTTCACAAAAATAAACCAGCAAATGTTAATAAATAGTAATAATAAATAAATAAATAAATTAACAGATACTTCAAAGAGAACTTCCTTTCCTCTTGCTAAAGAGTGAGAGGCGAAAAATAAAGTCAGGGAAGATGATGGCCCAGCAGCAAATGCCTTGACATGCTGACAAACGAAGGCCTGCACTTTATATGAAAAAGCAGTAAGCAAACTGCCAAGACCCCTCTCTAAATGCATTTCAAAGTGGGTTATTGTGAGGAGTGCAAGCACTAGGATCTCAACTGCCAAGAAGTACTTCTGTGGGAAGCAGTTTACAAGCAGGAGCTCATTCTCCCAACAATCCAGGCTTTGACCCACATTCGTGCTGTGCAGTTAATCTAAGTGGAATTAGTGTTGGTGAAAGGGGCCATATGGACAGCCCTCGAGACAGAAATCTTATTTATCCACAGAAATTGACATGGCCAGCAGCATTGTAAGATACATTTTACATACATGTGCCAAAGCCATGTGCACTTCTCTCTAGATCCGTAAACAAATAATCCTGGTTGGATAGGACTGGGTGATCTTGGAGGTCTCTTCCAATCTGGGTGATTCTATTCTATGATTCTATGAAAAGATTTTGCAATTCATAGATTCATGCAAAGTAAATAGAACAGTTACTTTGAAAGCATTTTTATATGGCATACAGAACACCTATGAGTGTTTTCTAACTAGTGCCATGTTAATCTGGGTCTGAACAGAGGACATCCCAGAGCACATCTACTGGTATTCTGGTCTAATTGCAAAATAAATATATTGTGTTATAAGCAAAATATTTGTCATACCTGCAGGATATTATTTTCCTCTCTTTTCCCAGGCTACAGCTCCTTTCTCTGCCATAAAACTGCTTAACAAGGATAGTCCAAAACTTCCAGTGAAGATCTCCCTTAGCTATTATGAAAAGCCACAACAGGAACCTAAAGTCAGCTAGGCAAAATCATAGAATCATAGAACACTTTGGGTTGGAAGGGACCTTTGAGGGTCATCTAGACTAACTGCCCTGCAGTGAGCAGGGACATCATCAACTGGACATCAGCAATATTGGTTGCCAAAAGCCCTGTCAGACCTGGCCTTGAATATTTCTAGGGATGGGGAGGATGCACACCTCTCTGGGCAACCTGTTCTACTGTTTCACCACTCTCACTGAAAAAAAAAAATAAAACAAAACAACAAAAAACCCACAAAAACCGACCTTCTTCCTTACCTTCTTCTATATTTACCCTCCTTTAGTTTAAAACCATTATGCCTTGTACTGTTGTAACAGTCCCTATGAAAGATCATCCCCATCTTTCTTATAAGCCACCTTTAAGTGCTGGAATGATACAATATGGTTTTCCCAGAGCCTCCTCTTCTCTTTTTTTCTCCAGCCTGAACAACCTCAGTGCTCAACGTTCGGAGCAGAGGTGTTCCAACACTCTGATCATTTCTATGGCCTTCCTCTGGACTTGTTCCAACAGGTTCATGTCTTTCTTGTGCTGAGAAGTCAAGCCTGGGCTTACATCCTACTTTTCCTGGAAAGTTAGGTTTATCATATAATTGCCCTGGCACATGGATTGTGTCTACATAAACTTTGCATATTCCTCACAAGCAAGATAGCAGCATATCACACAGCTGTCAGAGAAGCATCCCTTGTTAACATTTTTCAGCTTGTTTTATGAACTGAGATTTTTGCAGAGGAGAAAACCAAACAGAATAAGCTGTCAAAAAACAGCACTATATGATGGTACCTGAGTAGAGGCACAGGCTAAGATAGGTGCACCAGAGGTCCATGCAATGACTGAGTAAATTAGAACATTTTTCCTTTTAGATTATGTGTGCCAGAACAAGTACAGCAGCCCAGGATCCTTAAATTTCTGAAAATGCAACAGCAGATTGTGCAATGAAAACTGAAGTTGAGAGTCAATGCTGTTCACCGTGTTAGCAGAAACAACATCTAGTTTCCTTTCTTGTATTTCTCTGTTTTCAAATGGAATTATTCCTTAATAAATTACTTTCTAGCCACCCTATGCAAGCCATTACACACACACTTGTCTGGTGGATTCTTCTACAGAAGTGCAAGTCCAAGTATTACAGCAGTTCACTACCTTTCAGTAGCTCCTGTTTTCATGCTAGCCACTGAAATTCTGGATCGATCACCACCGACAGGTACTGAGACAATTCCAAAGCTCATTGCTGCAGGTACCCTAAAACTCTCAGGTGTGTACATGGCACCAACAGAACACTGGCAAATTCAAAGACAAGCAGAAAGTCTCACTCCTTTCCTATATCTTGTCATCCCTGAAAAAAACATCTTTGCCTGATGAGAGAACATTAATCTTTCAAAAGAGCACACAGAAAGAGCAGACGCAACATTATATTTTGAGTCTATCCCTGAATGAAGTTATGCTTATGTTTGCATGCTGCTGCCCTGTTGAACATTCCAGAGTGAGACTATTCAGGCTTCATTCTGGAGCCTACAGTCAGAGGACTCTGTGTTTGAGGAGATAAGCAGGTATTCATTTGTGGCATGTCTGCCTTCAGTCCTAGAAAATGAGACTGGCCCAATATTCACTCCCACATTCCTACCGAACTTAGGGGTAAACTGCAATTCAGTACTGAATGAAAAACATTTTCCCCAGGAAACTGGAAGCTAGCAAGTGTTTACCTTGGAGCTAAACCCTCTGTTCCACCAGAGCAGTGTTTAGGAACACTTATGCACCCAGACAGTCTTAGATAGAAAGTGTTTGGGGAACTCACAGTATTGCCTTGTCCAGCCCGAAACCCCACTTGGACAAGGCTCATGAAACACTAGACCTTTCCCCTTCCAATTGGTAAAATGGTGTTAACATTTCTTGCATAAAAGGCAACTCCAGTCCTAATTTTGCTTCCTAAAAAACCTGTACTGCTCCCACAAATTTCCCCTCTATCAGATCTTAATCTTTTTTTTATACTGAAAGTTCCATGGAGCAGTGGCAGTTTCTCCTTTTGCTCCTCCTTGGAGCTTAGTTGCAAAGCAAAATAGCCAAATCTGCATTGGCAACATCTTCTATGGCTAGGCATCAAGCCCAGAGACAGCGTCAGAAATTCTCTGACCTTAAATGAATGCTCCTATGCTTGCTCTGTGTTCTAAGTTACAGCCACAGTTCGCCTCAGAAGGATGTTTGCCTTTGAACTCATTGATTAAGATCACATAGTCATAGCAACACCTTCCCAAAACACTGCCAATACTGAACCACCCAGAACAGCATCATAGAAAACAAGAGGATAATGGGATGAACAAATTCAATTCACACAAAGTACTGAGTGTCAAGTTCACTAAACTAGGCCATCACTGCTCCTTTACACAAGGATCAATAAATGCTTTACTAGCATCTGTAAATTTAGTCTCAAGTCATGAGTAAATGAGTTATCTTTCACATATAAAGAAACACAATTCGCAATCAGAAAACTACAGCTACACAGAGCTACAACAGAACTTAGTGTCCTACTTTCAAGACCAGCTCTATTTTTGGAATAACAGTTTCCTTTAAATTAAGCAGGTAACGCAGAAAAGTACTTTTTTTCATAGCTACACTGTTTTTCATAGGAGGGTCCAGAAAGGACAGTAATAATCACAATCAGTCACCTCCATTATACTGAACAGCAGCAAAGAAAGTTTCCCCTCCCTACTTCAAGTGCTTTCTCATGTCCTCCCCCTGAACCCAGAATTTGTCCACCACAAAAACAGTTACTAATATTTTAGCATGGAGCACTACAGCTTCTGAATGTGAAAGAAGATCCAAGTAGCCAATTCAGGGTGGGTTGTTGCTTGGTTTTGGTTTAGCTTTCATTTCAGGGGCCAGGCACTCTGGTGAATCAGTGAGTTGGTGCATTCAGTTCACTAGTAGATTACCAAATTCCAGTCAATCAGGTCTAGAGAGACTTGAGTCTCAAATGGTGCAAGGAAAACATTTAGGAATCCTGCTCAAACATAATTTTCCTTCCTCCCAGTCTAGTAAATACTTGTGACTGAGGCAACCAGAAAACATCTACATCACCACAAAGCTAAGGAAATCTACAGACTTGGTGCCTGTGGCCAAATACTTTCCTCAGTCATAGAACAAACATGTCTGCTTTCAGCAGGATTTCGTTGGTATTTCAAAGGTTCCCTTGGCTTCCAATGGGATTCAAGATGTAAATGAGCCAAAGCCTTGACCCAAAATTGTCTACAGTCATTAAGGCCCAACTATTAAGTACAATTCCCACTAATTTTTATGATGCCATTATTTTGTTTCCATCAACACCACTTGGACCCAGTGGCTTTCCTTGACTTGTTAGGGCAATTGTTATTTTTCAGGCTGATCCCTATTCAATGAGAAAGATACAGTCTCTTCTGGCACTTTGGTTTTGAGCAAATCCAAAGGCTCTGGTACTAGACTTCCAAATCCATTAAAGTTTCACTTAGTAGTGATGCAGTTTCTTCTTTCAGAAACAGAAAGAAGCTTCCTCCTCTGTGCCTGGTAAAAACTGTTTGTGGTCTCCACCACAGACAAGTATTCCCAGGGCTAAAGAAATCAGATATATGGTGTAAAAAACAATATCTAGAGACGTGAGATAGACACTATAACTAACATAGAAGTCCATGAAACACTGTATTTGTAATCTTCAGGATGTAAGCTAACTTGCTAACCTCTGATATGACTCAGGAAGAGTATGTTCTCTCCACTGCCTTTATTAACTTGGGGACTGGGGGGAAAAAAAAAAGAAAAAAAGAAGGAAAAAAAAAAAAAAGAGAGAGAAGTGTTTTCCTGAAATTCTGTTGAGTTGCTCCAGGGCACAGAACAAAAAACATTATCTCTACCAGTAAGTATGAAATATGGGAATCTTTAACTGTGATTTGTATAGGACAACGAGGATGTAACACCATGAAGTTTAGGTCATCCTTTCCTCAGCACAATGCTTTTCTATGTTCCTTGCCAAAGTCATTATTCTTCAAGATGTAAACTGATCAGAAGCTGAGAGCAGGGACAGTTACCTTTGTAACTGGCAACCTACTTGCACAAGGAATGCAGGGGAGTATGCATTGGCTTCCATTACAGATGAGATTCCAGCTGAACTGATTATTTGGTCTCTCTTGGCACAACAGTTGCTGAACTGCTACATTTTGCTACTGTAAAAGAACTTTCTAACCTTGCTGTTTCCGTATGAATTTAATACTGATTTCTGCTTAAGTTGCTGCCAGTACAAGGTCCTGAAATGTGGGGACTCAACACAGTCAGAAGAAAAAAAGGTACAATGGAACCAAGGAGGGGTTAAAGAAAACACAGAGAAGAACATTGTACTTGGCTGTACAAGTAACCTGTGAATATGCCTCAAGAAATGTACTGGATTATCAACTGTAATAAAATCTCTCAATGAGGAAAACAGGGATGTCCTAGAGAACTGTGAGTTCTGGTTTTCTATGTTCACTTCATACACTTTAAAAGCAGCAGTAAAGATCTCAGACTTACTCCTCTTGAAGCTGTTAGAGCATGATCCTCTCTACATCATTTGGTATGGAACAGTCCTTTTGCATATCTTTAAGGAACAATTGGCAATATCTCTAAGATGCAGGCCAGAAACAGCCTTCTGCACTATTACAGTACTAATTACTTCCCTTGAATTTGAGGAAGACCGTCCAAGTTTCCACATCAGCACCCTATTTCCTACTAAAACATAATGGCTTAGCACATGAACATTTCTCTCCCTCCAGCACATGGATTTGTTTGAACAGGAAGAAGTAACTAGCCAAGTTTCTCCTTTATCTAAAGCAATAGAAGCCTGTAATTTTCATGTTGAGATCCTACGACTGCTGCATGCCAGAAGCACAGGACAAGTGCCTACATGAACTTGGATAGAAGACTACTTGTCCTTTTTTTTTTTTTTTTTTCCACATCTGCTTGAGCCTCATCTTGATATGGTTGAAAACTAGTTCAGTCTCCAATTCCCTACCTGTTGAGGTTAGGCCGGTCTGTTTGCTATTAATTTTTTTTAACAATAGTCAAGACTTTAAAAAGTAGTCTTTCTAAACAGGAGAGCCACTTTAAAAAAAAAAAAAAAAAAAAAAAAAAAACCACCAAAAAAAAAAAAAAACAA
>VWZI01017951.1:31067-47187 GCA_013396835.1 Psilopogon haemacephalus
AAAAAAAGAAAAAAAAAAACCACCAGAAAAACAACACATCACCACCACCACCAAAAAAGCTAACCAGCTTTTGTTAAAGGTCGCTAAGAAGCCAAGCTCTGCCTTATCTCAGACATGCTTTTAGGATGTCTCAGCTCTGTGCAGGGACAAAACTCAGTAAAAGAGCTTTAAGAAAGGAAAAAAAGACCAAGAAATAAATGTTATCTTCCCATCTTCATCATAAAAATGCAAAGCTACCCATATGGCCCACTGCAAAAGAATGCATTTCCTGGAGGCACTGTGTTGTCTCACTAACACACACATACAAGATGTACCATACAGATATCAACTGGAGGTCACAAAATCCCACTGCTGACCAGAAAAAAAAAAAAAAAATCCTCCTATTTTACAGTCCAAAGATTCTTATATTTCACAACACAGTAGCTGAGTAAGGATTTTCAAAACCAACAAAAACATCAAAGTATGTTTAAGGTCCCAGATACATGATTCCTGCTCAAAATGAGAAGTGTCTGTTTCCACTGTTTAGAAGAAGAGAGTGTTGGATGTGGTTGTGGGTTGGTTCAATGACGTGAGTGCACAGCACCATGCTAGGAAGCCTGCAGATCCATGATGAGCATATGTTCATGTATGCCAGGGCAGAAGTGTGTGATGGTGTGTCTATTTGCATATTTAGGCTTACACATGTTGATCAGGCAGGATGAAGGCAGAAACAAGTTCTCACAAAGGCAATTCTTACCTCTTCTCTGTATACAAAACACAGATTTAGAGCCTGAGTGCAATAACTTGGCAGTCAGAAAAGAGGGATGTTTCTCATGTAGAAAATACCACCCAAGCTGCAAAAGCCATTTTTCTTGTTGCTCTTCCACTCCATGTGCATGTTGGCATCTCATGCCGACATGAAGTCATAGTATATTCCAGGAACAGCTCTAGGGTTTTTTTTTGCCCTCTTCCCTTCTCTATCTTTTTTTTTTTTTTTTTCAATTTAAAAAAAGAAATTAATTGTCAAGTTTAGCAAAATTGGCTTAAACCATGAAGACTGAAATCTTCAAAGATATGTAGATGCTTTAATCTCAGGACAACAATACTACAAAAGGAATATTGAGAATCAGTATAGTATGGTTAGAGTCAAAACCACAGTGAGGTAATTTGACAACTGTGGAAGAAGACAGTGGCTTCTGCAGGCTCTTATCCAGCCTGCATTGAACTAATAACTTGGGACTTCTGACATTCATAATGCAATTTAGTAATTTCTGATGAAGGGGAGGACTAGGTACATAGGTATATGACAACATCTATTGAGGCTGTGGGCCATGGATGGATTCTTTACACTTTTAAGCCACTGGCTGCTTCAAATAGAACCCAATCTGTATTCTTGTGATGTGTTTTCCCTGACAGACAGTAATTATTTTCTAGAGCATTCTAGACCATCAGATGAAACAAAGGACTGGAAATGTGAATAGCTACTCTGCTTGCTCGGTGCTGCACTAATCTAAGATTTTCGGTGAACCTAAACCCACAGAACCCATCTCCTCCAGTTTCCCAAAGCTGTACCATGGATCTGTATCCTCTCCCTCTAATGCCTAACCCACCAACAGAATGACAGGACCCTCAGGCACTAAATCACTCTTCACCAGGCGCCACCAGAATTCCAGGCAGAAAATTAAAAGCTGGTTCTGCTTTGTAGTGACAAGAAATTATTCCTGCTAACACATGTTCTGCAGTGGGAAGAGACAATAGCTTTGTCATTTCTATCAGCCCTGGCAGGAAACCTCCAGCAGAAATCAAGTGTTAGCAGAATCTGCTGGCTTCTGACCATCCAGGACTGTGGTAAGAGTTTTAAGGAAATTTTTGTCTTTTGAAGGACTTCTTAGTACTGGAAGATGAAAAGAGAAAAAAAAAAAAGAAAAAAGACAGGAAAAAAAACTCTGTGCAGGAATAAATATATTTATAAGAAGAAAAAAACATGTCCAGAGCCATTTGTAAACCTTAAAGTTTACCAGACACAGACATCAAATACAAACGAATTACCTGTTCATCCTGATATAAGAACATCATCGTAATCCCAAGCACAAATCCAAGCTGGGTGGCAAGTGGCTGGAGAGCAGCTCTGAGGAAAAGGACCTGGGGGTCTGGGTGGATGAGAAGCTCAACATGGGCCAACTGTGTGCACATGCAGCTCAGACAGTCAACCGTATCCTGGGCTGCATTAAGAGAGGCATTACCAGCAGGGCAAGGGAGGTGATTCTCCCCCTTTACTCTGCTCTCGTCAGACCCCACTTGGAGTACTGTGTGCAGTTCTGGAGCCTCCAGCACAAGAAGGACATGGAACTGCTGGAAAGAATCCAAAGGAGGGCCATGAAGATGATCAGAGGGCTGCAGCACCTCTCCTATGAGGACAGGCTGAGAGAGTTGGGGCCTTTCAGCCTGGAGAAGAGAAGGCTTCAAGGAGACCTTATACCTTCTAGTACCTGAAGGGGGCTTACAGGAAGGCTGGGGAGGGACTATTCACAAGGTCCTGTAACGACAGGACGAGGAGGGATGGGTTCAAACTGGCTGAGGGAGATTTAAACGGGATATTAGGATAAAGTTCTTCACAGTGAAGGTGGTGAGACACTGGAACAGGTTGCCCAGGGAGGTTGTGGCTGCTCCCTCCCTGGATGTGTTCAAGGCCAGGCTGGATGAGGTCTTGAGTGAGCTGATCTAGTGGGAGGTGTCCCTGCCTATGGTGGGGAGTTGGAACTGGATGATCTTTGAGGTTCCTTCCAACTTAAACCATTCTATGATTCTATGATTCAGATTTTTTTAAATTGAGAACAATGGATCACTGCCACAGCCTCCACAGGAATGTGGTACAGTGCCCATCCATGTAGGTTTTCAAGAGGCAATTGGACAGGGTGCTAGATAATCTCATCTAGGCTTCCTATCTCATGAAAGGTTGGATCAGATGACTTTTCAAACTCCCTTCTAACCTCAGCTGATGGAGATGGAGCTGTTTAATTTGAAAAAGAGGAGGCTGAGAGAAGACTTCATTGCTGTCTACAATTACCTGAAGGGACATTGTGGAGAGGCTGCTGCTGGTCTCTTCTCACAGGTAGAACAAGAGGGAACGGCCTCAAACTGAGACTAAGTAGGTTTAGATTGGACATTAGGAAAAAGTTTTTCACAGAGTGGTCAGGCACTGGAATGAGCTGCCCAGGGAGGTGGTTGAGTCACGCACCCTGGATGTGTTTTAGGGTCTTTTGAATGTGGTGCTTAGGGATATGGTTTAAGGTGAATCTTGCAGAGTAGGGTTATAGGTTGGATTTGGTGATCCTGAGGGTTTTTTCGAATTTGGATGCTTCTGTGATTCTGTAAGTCTGGGACCACTTCATGAAGGATTTGGTTAAATCAACTGATATCCAGCTGCGTACATCCTGCATTCAACCTCCTGAAGAACAATCTATAAGGGCTAAGATTGCCAAAAAGGTATGCAGTTGATTTTTTAACAGCTAGGATTTCAACTGGACTTTTATTCAGTAGTAGAACCAAAGTTACTTCACAGTGCCCATAGGAATGATTGGGCATTTGTGTCTATGCTCATGTCCATGCTTTCAGTTTTATTGCTACTGACTTTGGATTCTCTACTTACAGGACATTAGCACCTGTACTACTAAATTTTTTAATTGTACAGCTGGAGCCAAAGAGGCAGACTGGTTATTTCATCTTTCCAACTGCCAGTCTTTTAAGTCTAGATCACTGAATTTTATGCAGAATATACCTTTGTTCCAACTACCTTTAGTAACTTCTAACCCTCCTCCATGCATTTCCAACTATGTCAACAGGGAAACTGACATGGAGTCATTAGAGGAAGTCCTGGGGAATGTTAACTGCTAATGCAAAAGAGTTATGCCACAACTGACCATAGTCTTTCACATCTCTGAAGATGCAAGAAACACAGAGGTACAGTTAGACAAAGGAACTGAGGTACAGGAAGAAGAATCATAGGATGGCTTAGGTTGGAAGGGGCCCTAGGGATTATGTACTCCAACCTCCCCACCATGGGCAAGGATGCCTCTCAGCCAGACTCAGTTGCTCAAGGCCTTGTCCAATCTGGCTCTCATGCAGAGTAAAAGCAAGGAAATATGAAGACAGGAGTATGAACTATATCACTCAAAAAAGACTATGAGATATTTTTTAATCTACTTGCTATACAAAAAAAATAATGGCTATTTCTAGATTTATTGAAAGGTCTAATTGTGGCACATAAAAGCCACATCCTTCTAACTTTAATTGTGGTTTCCTGAAAAACCAGCACCGAGGCATCACAGCAGAGCCTTTTATAGAATCATAGAATGTCAGGAGCTGGAAAGGACCTCTAAAGTTCATCTGGTCCAGCCCCCCTGCCAGAGCAGGATCAGTTATACCAGATCACATGGGAACACATCCAGATGGTTATTGGATATCTCCAGAGAGGGAGACTCCACAACCTCCCTGAGCAGCTGGTTCCAGTGCTCTGTCACCCTCACAGTGAAAAAAAATTTCCTCAGGTTCACAAGGAAACTCCTATGCCTCAACTTCCACCCACTGCCAGTTGTCCTGTCTTGGGCATCACTGAGAAGAGCCTGGCTCCATCCTCCTGGCACTCACCCTGCACATATTTATAAACACGAATGAGGTCACCCCTTAGTTTCCTCCTCTTCAAGCTAAGCCCCAGCTCCCTCAGTCTCTCCTCATAAGGGAGATGTTCAACTTCCTTAATCATTTTTATGGCTCTGTGGTGGACTCTTTCAGGCAGCTCCCTGTCCTTCTTGAACTGGGGCTATCAAAATCTGGTCAGCAGTCAGGTCACTAATAGGTGTCTAGCCCATTCTCAAATTCAAGGCACTGTAGTTTTACTGCACTGATTTCTAAGCTCCCTATACTCAAGTTAGCTCAGGTCTGCATGTACCACAAATTTCCTTTCCAAAACAGTGCAAAAATACTACACTGGTAAGCTATTGCTTTCCATAACTTCATGTCACCATCAAGTAACAGGGATATTAATGGTTACAGGTGGAATAAAAGCAGACTAAGGTAATCAGTACTGTACCCATCTTGGCAGAGAATCAACCTGACTTGCCTCTCTTCAGTGGCAGTACTATCATTTCACAGAGGAGTGCTATGTCACCTAATTAATTGGTTGTTTGTAAAGTACTACAGGATGACAAATTAATGGCCAAGACTAAGCTCTGTACTATCATGATGCTGACTAGAGCAAGTGCCTGTTTAAATCGTCCAGCTTTTCAAATTCATCCACTGAAATGAGCTGAGAAGCTCTTTGTAATCAAAACTCACTCTCGGTGGGACGCCAATGCAGTGGTATTCCTTCAGCTATTTTATCACAGACTACTTTAGACTGTCTCAAAAGGTGACATGAGAAGGGGTATTTTCTTCACATGGAAGAATAAGCTTCCAGAAAACCTGTACTATTGCTCTTCATCAAAGGTTCAGGTTGGAGTTCTGAATGCTCAAATATAAGCATAAAATGAAAAAAAATATCAAATGGGGAGGAAAGCAAAGAAAGGTGACAATGGAAGACAAACCAGAGTAAAAAATTCCATGAGGATAAATATTTCAGGAGGATCGAACCAGAAGGTTAAATGTGGAAAACCAAAAATCAGCAGATATTCAGGTTTATATGAAAGACAGACCCTGGAAAAACAAAACAAAACAAAACCACCAGAGAGCTCAAAGGAGAGAACGAAACCACAGACAAAATGCAAGACAAACATTATGACAGGCAGAGTCAGTCAGGACCAGATAAATAAGGAACTCAAGAGATAACAGTCCAGAGCAGAAACAAAATGCATGAGATGAAAATGAATTTTAGGGCTGTCAAATTCAGATAAGCACAGTTATGTGAAAAGGCTGTGGTATTGCTCAGAGGAAAGAATCTCAAAGGTCCTTCTCTCACTACTTAGCAGGGAATCTGACACCTGTGAAATTTCAGCAGAGGGCTGCTCAAGGAAAAGAGTCCATAGAGGCAAGACAATGTTTGTGACATGACAAGGGGAAAGCCTAGTTTAAGATTTTCAGAAGCAAGAGAGAAGGTAAGAACATTTTAAATGAACCTTAAGTCCACAGAACTGGGAATATTTGAAGTCAGTGGAGAAAAGAAACACCAAGCTTGGGTCACATTTACATATTCCATACACCAATTCCACCAACCCAAATTGTGAAAAATTTAAAATACCAACAAAAAAACCCAAACATGCATGACTTAAAGATGTTAGTTAATTGTACATGGCCTCTAGGGAGGAAGAGCTTGTGTTTCTCTCTCTCTCTCTGTATATGTTCATGTGTATCCATCCAAGAGAAAAGTGAGGGTAAGCAAAAGTTTTCTATGGAACAATGTGAATATCCTAACCTAAACACACAATCTTGCCATCACACACATAAAAGAATATAAGAGAAGAATTTCACCCCTTTTAATTAGAAAGGGAGTTTTCAAATTCATGCACCATTTCTATTGCTGTATTACATTTTTTTCATCTTAGTGACTGACTAATTCCACCTCATTAAGCCTACCCATTCTTGCAAGGGGAGAAAGAGGAAACAGAGAAACAAATGTTAACAGACTGTTATATTTTGAGAAAATACCACATGAAACTGTGACACTTAGGGCCAAGGGGACTGACTGGCTGATAAAAATCTAGCTCCTAAAAAGATGATTACATAGAAATCAGTCTCACTGACTGAGCAAGAATAGGCTCTCAGAGAAGCCAAAATAAAGATGCCAGCACCAACTTTGATGAGGTCTGTATTCCACTGAGAATAGTTAGGTGATTCACAAGAGTTAGGTAGCAAGTTGGTCTTCAGAATCACACACTGCTTGTCCATATAGCACAGACAAGCAGAGAAGATGTACTTAATGATAAGCAACCCATTCTCTGCTCTAACTGGCAAATTATATTCCCTTCTACCTTACTTCAAAACCAAGAATACAGTCAGGAAGTCAAGACTATAAAGTCTGTCTGCCAGTCTCTTGAAGCACGGCTAGAGAGTGCAGTAATGCAACTTACATTGGAAAGGTGAACCTGGAGTACCATCTGTTACTCTTCATTATCTCTGTCTGCATAAAGAACATGCTTGTAATTAAATTATAATTATGTTTGAAGTTAAAACAAGAGGAAAGGAAGAAGAGCTGTTTAGGGGCTGTTCAAAGGAACTGGGATAAGACAGACTCTTTTTCTTTTTTTCAAAGGCTGAGCCCAGAGATGCCACTAAGAGATATTTACTCAGTTGTAAGAGAGTAAAGTATCATTCATTTTCACTTCTCTGCTTAGAGAACACACCCAGAACTGGATTATGTTCAGACAGGTTGGGTAGGGTATAGTTCATGTTGATAAAAAAAAGACCCAGTAAACATCGCCCAGAAAATGTCAGTGCAGCCTGCCCTCAGCAAGGCTGAACTCTATTTAAAACCACTTAAAAAGGAAACTCTGTACAAATTAAGACTTGGTAATGAGTAAAAAAGATCAGAGGCAGAACTACGAGAGAACTCAATCAAGGAAATTGTACCCATCTGCACAATGTTGAAATGGCAACGTGTCCATTTCCAGAATTACCAACATTCCTACTTCATAAGAAAAATCAGAATAGTGCCCAAGTTTCACAGGCTAATCGTGTCTATTCTGGATCTTTATCTTGTATATTAAGCACACACAGCAAGCTGAAGGTTTCATGTAGAATTATGGTCAATCAAAAGTAAACTGATCAAGAAGACAATAACCTTGATGCAGCAAATCTTGCTTTCATAAAACTTCATAAACAGCTAATCTTGCATAACAAGCAGTGCAAAATCATTAGCAAGGCTCTAAAGTATATCAGTAGAACCATATTTTGGCTAGCTTTGTTTAATCGTAAAACTCTTTCCTTAGCCACCCTGAACAGAGTCAGTCCATTTTCAACCTAACTGCGAAATTCAGTTGTCTTTCAGAGGAATAATCTTTATATAACACATATTAAATAGATCCACCAAGAATTTTTTTCTACCTCCACACCTGATAACACCTGTAGCCATTCTGACTCCAGACCTGGCACTGACTATTGTCAATAAGTCAAGGGCAATCCTGCCTTTTACTTTACAAACATTAAATGCCTTTAGTGTTGTTACCAGGAAACACGTCAGACATGACCAAACAGTCAGCTGCGCAAAAACCTCTCATGGATATATCTCAAACACACAATGGAGAAAGATAACAAGAAGGGCATGGACAAAAACATTTTAGCAAAAATGTTCAGAACGGAAGGGTATCCCACTGAATGGAAGGACATTCAATGGCTCAAGTTGCTAACATCAGAGAGCCAAAAAACAAACCCAAAACCCAACCCAGTGTAAAAGCAGTGCTACTAAAAACATCACTGCAACTAAAAGCCTCTTTAACAATGAAACTTTTGACCTGCAACTTAAAGCACTAAGTCTTAACGCTTTGATAGAGATGTTGTTCTTTTAAGACAAATCATTAAGTCCTTGTTCAGTCTATGTGTCAAGAGCTAAATGGTCAAAAAAACCCAACACCCATAAAACCAACCAACCAAACAAACAAAAGCCAACCAAAAAATCCACATGGAAGCTTTCATTACATGAAGCCTTCTTTTTTATTAAAATGTATTTGTTTTCTGCTCAGACTAAAATATTCTTCCTCATATCGCTGCTTAAACCACTTAGTGTATTACTTCTGTAAAACAGACTTTCCTTTCCTCAGCACTTGTGCTGCCGTATGTGTAGTAGCCATCAGGTGTGTCTTTTCTTCCTGGAACGGTTGTCCCATAGGAAAAGAATAACCTTGGCCTTCTAGATAGGCCACCCATTAGCTTCAGAAGAATGACTCAGTTGCATTTGTAAGTAAGCCTTACAGCACCATGCACAAAATACTCAGTGTATCACAAATGTGTACCTTTACTGGGAAATTAAACTGGAGGAATTCTTAGTATCAGGCCCTCAACGTTTGAGCCTGTTAAATGCGCTCAGTATCACATTTATCACAGATGCGTGAGCAGAAGCTAACAGCAAAGAATTTTGTCACTCTTGCAAGCTGAATGCAGCAATTTGTTTGCTTCTATGAACATGTGTCCTGTATGAAGCCCTGTCTCTGCCTGTTCTGTGTGTAATCTCTCCTGAGGATTCTGGAGGCAGAAAACACGACTAATCATACAGCAAGACAACTCATCCTGACCAAAGAACTCTAACAAGAATCACCAGCTGGACTCAGAGAGCAACTTCTCTTTGTCATGACCCTCTTCTTCAGTTTCTCTAAAGTAAGTGAGAAGTCAAAAAGAGAAAACAGTCAGGGACTTGCGGGTGCTGGTGGATGAGAAGCTCAACATGAGTCAGCAGTGTTCACTTGCAGCCCAGAAAGCCAACCAGATCCTGGGCTGCATCAGGAGAAGTGTGGCCAGCAGGTCGAGGGAGGTGATTCTCCCCCTCTACTCCACCATGGTGAAACCCCACCTGGAGTACTGCATCCAGTTCTGGAGCCCCTATTGCAAGAGGGATGTGGACATGCTGGAGCATGTCCAGAGAAGGACCATGAGGATGATCAGAGGGCTGGAGCACCTCTCCTATGAGGTCAGACTGAAAGAGTTGGGGCTGTTCAGTTTGGAGAAGAGGAGGCTCCGAGGCTTGTGGCCTTCCAGTATCTGAAGGGGACCTACAAAAAAAAAGCTGGGGAGGGACTTTTTAGGATATCAGGTAGTGACAAGGCTAGAGGGAATGGAGGAAAGCTGTAGGAGGGTAGATTCAGGCTGGGCATGAGCAGGAAGTTCTTCAGCATGAAAGTGGTGAGAGCCTGGAATGGGTTGCCCAGGGAGGTGGTTGGGGCCACATCCCCCTGGAGGTGTTTAAGGCCAGGCTGGATGAGGCTCTGTCCAGCCTAATCTAGTGTAAGGTGTCCCTGTTCATGGCAGGAGGGTTGGAACTAGATGATCCTTGTGGTCCCTTCCAACCCTGACTGACTCCATGATTCTGTGACTTTCTGTTGGTATATGATTGAAGTGCCCAGGAAGCTACATATGGTTGGGCCGCTGAACTTCAGCCTCCTAAGTCCTTGCAGGTACTGATCAAAGACCAACAACATAGGGACTCTCTTTTAGTGTTGTGAAAATTCCTCTAGCACGTATCACCTTCACACAAAGCTCAGAGTCCCCACTGTACCTTCCGGACTGAGCCATGATTGTTGCACGAATCTTGCATTGCCTCCATGAGAGGAGTGCCTGGGTAACAGGGAGTCATCCTCTCCCAATTCTGTCACATGTTTTCAATAAGAGAACAGAAATATAGATATAGTGCAATTAATGTCACTTCTCATTTTAGCAATTTAAGAGAGAGGACTCTTCTGGACATTCTTTTGAATATAGAGTGAATGAGCAGGGCATTGGTTGTAAAAAGAAAATAAGTATAAATTCTACATCATTCATTGGTTTGCTAATTGGTATAAAAAGCCAAAATATAAACAATTTTGCTCTCCTGGCTCTCAGGCTCTGGGTCTTTCATGGTTCCTTTGCCTCTCTGACTGCTCCACACTGTGTACTAAGTTTTACTGATAACATGTGAGATCTTGCTGGTTTTCTATCTGGGGGAAGAGAAGAAGGTGGCACTGGCCCCTTTTGGGCTTTCTTTACCCAGGGATGGGAGGATTGCATGTCTGTGTTATTTCTAACTTGCATATAATTTTAAATATGGTTTGTATGTATGTTTGTAAATTTAGCTTGCTGTAAAATACAGTTTTATCTTACTTCCAAGCCATCTGATCTGGTCTGGTAAATTTTATTTGGGGGGTAATTTATCAAACCCACTACACTTCTTCATCTCAGGAGACCATCACAGAAAGCAATTAGAGCATAAGGATATACTCCAAGTCAAAAACCATATAGATTTTCCACCAGCCTATTTTCCTACACTAGTAAGGCAAATCATTACTATTCATATTTTATAAACAAAGAAACAATTAGTGGCTACAAGCACTTGTTATAAAACAGAAGACTATGCTGGATTCTGAAAAATCTACTAGGTGCAGGGCATCTCCAGCTAGCTGGACTTAGTTTATGCTGGCAGCGATGAAAGACATTTTACCTGTAAACTTAGACTCTTCTTGCTGGAGATCATTAGAATGGAAGAGAAAAGAAAGAGATTGTTTTTATTTCTTTGCATACAGTCAAACAAAAGCAATTTAAAATACATTTACTTATGATCATCACAGCATCAGTACCTCATGCAGCAAATGATTAAGACTATTTAAATAGATCAGCTGAAGGAGAGAAATGACAAATACTTTGTGTTACTGATCAGTGAACAAGTCCCATATATTCTTTTGCACCAGTGCTGGACACTTTCATTCCCAGAAGATTCCAGAGATATCTAACTTAATAAACTCCTGGCAGAGAGGGTAACATGCAGAAAGCCGTAACATTTGTGTGTTCTTACCTCTTAATCACAGAAATAGTGGAGACAATAAAATGAAGAGGAAAAATCTACTTGGGTAGAGCTATCCTAGTGACAGCCCACTGAATTAAAAAAATATATTACGACACTATTATTGTGGAACATAGCCACTCTACATGAAAAATATTAAAGAAATAAAAAAACCCTGCAGGCACCAACTCCAGAGGAGATCAGAACCACCATATTCACCTATAAGATGACAGATGTGAACCGAAGTCCTACTTTTCTCACACCATTCAGTCCACTTTCTTACTGTCTACCACCTGCTCTAACCCAGGAGCCAGGCCCTTTATCTGGGCTTTCTTTCCTTTCCACCCTTTGTCCTGATGCTTCAAAGTTCCATCCTAAAGATAAGCCAGACCGTTTGTCTGAGACTGGTTTTGATACAATCTGTTGAATAAAAAGAGACATTCACCATATCATTTTAACAACAGTAGCATCCTGATGAGTATAAAGCATGATAGGATGCTGAATGAACTACACATTCTTTTCTACTGCACGTAAGGGTGTTTGAGGAATCTTGTAAATGATGCCACTGAGCACTACCCAGAGAGGGAAGCTGCACTGGGAACTCAGGGTGACAGCAAACCTTACGCAGCTCTGTCTTCCCTTCATGCCTGCCCCCAACTGCAGCTTAGCGTGGGATCCTGACATCAGAAGTTTCCCACTACAAGCCTTTGGCTTCATCTCTCCATCAGCCCCCGAACTCTCTGCTCTTTTCAGGGACTCTATGCACTGCACAGAAGAAAGATCCCAGGCATTTTTCTGGGGCTCTGGGAGCCACTTGCCTCATTCCTTCTGAGAAAACAGCTGGAAAGTTGCCCTCAAAAACTCATTTGTGAGCTGTATTTCCTCCAAAAGTTTGATCAGCTGGCTCATTTCATGCAGAAGAGATGGACTGGGTGAAAAAAAAAGGATCAACACCTTCCCCACTCCCAGGGCCTCAGATGCACATGAAAGCTTTTTACACATGCCAGATAGGTGCAGGTCACTTTCTCCTTCTTCCTATGTCACCTTCCTGACCCAAGAAAATTACATATATTCTCTGCCTATTTAGGACAATGCAATCAGCCACCTTTTTCCTGATTCTGTCTGCGAACTGACTGGAAAGACTAAGAAGCTCTCGAGACTGAAGAATTTGTCAAACTAAAGCGAGATGACACTGATTATGAAGAACATTGTGAAAAGGAGTGCAATTTTAATTATTATCCTTTCTTAGGAAAAAAACAGAATGAGAGAAACAAGAATCCTCTCATATCACAGAAGGATTGTAAGAAAACAGAAGAACTATTAAAATTAAAGTCCGGTGCTGGCATAAAACCAAATGGGCATGAACTGGCTGCAAACAAATTTAGGTTAGAAATTAGAAGCAGATTTCAGGACATCTGAGGAGCAAGGTTCTTGAATGGCTTCCCAATAGGAAGCAATAGTAGCAAAAGCTGTTAAATTTTGAGACAGAGATTGATAATTTTATCAAGAAAATCCTGCAACTTAATTTCCTGCAATTACAGAGACGCTGTGCTTTCACCCAAATCTTTCACTCTTACTCACCTCATCCTCTGTGGAGCCAAGACAGAAGAAACAAGTAAATAAATAAATAAATAAATAAATACAACCCAGAGATTACAAGGTACAATAGACAGAATGCTAGTAGGGCAGGTAGTATAAGGCTGAATCTGTTTTCTTTATCAATGAAATTTATGGAGGAGCTTTTTTTTTTTTTNGAAAGAGAAAACCAAATCAGGTACAAAGTTATATATATATATATATATATCTATGACCACCTGCAAAGGACAGTATGGAAGTGAGCCTTCCCACATATCATACAATCATTAGACTAGACTGCGAGAAGCTACATTCGCAGACTTGCATCCAGAGGTTAAAGCTGTCAAAGGAACTGTAAAAAGGAGCGAGAAAATTTAAATGGCAAAATATTCAGAAGAATTCAAGTTAAACAAAGAAGTTCTATAGCTGTGAAATGTCTAGATGGGTATAGAAACAATCAACTATCAGACTTGACTGAAATTTTACTGGAAAGAAGTCTCTGAAACCATTAAAAGAGTCAGGAGGGAGAAATCTTTCCACATTTTATCCCTGCATTGAAAAGCATAGGATAATACCATTCTTTTTTACACACACAGAAGAAAAAGAAAAAAAACACACAAGCTGAAAACACATGAAAAATATAGTACTGTAACATAAGAAGTCATCTGTTAACTCTCCTGTAACACATCAAACATGAGGTATTCATTCATTCCCACAAATGGAGTTAGTGTTGATCTATAAGCTGCAGCTCTGTATTACACTTTTCAGTTTCATGTATTTAAGCCAGACAAACATTCTCAGGGGATTGAAAGAACCCTCTACAGTGAGTTGTGGTTCTATTTTGGATCACATCACAGCATAACAAATCACCGTTTCAGACACTAGGATAAGGGGCTCAATAAACCAAGTAGCATGCTAACTTCTTGTATATCCCTTCCACTCACGCAGGCATGTGTAAAAGCCATCTAAGGCTTTTCAAACACTACAACTACAAAGCAATGATCACTCTACATACGTACATGTATGCACTGCACTAGAGTGCACAGTCAGCAACTTTGCTGACACCAATCTGGGTGTAGTGGCTGACACACTGGAAAGTTGTGCTGCCATTCAGAGAGACTCAGACAAGCTGGAGAGTTGAGCAGGGAGAAATTTAACAAAGTTCAACAGGGGCAAGTGTAGAGTCATGCACCTTGAAAAGAACAATCCCATGTACCAGTACAGACTGGGGACTGACCTGCTAGAGAACAGCGAAAGGGAGAAGGACTTGGGAGTCCTGGTGGATGGAAGGATGGCCATGAGCCAGCAGTGTGCTCTTGTGGCCAGCGAGGCCAATGCCATTCTGGGGTGAATTAGAAGGTCTGTGGTTAGTCAGTCAAGGGAGGTTCTCCTTCCCCTCTACTCTGCCCTGGAGTACTGCATCCAGTTCTGCTCCCCCCAGTTCAAGAAGGATAGGGAGCTGCTTGAGAGAGTCCACCACAGAGCCACAAATATGATTAAGGAAGCTGAACATCTTCCTTATGAGGAGAGACTGAGGGAGCTGGGGCTTTCTAGCTTGGAGAGGAGGAGACTAAGGGGTGACCTCATTCACATTTATATGTAAAGGGGTGACTGCCAGGAGGATGGAGTCAGGCTCTTCTCAGTGATGGCCATTGACAGGACAAGGGGTGATGGGTGGAAGTTAAGGCATAGGAGGTTCCTTGTGAACCTGAGGAAGATTTTTTTTCACTGTGAGGGTGACAGAGCACTGGAACCAGCTGCTCAGGGAGGTTGTGAAGTCTCCCTCTCTGGAGATATCCAAGAACCATCTGGATGCATTCCAGTGTGATCTGGTATAGGTGATCCTGCTCTGGCAGGCGGACTGGACTGGACCAGATGAGCTTTCGAGGTCCCTCCCAGGCCCTGACATTCTATGATTCTATGTATCCATATACCATTATTCAACCAAATACATATTTTTAAATACACATTGCTTACTAGATACTGTTGTATAACAGTACCTACCTAATCCTCTTCATGCACACCAAGGCTGTTCAATAGATCTGATCTCAAGCATTTGAGGAAGCAGGAAGTTCTTTTTGGTGCTGTTGGTTTGTTATGGTGTTTTTCCAGCTCCGTGGTTCTCAGAAACAGAGTCAATCACTAGACCTATTTGGTAACCCACTAGTTTCCTGTGACTGCTATTCCTCAAACAATGCTGAGAACGATGCACTGATTCCTTGCTAGTACATTTTTTAAAAGTCTAAGTGGTTTGTAAATTAGGTCAGTTTCTAGAAAGAAAATAATCACAGAATTTCAGGGGCTGGAAGGGACCTCAAAAGATCATCCAGTCCAACTCCCTTGCCAGAGCAGGATCACCTATACCAGATCACACCCAGAGAGGGAGACTCCATATCCAAACTAACAACCAAACAACCCATAACTCATAGGCTGGACTGGAAACCTATCTGTATTGCAAGTACCCTGTACTGGAACTCCATCCTGCTGATCTTCGCTCTGGTGCCCAAAGAAATAATGTTAAGCCATGCAATGGTATTAAAAAAAAAAAAAAACCAACAAAAACAACAGTTTATCTTAAAGCATCTTAAAGCACTCTGTTCATATTAGGAAATATTTCTTAAATATAGAAAGATTTCTGTTCTTCACTAAGTAAGCATTAGAGACAAGAATTTCAAGAGAGTTCAAATGTTGCCGAGGTAAAAGATGTTATGTTTTCCTCAAGAATTTTATTCATAGGATGCCTGACTGTAAATGTCATTTGGTTCTCAGGCTGAGAAACTGAAAATGTAACTGAGCTACTTCAACTGTCTGGGCCCTGGGACATGAAGAAAGTCGAAACAGAAGGCACAAGTTTCCAAACCCTGACAGTCACACTTTCTTGTTCTCTCTCTGTTGTGCTTAAAGTCAAAGCTCTGCCATCTTTGCAACTAATAAGGGGTCTTAAAAAAAAGAAAGTTTAAAAAACTGTCATTTTTCCATTTCAATTTCATCTACAAGTCATCACCATGACATTAGATGGTTGCAAAACATTATTGACTAAAATCTAACATCACTAGAACTTGTTCTTTGATATTTTCTTAAGTGGGAAGAAGGAAAAAAAAACAAACAAACAAA
>VWZI01017951.1:59989-70625 GCA_013396835.1 Psilopogon haemacephalus
ATGTGTTAATGAAACATTTTGTGAACTCTCTCTGAACTTAAAAAAAAAAAAAAAAAAAGGAATCTGGACAATGCCCATCTAAAATGATGTTCATTGTTAATTAAAATTTAAAACTATTAATGCCACAACATTCCTTTTCCACTTGATGTGTTGTCAAAAGCTGGCCATTAGGTGGTGCTCTCATTGACACCTCTCCACTTCCAAAGAAGAAAATGAAGGGAATAAGGGAGAGAGCTTTACGGATTGGAAAATTACTACTACTTTAATGAAAGATTTTTTTAAAAATAAGTATATATAAATTTATTTTAAAATCAATATTGAACCCAGCTCCAGTTATTACAATTATATCACCATCACCATCATATTGTGGGCAGGTGATTAAGAAGTACCAGTGGCAGATAGGAGCCAAATTACAGAATCACAGAATTGTCAGTGTTGGAAGTGACCCCAAGGATCACCTAGTTCTAACTCCCCTGCCATGGGCAGAGACAGTTCCCAGTAGGTCAGATTTCCCAGAGCCACATCCAGCCTGGTCTTAAAAACATCCAGGGCTTGCACCTTCTGCCTGGGCAACCTGTTCCAGTGTCTCACCATCCTTATGGTGAAGAATGTCTTCCAAACATCTAATCTAAATCTACCCTCCTCCAGCTTGGATCCATTCCTCTTACTCCTATCACTACCTGACATCCTGTAAAGTCCTTCACCAACATTCTTGTAGGACCCCTTCAGATATTGGAAGGCCACAATAAGGTGTCCTTGGAGATTTCTCTTCTCCAGACTGAACAACCCCATCTCTCTCAGACTGTCCTCATAGGAGAGGTGCTCCAGCCCTCTGATCATCCTCATGGCCCTTTTCTGAACACAGTCCAGCATGTCCAGATATTTCCTGTAATAGAGGCTCAAATAACTGGATGCAATACTCCAGGTGGGGTCTCATGAGAGCAGTACCAAGGGGAAGAATCACCTGTCTTGACCTGCTGGCCACCCTTCACTTGATGCAGCCCAGGATACAGTTGGCTCTCTGGGCTGCAAGTGCACAGTGGTGGCTTGTGTTGAGCTTCTCATCCACCAGCACCCCCAAGTCCTTTTTTTTCAGGGCTGCACTCAAGCCAGTCACTGCCCAGCCTGTATTTGTGCTTGGGCACACTACACAGCTTTGTGTTGTCAGCAAGCTTGCTGAAGGTGCACTCAATGCCATTGTCCTTGTCACCGACAAAGATGTAAACAAGACCGGTCCCAATACTGATCGTCTTGGCACTGCCCTCTACTTGGACATGGACCCACTGACAGCCACTTTTTGGGTGTGGCTGTCAAATCAAGACAGACTCCTCCTTGAATACCAGCCATTGTTGAGAGACCTTGACCCCCATGATCACTCAGGTTTAGACAAAATATAAGTGACCTGGTTTTGGTGGTACAGAATCCTAGACCAGTCATGATCTGCAGGGCATGAGCAGTTTTGAGTCAACCAATGCAGCTGATGTAAGTTGGCTCACAAATTTATACCATGCCACAGATGTCATGCTCAGTTTAAAGTGGGGAAATTTGGTAACAAGAGGGGAATTTTCTGCTTTGTCTCCTTGTCACCTTGGTTCTTTTGCTGAGGATTGCCCTCCTGCTCAGTGTCACTGCTGTATCTTTGCTGGGCTGATTATAACTTTAGGTGCTTTATATTTGTATCAGGGGTTTTGTTTCATTAAATCTGTTTACATTTCAAGCTGTGAGTCTCCTCTCCTTCACCCAATCCTCCTTCTCTGCTGGAGGGTATGGGGTGGGGGAGTGGGGGTGGAGAAGTGCTGGAGAGAGGGTCATTAGGTGATAGAGCAACTGCTATAGTTTGGCTTCAGATATGGGCTAAATGTAGATATTCTGATATAGAATGGAATACCCTGTTGGTCAATTTAGGGTCATCTGTTCCCTCTTACTTTCTGCACTCCCAAGGTGGTACACAAGATTTAGCAGTGACCTTGGCCTGAGTACCAAACCTTAGTACTAACTACAAACATCAAGTGTTATCTCTACTAGAAGCAGACACCATCTGTGAAAACATGCCACCAGAAAGTGCTGTCACTTAGGGACTGAACTGAAAAGCAAAATCACTGAACAGAATTATGACTCTAACCAGGATGTGTATGTACCTACCTGTGTGCATGCATGCATTTACACATGTGTGTGCAGGTGTTTGAGTGAAACTGCAGTAGAATTTATTGCTTTTAAGATTTGCTTGCTTCTGAGATATTGTTGCTGTACTTCTTTTTCTTCAGCATTCCTGTTACCGTTGTGAGGCCAGCACAAGCACATATATTTTTGTCAGGTTCATCAGTTTAAAAAAAATTGCTTGTAAGTAAATTTGGTTCTAGAACCTAAGCCTTATCAGGTTTGTAAGAGTTGTGTAGGTAATGAAAATTATGGCCTTTGGCATGAAAAATTGTTCCTTGGAAGTGCTTTAAATCAATGCACTAGCTATTATACTACTATCAGAATTTGCTGCAACTTGGGTGACAGCTATGCTGAGAGAAAAAAGGCATTTGTTCTACAGAAAAGAGAAACAGTTTAGAAGGTCTTAGAAAGCAAAAGTAAGAAACTACTCCTGAACATACTAAAAGAAAAAAGTGGAAATTTTATAGGAGAAGTCTTGGGTTTCCCCTTTAATTTTGACTTGTATTTCTCAAACATTCTGAAAGTGCAACTCTATTTTGGGATAACAAATCCCAGCTGATATCCACATCCCTGAAGGCAAGCAAAGCAGAATCAGACAAACTTAGATTCTCTGCCATCCAAATATTGATGGCCTGCCAGCAATTACAGGTAGTGTCTGATAATGCACCCCTGGGCAGCCTGTTCCAGTATTCTGTCACCACCACAGAAGAAAAATTCCTCCTCATGTTTAAATGAAACTTTCTATGCCCCAGCTTCCAGCCATTGCCCCTTGTACTGTCACTGGGCATCACCAAGAAGAGGCTGGCTCCATCCTTCTGGCACTCACCCCTTACATATTCATAAACATTAAAGAGGTCATGCCTTAGTCTCATCCTCTCCAAGCTAAAGAGCCCCAACTCCCTCAGTCTCTCCTCATAAGGAAAATGTTCAACTTCCATCATCATTTTGTGGCTCTGTGCTGGACTTTCTCAAGCAGTTCCCTGTCCTTCTTGAGCTGGGGGCCCCAGAATTGGACACAGTACTCCAGATGTGGCCTCACCAGCGCAGAGTAGAGGGGAAGGAGAACCTCTCTCGAGCCACACCCCTTCTAATACACCCCAGAATGACATTGCCCCTCCTGGCCACGAGAACACATTGCTGGCTCATGGTCAAGCATACTGCTCCTATTCTACCAAGGAAACTCAAGTTTCTTTGAAAGTGACTTCAGATTTGCCAGCTCTTCATGCTTCTGAGTACTTTGTGCATTCTTAGTGGAAAAAAAAGTAGCTGGAGCAACAAGTCCTGGCTCTTTTTGTGGTGCTGGGTAGGAGACAATATTTCCTTACTGTGTATTCTTTGCAGAAAAGCTAGAAGGATTAGTTATGGTTGGTGTGGCTTCCTAAACTCTGATTATTTGTGTCGCCTGAGGTTTACATGCAAACTAATTAGCAGCACTGATCTCTTAGTAAGAAGCTGAAATCAATTAGGAAGGCAGCTGACCTTATTATAGTAATTAATTGTAAATTATATTTAGTCTCTGTAGTTGATTGTTAAGCTCTTTATTCTAGGTTTTGGGGCTTTCCTGTTTTGTTGCCGAGTTATTGTTTTCCCCCCTCAATTACACCACTGTTAACATTCTCTGATTTTTCTTAGAGAAAACTTCCCTCATGTAGGACCTGTCCTGTTTTGTGACACATGCTTTCCTGGAGAATACTTGGTTTCTTTACAAGAATTCCTGTGTGCTTGGGAGTTCTGGAAATGGGACAAAGTTCTAAGAAAAGGTGACTCCTTACTTCTAGGCACATAATGCTGAACTGCTGTTTCAGAAATCTGCTTGACTGTGAGGGATGGAAGATGTAAGCCATCTTTGTTTTACTTGGCAGGCTGGCAAGTTCACCAACAACACACAGCACCCATGCTCCACTGGGGTACTAAACAGTACACGTGTGATTAACAGAAAATTTGAGTTGCTCCAGAGACAAAAAATACATTGCTCTCTCTGTGAAGGAATTGACTGGGATATGAAGGACACACCCAGATTCTGCAAGGTTTAATTCTGTCATTGTAGTCTTAGCCAGGAGGAAACTTGGCATCTGCCAAGAGAGCAGCACATATTTAACTAGGTAGTGGTCCTGATTCTATGCAAGATGTTCACAGTGACTGGGCTCCTAAGTCATTGCTTCCGCCTGAACCACTGCATGTGCCAGAGGAGAAACTGGTCACTTTGAAGGATGTAGCTAATCAAGAATGAGTCTGTTTTCTGGAAAAAATCAAAGATGTAAAATGACAGTGCTTTGAAATTATGGGGAGTAAGTATTTTCATCTTTTATATATGTATGTATATATACATGCATCACTAGAAAAATGGAGCTATGAGCAAAATATCACCCTTTGTTTCACATAACTGCATTTGAAGTTCAGCATTTGTATATTTTGCATTGTCTGTCTGTGAGGGTCTAACAGCTGTAGGAGCTACTTGGAATACTGACAGAGGGGCAGGATCATGCCTATGGAGACAACTACAGAAAACTTGCTGCTTAATCCAGCAGCAGTATGACTGAGCTTGCCCCCTGACAACTGATTTACCACTGCCCGACTGCTTGGTGTACTCATTTACATCAGTGCGAAGTACTCAGCCACATGTTATGCTCATGTCACTCATACAAAAGCTGCCGCCCAGCAAGACCTGTAAAGTCAAAATAGCCTGGTTAGAAAAGTGTTTGTGTTATTTTGTCTTTGTAGATGATTGCTACAAGCACAATGAAAGAACTAGGAAGGATGCTGAAAATGGCAAGACATCAGGTGCAATCAGACCTCATGCACAAACCCTGGAGATTTCTAAATTGCACCAAAGAGGAAGGCATCAATGTAAAGTTTTCTTCTAGTTGGTAGCCACTCCGGAAGAATGAAGGACAGAATAAATAAAGAGGAAAAATAGAGCAGAAATTTAATAACATTACTAAACTATAATTCCCAATCAGCAATTTTACTAACTTTAAAAGTATGCCTCCAGTTTAGACTAGTTGTAATTAAAACCAAGTTAGTGTACTGACCCTCAGACCAAGTAACAACATCACTAACACTTGGCACTTGGGGCATAGCCTGGATACAAGTTCTGTTCTTCTGGAAAGGTGATGAGGTAAAGAGAACAGATGGGGTTATGAGGTTACAATTTTTATGCCATTAGGGTATATGATGCTTCTGAACACACCTGGTTTGTCTGTAATTTGGATTAGTGGGGCCCTATTTGCTGTAACCTTGCTCTAAAGTTACAAGCCACCTTGCAATAGGTGGAAGATTCCTCTTGCCTGGTATATGTTTTAAGAGAAAAGTGATAGCTAAAATCCCGTTCCCTGGCATTTGATCCTTCTCTCATTCACCATATTTTCATGACAACTAACCTGGATGATTTGTATAGTTTTTGATTTTATCTTCTCTCTGTGTAGGTCTCTGTGTTCAATTCAGGTCCTCACTGTGTAGGAAGAGTCCACCCTCAAATGAGTTTGTACAGCTGTTTTGTCTGTACAGATGGTCTGGAGAACAAATGAAAATAAGTAGTTCCTTTAAGTTTCCTATCGGTATGAGAGGCATCACCATTTTTTTTTCAATTTCAAAGAAAATCACAGAAGAAATATGCACAGACATTCCTGTGAAGTCTCTGTTAACTTCAGTACAAGGCTGGCCTTCCAGTGTCGTGATGAAATTACCTTAAGCCACGATGATTTGAAGCCCAGGATTGACACCAAGCAAGAGAAGATGATGCAGGTAGCAGGAACATATAATTTCTGCATGTAAAGGCAAGAAAATGCTTAAAAGCTTCTTTGCTGAAGCTCTCCACAGCGCTCTTAATACTATGCTCTAGAATAAAACTCCATATGAGTATCTCACATGTACCACTGTGAGACTAATTACTCTGCATATTAAATTTAAGTATAGGGATCATAAGTGATCACTGATAGAGAAAAAGAAACAAATTTGTCTGCACAGACAGAAGTGTTTTTCGGCTGATACAGAACTATTGGCTTTCTATCAACTACTCTAGACAGATTACTTCCGGGAGTTAGCAGGGAATCTGTTATGAATTATTTACTTTTATCATTCAACTAATTTTCTGGTGTGTGTGTGTAATTATTTTTTATTAAAGCCAAATGATTGTGCTCTAGGATATTCCAGAAATGCTGCTGTAATGTCATTTTAGGAAATACCACTGAAGCAACCTTTTCCTTGTTTGCTTCCCAGGCATTTAACTAAGCTGTTTTAAGACAAATATCACTAAAACTGCCAATTCCTTCATGGGTAATTTAAGATTATTCATAGTAACTGTAGAGTTTTTTTGGATAATAGACACACGAGACCTTGTTTTCCCTTCACTAAGCCCATTTTCCAATGAAGTAACAATATCAATTTTAATACAGGTCTAGCAACAGTGGGCAAATTTGGGCCTTTCTTTTAATTATTTTTTTCCTTCTCTGTAAGACACTAGTGAAAGATATCACATTAGAAACATTGGAGAGTGAAGTCCTCTACCCAACCTCAAAATATATATAGCACAGGAAGCAACTCTACTGCTCCCCTGCAAACCTTTCACCACAATCCCTGTTTTGTGTTCTGGCATAACTTATTTTAAGAGGATGTGGGACATTACAACCCAGTTAGTACTTGGCCCAAAATAGTGGGGGCCAGCTGTGATCACAGTTCTTGAGCTGTTTTAACTTAGCCATGAGGAAAAAACCAAAAATCACCTGCTCCAAACCCACTGCTCAAAGTGAGGTGGGAGGGGGTGGTGGTGGGTCATGTCTCAACACAAGATGCTGCATGGTGCCCTATCTGGTAAGGTTTTGAGTATCTCTATGCATGGAGCTTCCATAGCCTCTTCCAGTGCCCATAAACACTTCTTCTGCCACTGGGCACCACTCAGAACCATCTGGCTCCATCTTTGTCTTCTTTACTCCCCCTGTGGTGGTTAGGGAGTTCCCCCAGCCCCCCCCACCCTGCATTGTGAAATCGCCCAGGCTAGACTCAGATGGCTGGAAGTTAAGGAAATGAAGCTTTATATTTATGGCTTTGCACAATATACAAGCAGATATTTACAGATATATACAGTGAAAAGGTAATACAGAAACACCACAACCCTCCCAGAGATCAGAGTCCCTAAAAGGAGTTTTCAACCACCCTACCATGTTCCCTACTTCCCAATCTTATCTCACTATCTGTCTTACATGCCAGATAAGTGAAGGTAGATCAGCCAAGGGGATCAGCAGCAGGAAAGTAGTTAGCGAAATTATTCAGATCCAGCTAAGAAGGCAGGGAGAGTGATGCAGCAGCAGTGAGTTATCTTTGTTTTAGTTATAACATTTATACCATTTCAGTAAACAAATGAGTGAAGGAGACACTGGAATGTTTTCCTTTCTCAGCCTATAGTCTAATTTCTCATTCAAATCCTCCAATTAGTTCAAACCAGAACAATCCACCCCTGTCTACTTCACTCAGAGTTTACTGAGAATTATCTGCCTAATCTAAAACAATACTTACAATAATGAATATTACTAATTCAGTTCATGCTTTGTTTTGGCTATCTCAGATATAGGTGATTCAAAAGCTCAGAAAACAGAAAACAGTTTGTCTCCTCACAGATGAGATGAGACCAGGGACTCCCGGGTGACTCTGGGTTCGTGCTCACATACAATCAGCTATTTATACATATTGATAAGATTCCCTTAAGCCTTCCCTTCTCCAGAATAAACAGCCCCAGGTCTATCAATCTCTCCTCATATGTCACATGTAGCATCCCTTTAATCATCTTTGTTGCCCTTTGTTGTACTTTCTTTGATATATCCATCTATCATGCACCAGGAAACCCAGAACTGGATACAGCACTCCAAATGTATCCCACCAATGCTAAGCAGAGAGGAAGGATCACCTCTCCTAACCTGCTGGCAATAGTCCAAAGGCTGTTGGTCTTCTTTGCCACAAGGGTACATTTCAGACTCATATTTAACGACTCTAGGTCCTTTTTTCCTAGGCTACTAGATGACATTAGATGTTCCCTCAGTATTCATCAGTATTTCTCATTGGGCTCCAGAGACTGACCTGTTTGCTTGTCCAGANATGAGGTTATTTCTCAGCAGGAACAGGACTTGACATTTCCTTTTGTTGAATTTCAGGAGATTCCAATTGAAATGTCTTCCAACAGTGGTTATCTACGTTGTCTGCAAACTTGCTGAGGGTGCGCTCAGTCCCATCATCGAGGCTACTAGATGACATTAGATGTTCCCTCAGTATTCATCAGTATTTCTCATTGGGCTCCAGAGACTGACCTGTTTGCTTGTCCAGATTATCTAAATATTCTCTAATCCAATCCTCATCTATCAAGTGTAAGTCTTTTTCACTCCATACTTCCCTGATGGTCTAAGAATTTCTAGGATTTCTAAAAGTGCATACTTCCAGTAAAGACCACAGCAAAGAAGATTTGAGTATTTCATCCTTTCCTGTGTCCTTTGTCACCACATCTTCTAGACCATTCAATGCTGGGGCTTCTTTTTCCATCATCTTTCTTTTGCAGCTGATCTTCCTTTAGATACCCTTTTTGTTGCCTTTTATGTTGCTTAGAAAATTCAACTCTAGGTAGGCTTTGGTTTTCCTTATCTTATCCCTACATATTCAGATCTTTCTATATTCCTCCCAGGCCACCTGAGCCTGCTCCCACCTCTTGTAAACTTCCTTTTTATGTTTCAGTTTGGTCTGGATCAAATTCCTTATCTCCTGACACCTTTGTTTAATTTTCTGCTCTTTAGGAAATGTTCTTGAACACCCAGAAGGTGGTACTTGAAAATCAATTTGCTGCCCTGGACCTCTCCTCTTTTTAGGGATGTGTATTGTAGCACTCTTTCAAGCAGGTCCGTGAATAGGCTACAGCCTGCTGTCCTGAAATCCAAGGTTATGATCTTGCTTTATTACTTGCTCCATTGCCTAAGGATCTACCTCTACCATCCCATGGTCATTGCAGCCACCCTACCCTTGACTTTAATATTCCCAACCCATTTTTCCTTGTTTGTAAATATCATGCCCACTAGAATGAATCCTTTTTTCAGCTCATCAGTTATCTGTGTTGGGAAGTCATCAGCCCTGTTGTGCTCTGCTATGTTGCCCTTCCAGCAGATATGAAGTGGTCATGAGGACCTTTCAGTTGCCTGGAGAAGGTCTAAACAGGCAATCTGTAACAGGCATCCACCAAAGCATTGCTCTCCTTATATTGCTCACTAATTTTGACTGTCACGTTCTCTACTGGCTCATCATCCATCCCTTGATTGAGGTACTGTTAAGCAGATGCTATCATACACTAGAGGCCCATTCCACAGCAACATTAGGCAACTTTCTGCTCAGTTTGTCCTTTCTATGCTGACCAGGGAGCACAAATAGATTCAAAGACATCCTATTCTGGAAGGCCTCATGCCCATTGCTCAGTCTGCCTAAATCAGTTTCCAGCAAACCATAGATCCCTCCCTACTTGCTGGTGCTGATATTTGTTTCCCAGGCTGCCACCTTGTCACCTGGTATTTCATCACACTGACACATTAGACCACACTTAAAAATTTAGATCTTTACCTTTCGAGAAAGCAGTTTCAAGTAAATAATTCAATTTCATTATTGTAGATACAGCCTCGTATGGTCCTGATCACCCTAGGATTGTCTGCTAAAGGTTATCTCCATTCATTCTCTATGTTCATAGAATCATAGAATCAGTCAGGGTTGGAAAGGACCACAAGGATCATCTAGTTCCAACTCCCCTGACACAGGCAGGGGCACCCTACCCTAGATCAGGATGGACAGAGCCTCATCCAGCCTGGCCTTAAACACCTCCAGGGATGGGGCTCCAACCACCTCCCTGGGCAACCCATTCCAGGCTCTCACCACCCTCATGCTGAAGAATTTCCTCCTCATGTCCAATCTGAATCTCCCCACCTCCAGCTTTCCTCCATTCCCCCTAGTCCTGTCATTACTTGATAGCCTACAAAGTCCCTCCCCATCTTTCTTGTAGGCCCCCTTCAGATACTGGAAGGCCACAATCAGGTCACCCAAGAGCCTCCTGTTCTCCAGACTGAACAGCCCCAACTCTTTCAGTCTGTCCTCATAGGAGAGGTGTTCCAGCCCTCTGATCATCCTCATGGTCCTTCTCTGGACACAATCTAGCATGTCCACATCCCTCTTGTAATAAAGGCACCTGAACTGGATGCAGTACTCCAGGTGGGGTCTCACCAGGGTGGAGTAGAGGCGGAGAAGCACCTCCCTCGACCTGCTGGCCACACTTCTCCTGATGCAACCCAGTATCTGGTTGGCTTTCTGGGCTGCAAGTGCACCCTGCTGACTGATATTGAGCTTCTCGTCTACCATTACCCACAAATCCCTCTCCTCATAGCTGCTCTCTAGCCAGTCACTGCCCAGCCTGTATCTGTGCCTCCACCCAGATGCAGGACCTTGCACTTGGCCTTGTTGAACC
>VWZI01017952.1:2554-16737 GCA_013396835.1 Psilopogon haemacephalus
CTTTCCCCCCTTCCCCAGTTTTATCTCACCACCTGTTGATGCTGCAGATAAGCTGAGGTAGATCAGCCAGGGGGGGTTAGTAGCAGGAAAGTAGTTAGTAGAATTACTGAGAATTAGCTACCAAGGCAGAGACAAAGGAACCATGCAAGAGAGGCAGCCACAGCCAGAGCAGTCAGAAACCACCTGATATCTAAGGTTTTGGGTACAATACTTAAAACCAACTTTTTTTTCTTTCTCAGTAAAGCTCTGGGTGCAGTGCCATCCTCTGTTTTCCTCTCTCAGCCCATAGTCTCATTTCTCACTCAAATTCTCCAATTAGCTCAAACCAGCACAGTCCTGAAGGTCTTTGCCAACCTGCTTCGTTCTGTGAAGTGTGGAAAGCAGCTGGAACTCACAGCCAGCTTTAGAGCAGCTCCCTGGCAGCCCATGGGCAGGCAGTGCAGCCCCCACTTGTGCCACTGCAGGATTTAGGGAGAGGGGAAACCAGCACCTGAAAAGAGAAAATCTGGATCCCTGATGCTCTACAGCTGTCAGGGTTTTGTGAGGCACTTGGAGGGAATAACATTGCTGAGCAGGTGGCAGTGCCCCTCTTGTCACCATGCAGCAGCCACTGCCCCCTGACCTGGCCTGCAGCTGCAGTGTGGTGGGTTTGGACGTGCTGCAGGCACTGTGGGATGTCAGCAGTGAGCTGCAGCTTTGCTTCATGGCTTGCCAGGTGAGAATGTGGCTGCTCCTCAGGCTGGGCAGGGACAGCAGCAGTGCCTCTTGCAGCCCCTGCAAGAGCCAGGGGCCAGATGAGAGTGGGGAGGGGGAGGGAGGGAAAATCTGATGAGGAGAGGCTGGGGAGTGTTCAGCCTGAAGAAGAGACTCAGGGATGAGCTCATCACTCTCTACAACTACCTAAAAGGAAGTTGTAGTCAGGTTAGGTCATGCTCTGCTCCCAGGCAACTTGTGGCAAGAGGAGAGGTCATGGCCTGAAGCTGTGCCAGGGGAGGGGTAGGTTGGGTGTTAGGAAGCACTTCCTCAGGGCAAGGTGATGAGGCACTGGGATGGGCTGCCCAGGGAGGTGCTGGAGTCACCATCCCTGGAGCTCTGGAAGGAAAGCTTGGCTGTGGCACTTGGTGCCAGGGGTTAGCTGATTGCACTCGATGATCTCAGAGGTCTTTATCAGCCTCAGTGATTCTGTGATGGGAAATGGGCTCAGTGCCACTGTAGGGGGTCCATACCCTGACTGACTCCCTGCTGGAATAGGATGAAAAAGGTGATTTATTTTTTTTTCTTTTTCCTCCTCCTTCTTACCTTTAATTCATAGAACAATTTCTCTCTCTCCCCACCCCTTTACTGCTATAATGTGAGGATTTGTTTTGCCCAAGAGGTTCTGTTCAGGAGGTGTAGAGCACTGTGCATGGTGGTTTTGGCTTTGCCATGTCTGCCAAGAAGGAAGAAGGATGATGTGTAAAAGCCACCCTAAAGAGATTGCTTCAGATCTCTCCTGGGTCTCAGGATGCTGTTCCTGCTTTGTTAGAAGCCAGCAGCTGTTTGCTGTTTCCCAGTCAGCTTTGGCAGGTGAGGTGCCCACTGGATTTTGTTGCTGGTGGTGCAGGTTGGCTTTGGTCATAACATCATAGAATGGCTCAGGCTGGAAGGGACCTGAGAGAACATCTGCTCCAGCCTCCCTCACATGGGCAGGGACACCTCTCAATTAGACTTGGTTGCTCAAGGCCTCATCCAAGCTGGCCTTCAACACCTCCAAGGAGGAGATCTCCACAGTCTGTCCAGTCAGCCTATTCCAGAGTCTCACCATCCTCAGGCTGAAGAACTTCTTCCTAGGATCCAGCCTAAACCTACTCTCCTCAGCTTCAAACCATTCTCCCTTGGCTTATCTCAGACACCCTTAAGAAAAGTCTCTCTGCAGCCTTCCTGCAGGATCCCTTCAGGCACTGGCAGCAGCTCTCAGCTCCCCCTGGAGCCTTCTCCTCTGCAGGCTGCACCCCCCCAGCTCCCTCAGCCTGTGCTCACAGCAGAGCTGCTCCAGCCCTGCCAGCATCTTTGTGGCCTCACTCCAGCAGCTCTGTGTCCTTCTGCTGGGGACAGCAGAGCTGGAGGCAGGGCTGGAGGTGAGGTCTGAGCAGAGCCCAGGGGCAGGATCCCCTCTCCTGCCCTGCTGCCCACCCTGCTCTGGCTGCAGCCAGCACACAGCTGCCTGCTGGGCTGCAGGAGGGCACTGCTGGCTCCTGGGGAGCTGCTCAGCACCCAACACCCCCAAGGCTTTTTCTTCAGGGCTGCTTTCAACCCCCTCTGCACCCAGCCTGGATTTGTGCTGGGGCTGGCGAGACCCAGCTGCAGGACCTTGCCCTGTGGCTTGCTGCCCCTCGTGCAGTTGGCACTGGGCCACTTCTCAAGCCTGTCAAGAGCCTTCTGGATTGATCCCTGCCCTGCAATGATGAATTAGCTGTGTTTATTTCTGCCGTGTCTGTGCTCACACAGCTACTCACTGCTGCCTTGGTTCTGTCTGGGTCCTGACATCCTTCCTTCCTGAACCAAGGCTGACTTCTTGTTCTTCCTTTCCAGCTCAGCCCTGTATGACTACTCTGTTTTAGGCTTTATTGGGCAATGTTTACCCTGGGTTCTCTTTCCTGTGTACTCTATTTACTCACTACTACTCAAATCCTAGCAAATAAATAAATGATTTTTGCTATGGCAACGAGGATCTGGTGGCTGAGCAGCAGCAGATTCCCTGGAAAGCCTTGCCCTGTGCCTCCTAGTGTGGCTCTGACTGCTGGGCACAGTATTAATGCACAGGTGGCTGAGTTTGGGTTGGCCCCTGGAGTTGTGACACAATGCTGGGATAAGCATTCTGCTGAGCAGAGAGTGACAAATCCCTGCCAGCATCTGCAGCTGAAGGGTGCAGAATTGCTCCTTGGCACAACTGGCAGCTGCTGCTGGGGCAGCAATGGAGGGAGCAGTGCTGGGGCAGGATGGCAGAGTGCTGAGCTTGGCTCTTTGTGGGGTACAGCAATGGAGGGAGCAGTGCTGGAACAGGATGGCAGAGTGCTGAGCTTGGCTCTTGTGGGGTACAGCAATGGAGGGAGCAGTGCTGGGGCAGGATGGCAGAGTGCTGAGCTTGGCTCTTGTGGGGTGCAGCACTGGAGGAGCAGTGCTGGGGCAGGATGGCAGAGTGCTGAGCTTGGCTCTTGTGGGGTGCAGCACTGGAGGAGCAGTGCTGGGGCAGGATGGCAGAGTGCTGAGCTTGGCTCTTGTGGGGTGCAGCAATGGAGAGAGCAGTGCTGGGGCAGGATGGCAGAGTGCTGAGCTTGGCTCTTGTGGGGTGCTGCTGTTTGCCAAAGAAAGTGACCTCAGTCATGTTGTGAGTTTCCACAGCTGTCTCCATGGTCTGGCAGGGGGCTGCTGACTCTGCAGGTCTGTGCCTGGGCTGGGTTCCTCTTCTCTCTTTTTAGATGGTTCAGGGACTGCAGCTGCCTGTTCCTTACACAGTGCTTGGTTCTGCACTGGCTGCTCAGAGGTTCTGCTTAAGGCAGCCACGTGGACCCCAGTGTCCCCTGGTTTGGCTTGAATCATGGAGTCACAAACTGGTTGGGGTTGGAAAAGACCTTTGTGGGCTAAGAAACAGCAGGTGGTCCTGGGAGGAATATATCCACCAGAACCCACAGAGAAATAAATCCTGGGATGGTTTGGGTGGGAAGGGACCTCTGTAGGCCCTGGGAAGGTATCCAACAACCCAAGTGCTGCCCAGGGCTAAGTGTGGCTGCCTCTGCCCCTCCTGCACACACAGCACTGCTCTGCTGCTGCAACTGAGCCTGCAGACTGCCAGTGAGAGGGACAAGCACAGACTCATGGAATGGTTTGAGTGGGAAGGGACCTTTAGAGCTCATCTAATCCAACCCCCCCTGCACTCAGCAGTGGCATCTGCAGCTAGAGCAGGTTGCTCACAGCCCCAGATAACCTCACTTGGGATGGTTCCAGGCATGGGGCAGCTCCCAGCTCTCTGAGTAACCTGGGCCAGGCTCTCCCCACCCTCAGTGTCAAACATTTCTCCCTTCTCTCCACTCTCAACCTCCCTCTTTCAGTTCCAAACCATCTCCTCTTGTCCTGTCACACCAGGCCCTGCTCAGAAGTCTGTCCCCAGCTTTGTGTGTGCCCTTTAGCTCCTGGAAGGCCACCAGAAGTGCTTCACTAAGGTGCCCTCCATCCCCTGCTGGATTGAGCAGAGCTGCTTTGTGCTCCCCTCCAAAACCACCTTGTGCTGGGGCTGGGGAGCTCTTGGGGTGTCAGCTTTGCCACTGGGTTTTGGGGCTGCTTTTGAGTCTCTGTGCCAGGAGCTGGGGGTTGTGCAGGTGCAGGAGGGTTGCTGCCAGCACAGAGCCTGTTTGCTGGAGCCTGTGCCAGCTGCTGGTTGTTCCTGCAGTGTTTGTTTGGCCTGGGTGTGTCCCAAAGCTTTCCTGCACAGTGCCTCTGGGGCTCTTCCTGCTGGGCAGCAGCTCATGGGTGCAGGGGGTGGGACAGTACCCTGGGGCAAGCAGCTTCGGGGGGAGGCTTGCTCTGAGGTGCTCTCGTGCCAGGCACAACTGCCTGGTGTCAGCCTTGGCATGGGCTGTGCTGGACCAGCCCAAGTGCTGCTGCTGCTGAAGCAGCAAGTGAGAGAAATCCGAGAATCAGTGAGGTGTGTTAGGTTCAGCCAGTCCCCCCGAGCTCAAAAGCTCAGAAAATACTTAAATTGACTTCACCAAGGGCAGATCCTGCCTGACAGACCTGGTGGCCTTCTCTGGACAGGTCACAACATTAATAGATGAGGGGCAGCAACTGATGGCATTGACCTGGAGCTGAGCAAAGCCTTTGGCACTGTCCCACACCACATCCTGGTCTCCAAGCTGGTGACACATGGGTGTGATGGGTGCAGCACCAGATGGAGACAGAACTGGCTTGGTGACCACAGCCAAAGAGTGGCTGCCAATGGCTCCATGGACCAGTGGAGATCCTCAGGGATCAGTCCTGGGGCCAGTCTTGTTCAACATCTCTGTGGGTGCCATGGGCAGAGGCATTGAGTGCAGCCTCAGCAAGTTTGCTGAGCACCCCAAGCTGTGTGCTGCAGCAGCCAGGCTGGAGGGCAGGGATGGCATCCAGAGGGACCTGGGCAGGCTGCAGAGGTGGGAACAAGCCAACCTCAGGAGGTTCAACAAGGCCAAGGGCAAGGTCCTGCAGCTGGGTCAAGGCAATGCCAAGCACCAGTCCAGGCTGGGCAGTGTCTGGCTGGAGAGCAGCCCTGAGGAGAGGGACTTGGGGGTGCTGGTGGAGGAGAAGCTGAAGATGAGGCAGCAGTGTGCACTTGCAGCCCAGAGAAGGGCCTCGAGGATGCCCAAGGATGACTGGTCCTGGGACCAGTCCTGACAGCAGAAACCCAAGAGAGCTTAGCTGCATCTCCCAGGCTTTGCTCGTGGAACCAAGGCCACCTCTCCCATCCCCTTTGTTCTCCATCTGCAGCCAAGTGCTTGCCCTTCAGCACAGTTGCCAGCACTGGCAGGCAGCCTGCGTGCAGGGTCTGGATCTGGGGTAGCTTCTGAGCTCCCTGGAGCCCTGTGCACCTCCACCCTCGTGGCCTTTGTGCCTGGCAGCACGGCCAGGCCCCAAGCACAGACAGCACATTGTGAGTGGGCACTGCCCACTGCCTGGCTCGGATCAGGGAGCATCTAGGTCAGCATCAGGGTTGAGAAATTGCGGGAACAGCGACTGGGATGCTCTGCTCTCCAAGGCTGTTTTATCCCAAGGCCTTTTCTCTGCTGCACAATGGCTGCTCTGCTCCCCAGGTGGCATCTGGAGAAGGGCAGAGCAGCTCTGGCCAGGCTTGGGGCAGGGCATGGAGAAATGCAGTTGGGTGCCATTGTGCATCTGGAGAAGGGCAGAGCAGCTTGGGGCAGGGATGGAGAAAGGCAGTTGGGTGCCATTGTGCATCTGGAGAAGGGCAGAGCAGCTTGGGGCAGGGATGGAGAAAGACAGTTGGGTGCCATTGTCCATCTGGAGAAGGGCAGAGCAGCTTGGGGCAGGGATGGAGAAAGGCAGCTGAGTGCCATTGTGCATCTGGAGAAGGGCAGAGCAGCTTGGGGCAGGGATGGAGAAAGGCAGTTGGGTGCCATTGTCCATCTGGAGAAGGGCAGAGCAGCTCTGGTCAGGCTTGAGGCAGGGATGGAGAAAGGCAGTTGGGTGCCCTCTCTGCTATTTCCATTGTGCCTCCTCCTGGAAGCACAGGGCAGGCAGCCAGGCTGTTCTGGCTCAACACACGAGGCAACTTCTTGCCTGGAAGGGTCCCAGATCAGTGGCACAGGCTGCCCAGAGAGGTTGTGGAGTCTCCTTCTCTGGAGCCTTTGCAGTCTGTCTGGATGTGTTGCTGTGTGCTCTGAGCTAGATTGGATGGTCCTGCTCAGGACGAGGAGGAATGGGTTTAAACTGGTAGAGGAGAGATTGAGACTGGATGTTAGGAGGAAGTTGTTTGCAGTGAGGGTGGTGAGACACTGGCACAGGATGTCCAGGGAGGTTGTGGCTGCTACCTCCTTCAAGGCTAGGTTGGATGACACCTTGAGAGACCTGTTCTAGTAGGAGGTGTCCCTGCCTATGGCACAGGAGGGTTGGAACTGGCTGAGCTTTGAGGTCCCTTCCAACCTAAACCATTCTCTGATTCTATCTCCTTGGGTCCCTTCCAGCCCCTAACATGCTGTGCCTGGGGCTCAGCAGGCAGAGCAGCCCCAGCTCCATCATGCCTGTTTGCCATGTGGCCAGGAGCCATTAGGTAGTCACTGCCTTTGGGTCCAGCTCCTCTCGGCACTTTCCTGGAAGGCAGCTCAGTGCCTTGCCCCGGAGCTCCTCCTGGAAATCCTTCTCACCTGCAGAGCTCAGAGTGCCTGTGAGCAGCACAGGAGAATGCAGTAGCAGCAGGCTGGATCCTCCCTGCAGTGCTGGGGCAGCTCTGAGTGCTCAGCACAGCACAGCACAGACAGGGACCTGCTGGAGCAGGACCAGAGGAGGCCACAGCAGTGCTGGCAGGGCTGGAAGGGCTCTGCTGGGAGCCAGGCTGGGAGAGTTGGGGATGTGCAGCCTGCAGAGGAGAAGGCTCCAGGGAGACCTTCTGGTAGTTTTTAGAGCTTCAAGGGAAGGTCACAAAGTTAGGGACAGACTCTTGGGCAGGGTCTGTTATGAGGAGGTGGTTTGAAACTAAAAGAGGGAGATTGAGAGTGGAGAGAAGGGAGAAGAGTTTGACACTGAGGGTGGGGAGAGCCTGGCCCAGGTTGCTCAGAGAGCTGGGAGCTGCCCCATGCCTGGAACCATCCCAGGTGAGGTTGTTTGGAGTTCTGACTAACCTGCTCTAGCTGCAGCTGTCCCTGCTGAGTGCAGTGGAGTTGGACTGGATGAGCTCTAAAGGTCCCTTCCCACCCAAACCATTCCATGAGTCTGTGCTTGTCCCTCTCACTGGCAGTCTGCAGGCTCAGTTGCAGCAGCAGAGCAGTGCTGTGTGTGCAGGAGGGGCAGAGGCAGCCACACTCACAGCCCTGGGCAGCACTTGGGTTGCTGGGCACCTGCCCAGGGCCTTCAGAGCTCCCTTCCCACCCAAACCATTCCATGAGTCTGTGCTTGTCCCTCTCACTGGCAGTCTGCAGGCTCCACTGGCAGCAGCAGCAGCAGCAGAGCAGTGCTGTGTGTGTAGCAGGGGCAGAAGCAGCCACACTTAGCCCTGGGCAGCATTTGGGTTGTTGGATACCTGCCCAGGGCCACCTGCTGTTGCTTAGCCCCTGGGGTGTGATGTGTGAGGGGAACTGAAACGTGGCCCATGGGCTGAACGTGCTGAGCTTTCTTCTTGGCAGCTTTCACCACGCAGCATCAGAGGAGATCTCCTGAACCATCCAGTTCCTGGAGGCAGTCGCCAGCATCCGTGCTGCCTGGATCCATCACCCCATCAGCTCAGTTTTCAGTGCCCTCAGAAGCATCACAACACCCTTCTAGGCAGCTGCTCCTCAACCTTGATCTGCTTTGGCTTGCTGCTTCCCTGCTTTTTGGCATAAATGTATTCCTGGCAAGCTTCTGCTCCTTGTTTGCCTGTTGTCTGCTGGCACCAGCCCTTCTTTTTTTCCTGCTCCTCGGTGGTTGTTTTCTTGGTGTGCTTCCAAAGAGCTTTTTTTTTTTTTTTTTTTTAGCCTTTGTTGGTTGGTGGCTGGCCCGNCAGCCTTGGTTGGTGTGAGCCTGGCCAGGCTGAATCTCCTCCCCTCCTGTTGAGATGATTTGTAACCAGATCTGAGCAGAGCAGTAGATAATGGTTAGGAGGTGTTAGGCTGCTGGGGGGAACAATCCCTTCCTCGGCTCAGCCTCTCAGCAGCCCATCTGGAGTTACTGGGGCCGGGCTGCAGCCTGCTGCTTGCTACAGGACAGAGCCAGAGCCTGGAGCAAGGAGGTGCTCCTGGGGCTGGAGGATGTGGTGTGTGAGGAGGAGCTGAAGGAGCTCAGGGTCGTTTGGCCTGGAGAGGGGAGAGGGAGTCCAGCTGCTGCCTTCCACTGCCTGCTGGGTGTGTGTGGGGAGGGGGGAGGGGGGCTGGAGCCAGGCAGTCCCAGTTTGCACTGGAAATGGCATGGGATGGGATGGGATAGGATAGGATAGGATAGGATAGGATAGGATAGGATAGGATAGGATAGGATAGTGTAGGATGGACTAGGATAGGATGGACTAGGATGCAATGGAATGGAATGGAATGGAATAGGATGGGATGGAATAGGATAGGATGGAATAGGATAGGATGGAATAGGATAGGATAGAATAGGATGGAATGGAATAGGATAGGATGGAGTGGAATGGGATAGGATAGCATGGAATGGAATAGGATGGAATGATGGAATGGAATAGGATAGAATGGAGTGGAATGGAATAGGATAGAATGGAGTGGAATGGAATGGGATGGAATAGAATAGAATAGAATAGAATAGAATAGAATAGAATAGAATAGAATAGAATAGAATAGAATAGACCAGACCAGACCAGCTTGGAAGAGACCTCCGAGCTCATCCAGTCCAAACCCCCTGCCAGAGCAGGACCATCCAAGCTAGCTCAGGGCACACAGCAACACATCCAGACAGAGTCTGCAAAGGCTTCAGACAAGGAGACTCCACAACCTCTCTGGGCAGCCTGTGCCACTGCTCTGGGACCCACCCAGGCAAGAAGTTGCCTCTTGTGTGGAGCTGCAACCTCCTGTGCTGCAGCTTCCATCCATTGCTCCTTGGCCTATGGCAGGGAGCAGTGAGCAGAGCCTGTCCCCCCCCTCCTCACCCCCAGCCCTCACACACTTACAAACATTGATCCAATCCCCTCTCAGGCTTCTCTTCTGCAGACTAAGCAGCCCCAGGTCCCTCAGCCTCTCCTCCCCAGGCAGTGCTGCAGTCCCCTCAGCACCCAGAAAGCACAGAGGTGTTAGGATGCAGTGAGCTGTGCAGACACCCACACCTTTGGGAGCAAATGTGTCTGCTCAGGCACATAAAGGTGGAGAGGATGAAAGAGAGAGAGGCTACAGTCTGTACTTAAGGTTTCCTTCTCCTCAAGTTCAAAGAAAATAGTCACACTGCTTCAGCATAGTCTAGGGAGGTTCTCCTCCCCCTCTGCTCTGCCCTGGTAAGGCCACACCTGGAATACTGTGTACAGTTTTGGGCTCACCTAGCTCAGGAGAGACAGGGATCTGCTGGAGACAGTCCAACAGAGAGCTATGAGGACAATGAAGGGACTGGAACATCTCTGCTGTGAAGAAAGACTCAGAGCCCTGGGGCTGGTTAGCCTGGAGAAGGCTGGGACAGGATCTGATCAATGCCTGTAAATATCTGAGGGGTGGCTGTCAAGAAGAAGGTGCCAGACTCTTTTTGATGTGTCAAGAAGAAGGTGCCAGGCTCTTCTTGATGGTGTCAAGAAGGTGCCAGACTCTCTTTGATGGTGTCAGGAAGAAGTTGCCAGGCTCTTCTTGATGGTGTCAAGAAGAAGGTGCCAGGCTCTTCTTGATGGTGTCAAGAAGAAGGTGCCAGGCTCTTCTTGATGGTGTCAAGAAGAAGGTGCCAGGCTCTTCTTGATGGTGTCAAGAAGAAAGTGCCAGGCTCTTCTTGATGGTGTCAAGAAGAAGGTGCCAGGCTCTTCTTGATGGTGTCAAGAAGAAGGTGCCAGGCTCTTCTTGATGGTGTCAAGAAGAAGGTGCCAGGCTCTTCTTGATGGTGTCAAGAAGAAGGTGCCAGGCTTTTCTTTAGGTGTCAAGAAGAAGATGCCAGGCTTTTCTTGATGGTATCAAGAAGAAGGTACTAGGCTCTTCTTGATGGTGTCAAGAAGGTGCCAGGCTCTTCTTGATGGTGTCAAGAAGGTGCCAGGCTGTTTTTGATGGTGCCCAGTGACAGGACAAGTGGCAACAAGTGTGAGTTGGATCCCAGGAGGTTCCACCTCAACATGAGGAGAAACTTCTTTCCTGTGAGGGTGCCTGAGCCCTGGAGCAGGCTGCCCAGAGAGGTTGTAGAGTCTCCTTCTCTGCAGTCTTTCAAAATCCATCTCGATGTGTTCCTCTGTGATCTGCCCAGGGTGACCCTGGTTGGGCTCCATCTCTGGAGCAACCTTCCAACCCCTGCCCCTCTGTGATTGTCAGTGGATGATAACTGAGTCTTGAGAAAGATTTCTCCTGGCAGTTCGTGCCTGATTGGTGTCTCACTTGGGGGAGATGCTGCACAGAGCTCCAGGGGTCTGGCTTTATGGTCAGTGTTGACAGGGTCTGACGTAGCTGGGTGGTGGAGTTCTTTCCACTCTGCCCTGCCTCAGCTGTCAAAACATTCTGATGGTTTTTTGCCTGCTGTGCAGACAGAGAATTTCCTGACTTTGGAAGTTTGGTGTCACCTCCCTTTTGGCCACAGCCCAGGCACAGGTGTTCTGAGCTGTCAGGAGGTGATGGATTCCCAAGCAGTGGGTAAGAGCAGACACCAAGGCCCCCTCAGTGTTCTGCTCCACAGCCCATGCCTGACCTACCCTAGGTTGGTATGTGGCCCAGGAAGGAGAGCAGTCACACCATAGAATCAGTCAAGGTTGGAAGGGACCACAAGGATCAGCCAGTCCCAACCCCCCTGCCATGCCCAGGGACACCCTACCCTAGAGCAGGCTGCCCACAGCCTCTGCCAGCCTGGCCAAAAACACCTCCAGGGATCTGGCCCCAAACACCTCCCTGCAGGGGCAACCCATTCCAGCCTCTCACCACTCTCATGCTCAACAACTTCCTCCTCACCTCCAGCCTCAATCTCCTCACCTCCACCTTTGCTCCATTCCCCCCACTCCTGTCACTCCCTGACACCCTCAAAAGTCCCTCCCCAGCTTTTTTGTAGCCCCCTTCAGATCCTGGAAGGCCACCAGAAGGTCCCCTGGGAGCCTCCTCTTCTGCAGCCTGCACAGCCCCAACTCTTTCAGGCTGTGCTCACAGCAGAGCTGCTGCAGCCCTCTGAGCATCCTCGGGGCCCTTCTCTGCACACCTCCAGCATCTCCACATCCCTCTTGTCCCAGGGGCTCCAGCACTGGATGCACTACTCCAGGTGGGCTCTCAGCAGAGCACAGCAGAGGGGCAGAATCACCTCCCTGGCCCTGCTGCCCACACTGCTCCTGCTGCAGTCCAGCCTCTGGGCTCAAGTCATTAGTCAGAGTACTAAATAACATCAGCTTCAAAGTGGAACCTTTAGGGACCTCCCCCTTGCCCAGTATTTTCTCTCTTCTCCTGCCATCTCTGCTTTAGCTGCTTCCCTCTTCTCCCTGCTGGGATTAAGCCCAGGATTTGTGCAGCTCAAATAGCTTGGTGCCAGGATGTCCTCCCAGCAGTGCAGTCCTGCTTGATGTTTCTGTTGTCTGGAGCAATGGTTTCAGGAGAGAGTTGGCAAGAGTTGGCAGTGTCACCCTCCCCTCCTTGGCAACACAGATCCCTGGTGAGGAACATGCCAATAGCTCCTCCTGGCTGCTGGGCATCAGTGTTAGATGCTGGCAAAACATGTGCCAGAGGTGCTCTCAACTTCTCAGGCTCCTGCCTCCAGCCCTTCTGCTTGGCCTGTGTGGTTGCTCTTGGCATGATTCAGCAGGGCACCTGGAGAAAAGGTGTGGGGATAAGCAGCTGGGTTGAAGGCCTGGCCTGGGAGGGCACCTCTGGCAGAGCAGGCACTGTGGTCAGTGGCTTCTTGTGCTGATTTCTAAAGAGTCTCCTTTGCCTCTGCCTAGATGAAGATCTCCTTCAATGAGACAAGCTTGCAGACGATGTTTGAGTACCCATCAGAGAGCTCCCTGGCAGAAGAGGAGGATGAGGAGGAAGAGGAAGGACACATTTCTGAAGCAGAGGAGGACAAAGCTTGCCCCTTTCACATTCCACGCCCAAACAGCACTTTGCATCTCACTACTCCTAACTCAGGTGAGCACTGTGGTGGCACTGGGGGGGTTGCTGGTGGTGCCTGCCACTGTCCATTGACCTCACAGACCCAAGGGGCTCCACAGAGGGGAAAATGCTGCTGGAGGTGACCTCTTCCAGCTGGTGGCTGTCAGGGCTTGGTGGGGACAAGGATCAAACGGAACAGGGAAATGTGGGTGGGAACCTTCCATGGTGTCCCTGTTGAATTCCTGATTCTGTTTCCTTTTTGGGGGTGGGGAAGAATATTTATGTCAGCTTTGTCCCTCCAGCAGATTTATCCAGCTACACCCCAAAGCACTCCGTGAAGTTCAGCGAGTGGCAGGAGCAGAAGTATGAGGAGATGCCTGCTGCAGAGGGACCTCTCCTAAAGGAAGTTGATGCCCATGGGAACCAAGTCATGGTGAGACTTAAACCAGCAAGCCTTGTACCATTAGTTGCTTTAAGATTCCAAGTAAGAGAAGCAAGGTGAAATGCAGGGAAAATGCTGCTGGCAGTTGGTAAGGGGTGGAGGAGGCTAGCTAAAAAACAAAACAGCAGATAGATTGACAATGAATGTCCACAGTTGAGATCAGTCTCTCTTGGTTATCAATATCTGTGCCCCTCAAATATTGAGGTGCTGGAAGGTGCCCATAGAAGGGCAGCAAGGCTGGAGAGGGGCCTGGAGCACAGCCCCAGGAGGAGAGGCTGAGGGAGCTGGGGGTGTGCAGCCTGCAGAAGAGGAGGCTCAGGGCAGAGCTCATTGCTCTCTGCAGCTGCCTGGAGGGAGGTTGTGGCCAGCTGGGGTTGGGCTCTGCTGCCAGGCAGCCAGGGACAGAAGGAGGGGACAGAGGCTCAAGCTGTGGCAGGGCAGGTTCAGGCTGGATGTTAGGAGGAAGTTGTTGGCAGAGAGAGAGAGATTGGCATTGGGATGGGCTGCAGGGGAGGTGGTGGAGTCCCCATCCCTGGAGGTGTTCGAGCAAAGCCTGGATGGGCACTGAGTGCCATGGTCTGGTTGATTGGCTTAGGGCTGGATGCTAGGTTGGACTGGACGAACTTGAAGCTCTCTCCCAGCCTGGCTGATTCCATGAATCTAAGCCTGAGCTTAGCCCTGCACTGTTCTTCAGTGCTGGGGTTGGTCTGGGCAGTGGATGGGTTGTGCCTTCCACTGAGCACTGCTGGTGGTGCTGCCTGCCCAGGGTGACATACCACTCCCAAAAGCATCACCAGGGGGGCCCAGGCCGCTGGCAAAGCTGAGTGTAAAGCAGAGCTGAGGCAGCTGACAGCCTTTGCTCTCCGGGACACGTTTGGATGGGGCCAGCGAAATGCCCTGGTTAATCCCTGGGCGAGGTTCCAAGGCAACCTTAGGCAGGCAGAGGTGCAGGTGGTGCTGGTGGCTCTGGCTTTGATGCCACCTCCGTGTCACCTCTGCTTTCTCCACAGCTCACCCCTGCGGAGAAGGGGAGCCTCTCGGATTTCAGCAGCGAGCCTGCTCTCTATTTTTGATGGCTTCATCTGGCAGCCTTGCAGCAGCGGCTGCTGGACGCCCCCCGACGGTGCATCTCGCCGCTGGGAACAGCTCCTGGCTCCCTCCCTCGCCGCTGGGAACAGCTCCTGGCTCCTTCCCTCGCCGCTGGGAACAGCTCCTGGCTCCTTCCCTCGCCGCTGAGAACAGCTCCTGGCTCCTTCCCTCGCCGCTGGGAACAGCTCCTGGCTCCTTCCCTCGCCGCTGGGAACAGCTCCTGGCTCCTTCCCTCCCCGCTG
>VWZI01017952.1:22683-44012 GCA_013396835.1 Psilopogon haemacephalus
GCTCCCCCCTCCCTGCTCCCTTCGCCGGTACATGCTCCCCGCTCCCTTCGCCCCTCCCTCACTGTGCCCGCACACCCCTGGGCGGCTAAGGCGGTTCCCAATTTTGTTCTCCGTCTCTGCCTGGGCCCCTCCACTCCTGGGTCCGTTTTTTAGTGCTGCCGAGGGGCCGGAGGGGGAATCCGGGAGCTGCTGACCGGGAAAGCAAGGAGCTGGCGGTGCTTTGCCCGGAGGGGTGCCAGGGAAGGGCCAGGGGGGTCCAGCTGTGTCCCTCCTCTCCCCGCATCGCACTGGCCAGAAAGGGCACAAAGATGTTCTGCTTCTGTTCTCTCCCTGAGGCAGCTCATACTGACCAGAGAGGGGTTTGCCCCCTGGCTTCTGGGGGAGCTGAGGGTGGCTCCTGCCCCTCTCGAGGGCAGAGCTGGGTGCTCAGCAGCCACCTCCCAGCCAGTGCCACCGAAGGGACAGCAGTGGCCAGCGCTGGGCTGCCGGCAGGTGGGCGCTTGGCTTGCAGCTGCAGGCTGCGGTGCCCACGGAGGAGCAGGATCTGCCTGGTGCTGTTTGACAGCAGAGTCCCCGTGCATTTGGTCCCTGCTCCGCGGGTTTGCCCCCCGGGTTCTCCCCGGGGGAAGTCTCGGCGCTGCTTAAATCGGCGTCTCTGCTCCTCAGGCAGCGCCGAGGTCCGAGCCTGTGGGGCCGCTGAAGGATGCTGAGCTGCGGTCAGCCCTGGAGGTGCTGCGCTGCTACAACTTGCACTCGGTGCTGGAGGAGTGGTTCACTGAGGTGCTGCAGACAGACCTTCAGGTGAACATAGGTCCCGAGTTCTGGAACGGCATCAACCAGTATGAGAACACAGCCGAGGAGGCTCAGTGCTCCTCGCTGCTCCTGGACGCCTTTTGCCTCCTCAAGTGCCGCCTGGACCCTTACCTCAACAGCCTGGAGCTCCTGGAGAGGTGGACCAAGGCAGGCTTGCTGCTGGGCACGGGTGCCCAGCTGCTGCAAGAAAAGGTCTACACCATGTTCAAAGCCATCCTCTTCTTCTCCACCACCAAGTCCTTCCAGGAGATGATCCAGCAGTTCTACAGCCGCACTTTCAAGATCTACATGAGGCAGTGGAGGAAGGGAGAGGATGGAAGCAGCGAGGGGGAGAGCAGCATGAGCGAGGCGGAGCAGGAGAGCGACACGGAGGAGGCAGGGGAGGGCCTGCTGTGCGCCGGCTGCAGCAGCAAGAGAGAGCAGTGCTGGTGCCCGAAAGCCATGGAGCAGTTTCAGCAGCTCAATGACATCCTGTACGTGGGGGTTAGGGGTGGGAGCAAGCAGCTGGGCTGGGTGGGAGCTTGCTGGTGTCTGAAAACGGGAGGAGGGATCTGTGAGGCCAGGCTGCAGCCGGGGGGGGGGAGCTTGACACAGCTGCTTGCCAGCTTGTGGTGGAACTAGAGCAGATCATTAGGCAGAAAGGTCCACTCCTTAGGTGTGAGAGTATCTTCCTCTTCCTCTGAGGCCTTCTGTCCATGAAGGTGCAAATGCTTCATGTCCAGCAGGACAGGGAGGTGATTCACCTCTGCTCTCATGAGACCCTCACAGTGTCAAGTTTTGGGGCCCCCAGCACAAGAGGGACATGGAACTGCTGGAGCAAGATGCTCAGAGGGCTGGAGAAGCTTCCCTGTGGGGGCAGTCTGGGAGAGTTGGGGCTGTGCAGCCTGGAGAAGAGAATGCTGCAGGGAGAGCTTAGAGCAGCCTTGCAGTGCCTGAAGGGGCTGCAGGAGAGCTGGGGAGGGACTTTGGCCAAGGGCTGGGAGTGCCAGGATGAGGGACAATGGCTATGAGCTGGGAGAGGGGAGAGTGAGAGTGGAGATGAGGAAGAAATTGTCAAGAGTGAGAGTGGAGAGACACAGGCACAGGTTGCCCAGGGAGGTTGTAGCTACATTCTGCCTGGAGGTGTTCAAGTCCAGGTTGGATGAGGCCTTGAGCAAGCTGAGGTGCTGGGAGGTGTCCATGGCAGGGGGTTGGCACTGGATGATCTTTATAAGGCTCCTTCCAATCCACTCTATGAACCTGTGAAATTGCAAAGGTTTTGATGGCTCAAAAAGAGCCTTCCTGGGGAGGTGATGCTGGCAGCAGTGTGCTCTGTGTGTGCTTCTCAGAGCCTGTAAAGGAAGGGCTGTGCCATTAGGGCTGGGAGTGCCAGGATGGGGGACAATGGCTTTGAGCTGGGAGAGGGGAGAATGAGAGTGGTGGTGAGGAAGAAATTGTTGAGAGTGAGAGACACAGGCACAGGTTGCCCAGGGAGGTTGTAGCTTCTCCCTGCCTGGAAGTGTTCCAGTCCCGGTTGGATAAGGCCTTGAGCAAGCTGAGCTGGTGGGAGGTGTCCATGGCAGGGGGTTGGCACTGGATGATCTTTATAAGGCTCCTTCCAATCCACTCTATGAACCTGTGAAATTGCAAAGGTTTTGATGGCTCAAAAAGAGCCTTCCTGGGGAGGTGATGCTGAGTGTGTGTGCGCTGAGTGTGCTTCTCAGAGCCTGTAAAGGCAGGGCTGTACCTGGGCCCGTGGGATGATCTTTATAAGGCTCCTTCCAACCCAACCCACTCTGAACGTGTGAAATTGCAAAGGTTTTGATGGCTCAAAAAGAGCCCTCCTGGGGAGGTGATGCTGAGTGTGTGCACTGAGTGTGTGCGCTGAGTGTGCTTCTCAGAGCCTGTAAAGGCAGGGCTGTACCTGGGCCCGTGGCTCCCAGGGGAGGAAGGTGCCTGCAGGTGTGTGGATGCTCTTCATTTGCTCCCCTGCTGTCTGCCTGCAGGCGCCAGCTGCACCTGCTGGAGAGGGTGAGCGCCGACGCCGTCACCACCATCCTGCACAGGATGATCGAGGAGAGGATGGAGCGGCGCTGCCGCGGCGAGTACGAACACTCCTTCCTCAACGAGTTCCAGGAGGTGAGGAGGGCCTGGGGGCACTGCGGGGCCCTTCCTTTGGGCTCTGCTGCTGCTCCCTCGCTGCTTTCGCTGCTGCATCGTTTGTGGGAAATTGGAGAGGCAGGAATTGTGGTGTGTGTATAGAATCATAGAATGGTTTAGGTTGGAAGGGACCTCAAAGCTCAGCCAGTTCCAACCTCCCTGTGCCATAGGCAGGGACACCTCCCACTAGATCAGGTCACTCAAGACCTCATCCAGCCTGGCCTTGAACACCTCCAGGGAGGGAGCAGCCACAACCTCCCTGGACAACCTGTGCCAGTGTCTCACCACCCTCACTGTGAAGAACTTCCTCCTAACATCCTGTTTAAATCTCCCCTCTGCCAGTTTGAACCCATTACCCCAGGAAGATCCAAGGAAAAAGTGTTTGAAGGAAAAGAAGGCTGCAGGGAGATCTTCTGGTGGCTTTGCAGTGCTTCAAGGGCTCATGAGTAACCTGGGGACAGACTTTTGAGCAGGGCCTGTTGTGACAGGCCAAGGGCTGATGGTTTAAACTAAAAGAGAGAGATTGAAAGTGGAAAGAAGAAAGAGATATTGGATACTGAGGCTGGTGAGAACCTGGTCCAGGTTGCTCAGAGAGGTGGGAGATGCCCCATGCCTGGAACCATTGCAGGTCAGGTTGTTTGGGGCTCTGAGCAACCTGCCCTAGCTGCAGCTGTCCCTGCTGAGTGGGTGGGGGTTGGTCTGGATGAGCTCTAAAGGTCCCACCCAACCCATTTGGTGATTTTTCTGTGGTTCCAAGCATGGGAGGTGGTTGTGCCTCCAGCTGTGGCATTCTCTATTTGGTTTAAGCTAGACTTCCTGAGCTAAAAAGCTCAATAAACTACTCGCTTTTGATTTGGAAGTAAAGAGATACAAACTTTAATAATAAAAAGGAGGTAAGGGGGCTTTACAGAAGGTGGGGAAAAAAGGGAACCAGAATAGAGGGTATGGAGAATGAGGGAAATTACAGATGGTAAAGGGGAAAAGGGAGCAAGATCCACAAAATAGAAATAAAACCCCTGGAAAGGGAGTTGAGTCCAGAGGCTGGGATGGATGATTTGATGGTGGGTGAAGCAGGATGCAGGATTTTGATGATGAAATGCAATTAGAATTCCAAAGGGAAAATGGGGGCACTCCTCCACGTGTTCTGCTGGGGAGAATGTGGTGGTCTGGCAGCAGGGCAGTGAGGAATTGGTCAGGCAGGGAGGACCAGAGAGAGAGAAGACAAAATGTCCCCCCCTCTTATAGCAGTCCTTGGCAGGAAGCAGGAGGGGGCTAAACATGACACCTGGGGGCAGGTCAGACCACCCCCAGGGAGGAGGCAGGATAAGGCTCCAGGTGGGCTTAACCCTTTAGACATTCACCACCTCTGTGCTCTCCCCTTCCTTGTGCAGTGGATTGAGAAGGTGCTTGGCTGGCTCAGCAGGGTGTTCCTGCAGGATGGTCCCTTGGCACGCTGCTCTCCAGAAGCCAGCAGCACCCTCAGGCGCTGGCGCTGCCACGTCCAGAGGTTCTTCTACCGCATCTACGCCAGCATGCGCATCGAGGAGCTCTTCAGCATCATTCGGGGTAGGTGGGACCCTGCCCTGCCTCACCCTCAGGCTGCAGGGTACTGAGCTTCAGGGTCTGCTTGTAGCTGGGACCTTGCCCTGTCTAACCTCACCCTCAATTTGCAGGGTACTGAGCTTCAGGGTCTGCTTGTAGCTGGGACCTTGCCCTGTCTAACCTCACCCTCAATTTGCAGGGTACTGAGCTTCAGGGTCTGCTTGTAGCTGGGACCCTGCCCTGTCTAACCTGACCCTCAGTCTGTAGGGTATTGAGCTTCAGGGTCTGCTTGTAGCTGGGACCCTGCCCTGTCTAACCTGACCCTCAGTCTGTAGGGTATTGAGCTTCAGGGTCTGCTTGTAGCTGGGACCCTGCCCTGTCTAACCTCACCCTCAGTCTGTAGGGTATTGAGCTTCAGGGTCTGCTTGTAGCTGGGACCCTGCCCTGTCTAACCTGACCCTCAGTCTGTAGGGTATTGAGCTTCAGGGTCTGCTTGTAGTTGGGACCCTGCCCTGTCTAACCTGACCCTCAGTTTGTAGGGTACTGAGCTTCAGGGTCTGCTTGTAGTTGGGACCCTGCCCTGTCTAACCTCACCCTCAGTTTGTAGGGTACTGAGCTTCAGGGTCTGCTTGTAGCTGGGACCCTGCCCTGCCTAACGTCACCCTCAGTCTGTAGGGTACTGAGCTTCAGGGTCTGCTTGTAGCTGGGACCCTGCCTTGCCTAACCTGATCTTCAGTGTTGAGGGTTTGAGTGCTGTGTCCAGTTCTGGTTGCCTCCATTCAAGAGAGATGTTGAGGTGCTGGAAGGTGCCCAGAGAAGGGCAGCAAGGCTGGGGAGGGGCCTGGAGCACAGCCCCAGGAGGAGAGGCTGAGGGAGCTGGGGGTGTGCAGCCTGCAGAAGAGGAGGCTCAGGGCAGAGCTCATTGCTCTCTGCAGCTGCCTGGAGGGAGGTTGTAGCCAGCTGGGGTTGGGCTCTGCTGCCAGGCAGCCAGGGACAGAAGGAGGGGACAGAGGCTCAAGCTGTGTCAGGGCAGGTTCAGGCTGGCTGTTAGGAGGAAGTTGTTGGCAGAGAGAGAGATTGGCATTGGAATGGGCTGCAGGGGAGGTGGAGGAGTCCCAATCCCTGGAGGTGTCTAAGAGGAGGCTGCATGAGGCACTTAGTGCCATGGGTTGGTTAATTAGAGGGTGTTGGGTGCTAGGTTGGACTCAATGATCTTGAAGGTCTTTTCCAACCTGCTTCATTCTGTGATTCTGTGTAGTGAGATTCAGGTCTGGTTGTAGGTGGGACCCTGCCCCTACTAACCTCAGTCTGCAGGGTACAGAGGTTGAGGTTCTGGTTACTGAATTCTGGTGGCTGTGCAGGCTGCTGTGTGTGCTGAAGCTCAGTGTGCATTCACTCCTGGGCTCAGATGAGTGACAGATGTCTCTCAGTCTCCTGACACACTACACTGTCTCCTCTCCCCATGGAGTGTGGCAGGTTTCTAAGCTCTGCTCGTTTTGTAGATTTCCCAGATTCGAAGCCTGCTGTGGAGGACCTCAAATTCTGCCTGGAAAGGACTAATCAGAGGCAGCAGCTGCTCAGCTCCCTGAAAAGTGCTCTGGAAATGCGACTTCTGCACCCTGGTAGGTTCCATGTCCCCATCTGTGTCCTCATACCGTGGAGCAGGTTAGGGATCTACTGGCTTCTGTATCCCCACCTATGTCCTACCACTCTAAGGAGCCTGGGCTAGAGCAGAGATGTACTGGGATCCATCTGATTCCCTGTTGGATGAGTGGGTGGCAGCCAGGCTGTGCACGTTGTGAGCTCTCCATGCTGTGTGCAGGGGCAGCACTGTATCAGTCCAGCCTCTTCTTGCCTAATGCTTGCAGCCTGGTGAGGAGCTGAGCTAGAAGGTTACCTTTGCTCCTGGGGGGTGAAGGCTTCTCTGCTCTATGTGCTCTGAGCTCCAGACATGCAAGGTTGGTAGGTGGAACAGGTTGCCCAGGGAGGTTGTGGCTGCTCCCTCCCTGGAGGTGTTCAAGGCCAGGCTGGATGAGGTCTTGAGCATCCTGATCTAGTGGGAGGTGTCCCTGCCTATGGCACAGGGGGGTTGGAACTGGATGATCTTTGAGGTCTCTTCCAACCTTAACCATTCTGTGATTCTATGCAGGGTTGGGAGGTGGAGCTGTGAGCTCCAGAGGGGCAGGGTTGGGAGGTGGAGCTGTGAGCTCCAGAGGGGCAGGGTTGGGAGGTGGAGCTGTGAGCTCCACAGGGGCAGGGTTGGGAGGTGGAGCTGTGAGCTCCAGGCGGGCAGGGTTGGGAGTGGAGCTGTGAGCTCTACACACGCAGAGTTGGTAATGGAGCTCCAAAAATGCAGGGTTGAGAGCTGCAAACATCTGGTTTGTAGTTGTCTCTGAGCCTGTGCTTGTGTTCAAGACTGGTTCCTCAGACACCTGGATCTGATCTTTCCCTGTGGCTGGGGCAGGAGGGCAGCACAGCCTTCACCTCTAGCTCCATAGAGGGTTTGGAACATCCCAGCTGTGTGCCTGGGAGCCTGACTCGTCCTGCCCCTCTCCTGTAGGAGTCAACACATCGGACATCATCACTCTCTACATCTCAGCCATCAAGGCCTTGCGAGAGCTTGACCCCTCCATGGTTATCCTGGAGGTGGCCTGTGAGCCCATCAGGAAGTACCTGAGGTAAGAGGCTGGCAGGGCAGCCCTAGGGATGCCCTCTCTCTGCCCTCCCTTCACGCCCTGTCTCTCACTGCTGGCAGGACTCGGGAGGACACAGTGCGGCAGATCGTGGCTGGGCTCACCGGGGACGCGGAGGGCTCTGGGGATCTGGCAAATGAGCTCTCCAAAGCTGACCCTGTGACCCTGGAGAACGGCCAGGAGAGCGATGAGGACATCTCAGAGCCAGGGGACTGGGTTCCTGACCCGGTTGATGCAGATCCAGGTCAGATGTTAAGACCAGACTTGGAAAAAAACTTGTTCAGTGTGAGGGTGCTGGAGGCCTGGAGCAGGCTGCCTGGAGAGGTTGTGGAGTCTCCTTCTCTGCAGAGCTTCCAACCCAACCCCCGTGGCCATTGTGCTCCCAGGCAAGCTGCTGCAGATGCCCTGCTTGAGCAGGGGTGAGTTGGTCTGGATGTGGCCTCCAGTATCTGAAGGGGGCTACAAAAAAGCTGGGGAGGGACTTTTGAGGCTGTGAGGGAGTGCCAGGACTGGGGGGAATGGAGCAAAGCTGGAGGTGAGGAGGAAGTTCCTGAGCATGAGAGTGGTGAGAGGCTGGAATGGGTTGCCCCTGCAGGGAGGTGTTTGGGGCCAGATCCCTGGAGGTGTTTTTGGCCAGGCTGGCAGAGGCTGTGGGCAGCCTGCTCTAGGGTAGGGTGTCCCTGGGCATGGGACTGACTGATCCTTGTGGTCCCTTCCAACCCTGACTGATTCCATGATTCTTTGATCTCCAGAGCTGCCTTCCAAGCCCCCATCATGTTGTGATGCAGTGAGCAGAGGCCCTGGCAGCCTGCTCCTTCCCACGTTGTGCTGCTGCCTTGCACAGCCTCTCTGCTGCTCCTCCAGAGCTGAGCTGGGTCCCGAGGGCAGGTCTCTGTTACATTCTGACGCTGCCTGCTGCTGGCTTTTCCCTAGGGAAATCGAGCTCCAAGCGTCGGTCCTCAGACATCATCAGCCTGCTGGTGAGCATCTACGGCAGCAAGGACCTGTTCATCAACGAGTACCGCACCCTGCTGGCCGACAGGCTCCTGCACCAGTTCAACTACAGCGCCGAGAGGTGAGCCCAGGGGCCCTGCAGCAGGGGCTGCCCCTGCCAGCATCCCCTGGTACGTAAAGCTGTGCTTCAGATCCAGGCCTGAGAGGGGACTTAGCAGTGCTGGCTCACCAGCTGACCTCTGTCATCTTGGAGGTCTTGTCCGACTTCATGCTTTTCTGTAGGCTCCCTTCAGATACTGGAAGAGTATCACTGGGACAAGAGGGATGTGGAGATGCTGGAGGTGTGCAAAGAAGGGCCCCGAGGATGCTGAGAGGGCTGCAGCAGCTCTGCTGTGAGCACAGCCTGAAAGAGTTGGGGCTGTGCAGGCTGCAGAAGAGGAGGCTCCCAGGGGACCTTCTGGTGGCCTTCCAGGATCTGAAGGGGGCTACAAAAAAGCTGGGGAGGGACTTTTGAGGCGTGAGGGAGTGACAGGACTGGGGGGAATGGAGCAAAGGTGGAGGTGGGGAGATTGAGGCTGGAGGTGAGGAGGAAGTTGCTGAGCATGAGAGTGGTGAGAGGCTGGAATGGGTTGCCCCTGCAGGGAGGTGTTTGGGGCCAGATCCCTGGAGGTGTTTTTGGCCAGGCTGGCAGAGGCTGTGGTGAGGCTGCTCTAGGGTAGGGTGTCCCTGGGCATGGCAGGGGGGTTGGAACTGGCTGATCCTTGTGGTCCTTTCAAGCCTGACTGATTCTAGGATTCTCTGCCAGCTGTTTCTGGAGCCAGCACTGCCTTTGACCATTTCCTCTGCAGCTTTGGGCTTGCATCTAGGTTTTCTTGCCCTTGTTTTTTTCCAGCTCAGTCCTGCCCTTGGCTTGCACTTATAGAACAGCATGTATGAGACTGGAGGCACTGACACCCTGTTAGCTCCATCCCACCTGTTCTGGTGGCCCTCACAACCTGCTCAGGCTGCTTAGAGTCGAAATAGGAAAAAGGGATGAAGAATCAGGAGACCTCAGTTGCAATCCAGATGTGTCTCTTGAGTCAACAGCTGCAGTGGTTTTCCTTTCTCTGAAATGCAGCTGCTGCAAAGCATATCAGGGATGGGCAGTCCTGGGCAGGTGGCTCACCAGACACTGTGCTTGCCCTGTGCTACCAGAGGGGGTGGCTAAGCCCAAAGGAAAGGGGTGGGAAGGTCTTCAGAAAGCCTCTGCCCTATGGAGGAAGTGACTGCTCCTCACTTAGATGCTGGGATTCATCCTGTTCAGACAATGTGCCTTGCAGGGCTCCCTAGCAAGGGCACCCTTGTGCCAGGGATGATTTTTAGGCTGTGCTGTGAGGGGTGGAGGCCAAGCCTGGCTCAGCTGTCTGAGGAACCTGTGCCTGATTTGCTGTTTTTGTTGCCAGGGAGATCCGCAACGTGGAGCTGCTGAAGCTGCGCTTTGGTGAAGCTCAGATGCACTACTGTGAAGTCATGCTCAAAGTAACTGCTCTTTGCTTCAAATCCAAGGCCTGGGTGTTCTGAACCCACTGGGGAAGGATTTGAGGGGTGACCCAAAAAGGGTCTTCTAAGAAGGGAGGATTCATGGAATCCCAATGAGTGACCCAAAAAGGATCTCCTAAGAAAGGAGGGTTCATGGAATCCCAATGAGTGACCCAAAAAGGATTTTCTAAGAAAGCAGGGTTCATGGAATCCCAATGAGTGACCCAAAAAGGGTCTTCGAAGAAGAGAGGGTTCATGGAATCCCAATGAGTGACCCAAAAAGGGTCTTCTAAGAAAGGAGGGTTCATGGAATCCCAATGAGTGACCCAAAAAGGATTTTCTAAGAAAGCAGGGTTCATGGAATCCCAATGAGTGACCCAAATAGGGTCTTCTAAGAAGAGAGGGTTCATGGAATCCCAATGAGTGACCCAAAAAGGGTCTTCTAAGAAAGGAGGGTTCATGGAATCCCAATGAGTGACCCAAAAAGGGTCTTCTAAGAAGAGAGGGTTCATGGAATCCCAATGAGTGACCCAAAAAGGGTCTTCTAAGAAAGGAGGGCTCATGGAATCCCAATGAGGAGCTGATGTCATAGTTTCACAGAACACTGGGTTGGAAGGAACCTCAAGGCTCATCCAGTTCCAACCCCCCTGCCATGGGCAAGGACACCTCCCACCAGCACAGGGTGCTCAAGGCCTCATCCAGCCTGGCCTTAAACACCTCCAGGGAGGGAACATCCACAGCCTCCCTGGGCAGCCTGTGCCTGTGTCTCCCCACCCTCACTCTCAACAGTTTCTTCTGCTCAGCCTCCCCTCTCCCAGCTCAGTGCCACTGTCCCTCATCCTGACACTCTCAGCCCTTGTCAAAAGTCCCTCCCCAGCAATCCTGTAGAGGTATTGGAAGTCTGCTCTAAGGTCTCTCTGGAGCCTTCTCTAGGCTGCACAGCCCCAGCTCTCTCAGCCTGTCCCCACAGGGGAGGTTCTCCATCCCTCTGATCAATCTCTGTGGCCTCCTCTGGACCTTCTCCAGCAGCTCCATGTCCCTCTTGTGCAGGAGACACCAGAAGTGCATTGTGACAGGCAGAAGTGCACTCAAAACCCTGTCTGTTTTTTGAGCCCTGTGCTGGGTTCTCTGCTCTGCAGGATGCTCACCCTGGTAGTGTTGTCTCTCCTGCCCTTCCTGCACTGTGGTGTTCTGGCACTGAGGGGCTGGACTGTTCCAGCTCCTCTAGGGTTGGGCCTGGGCAGTTTAATTCACTTGGGGCACTGTGGGAAGGGCACAGGTCTGGAGGGACTCCAGTGTAAGCCAGGGCTGAGTTTTTTAAGCCCTTACTCAGCCTCCCCACAGATGTTTCTGATTACGTAGCAGACACTCTAGCAGACAGGGTCATGTCCTTCCCAGTATCCCCATCATGCTCTGGAGACATCACTGGTCACCTTATTTAAGCTTCTGCCCTAAGGTTTAGCACTGGCCTGGCAGAGAAGGAGCTGCTGAGCTTCCTGTGGCTCTTGCAGGACATGGCTGACTCCCGACGCATCAACGCCAACATCCGTGACGAGGAGGAGAAGCTGCCCGAGGAGGAGAGGCCTCCATTCAGCCTCATTGCTGTCATCCTCTCCAGTGAGTTCTGGCCACCACTCAAAGAGGAGAAGCTGGAGCTTCCAGAGCAGGTCAAGGAAGCTATGGAAGCCTACTCCAAGAAATATGAGAAACTGAAGGTGAGGCAACTTCAGCCCTCCCAGAGAGAGGCCTCTGCTCTTCAGACTTGGCTCTGTGGTGTGGCTTTTGCAGTCTCTTCCTCTAATACCATTTATGTTTTAGCTGCTGCAGTGCAATCCCAAAGTCCTCCAGCTCTGGGTCAGGCTTAGAAGCTGCAGTGGCTCAGCTCTTACCACAGGCAGGGTTTATCTCCTGGTAGGGTCGTGGCAGTGATTGCAGTCAGGGGAGGGAGGTGTCAAAAGGCAGCAGTCTGGTGGTTAAATGGACACTGAGGTAGCACTTCCTGGGCATCTCTGCCTGGTCTAAGCAAGTTCTAGAGCAGAAGAGTGACATCCTGGCCCAGTTGGGCCTCTCCTCTCCAGTACTCTGGCATTCCCCTCCCCTGTTTGTCCTCCTGAAGAGCTCCACTGTTAGTCTGGAGTTAGAGGAATGTTGCTTCCTCTGCTGCTTGTTCCTGGGTTTGTTCTTTTTCTTCTGGAGGACCCTCCATGGTAAATGGTTTATGTGCAAGCAGTTTTGGTGAGTTTGAGTGTGGCTCAGATGAAGATGGAATCTGTGGCTTTATAAACAGCATGGGAAGGTAATACCATTTAGGTTTTAGCTGCTGCAGTGGAATCCCAAAGTCCTCCAGCTCTGAGTCAGGCTTAGAAGCTGCAGTGGCTCAGCTCTTACCACAGGCAGGGTTTATCTCCTGGTAGGGTTGTGGCAGTGATTGCAGTCAGGGGAGGGAGCTGTCAAAAGGCAGCAGTCTGGTGGTTAAATGGACACAGGAATGGCACTTCCTGGGCATCTCTGTCTGGTTTAAGCTTTTTGGCCCAAGCTCTACAGCAGAAGAGTGACATCCTGGCCTGGTTGGGCCTCTCCTTTCCAGTGCTCTGGCACTTCCCTCCCCTGTTTGTCCTCCTGAAGAGCTCCACTGTTAGTCTGGAGTTAGGGGAATGTTGCTTCCTCTGCTGCCTGTGGTCTCTCCTGGGTTTGTTCTTTTACTTCTGGAGGACCCTCCATGGTAGATGGTTTATGTGCAAGCAGTTTTGGTGAGTTTGAATGTGGCTCAGATGAAGATGGAATCCATGGCTGCATAAACAGCATGGGAAGGTAATACCATTTATGTGTTAGCTGCTGCAGTGCAATCCCAAAGTCCTTCAGCTCTGGGTCAGGCTTGGAAGCTGCAGTGGCTCAGCTGCTGCCACAAGCAGGATTTATCTCCTGGTAGGGTCGTGGCAGTCTGTCCTCACAGCAGAGGTGCTGCATCCCTCTGAGCATCCTTGTGGCCCTTCTCTGCACACCTCCAGCATCTCCACATCCCTCTTGTCCCAGGGGCTCCAGCACTGGATGCACTACTCCAGGTGGGCTCATAGCAGAGGGCGAGAATCACCTCCCTGGCCCTGCTGCCCACACTGCTCCTGCTGCAGCCCAGCCTCTGGTTGATGAAATGAGAAGGGATGTAGCTGGATCCAGGTTGTGAAGTTAAAATTGATGGCAGGTTCAGATGGATGCAAAAAAATGATGGTGGGTGCAGTGAAGAAGAGTTCCAAAGGTGTTTGCTCTCCCCACGTGTTTGCTGGAGAGCAGGTGGTGATGGCAGCAGGAAAGCAGGATGCTGGCTGATGAGGAATGCAGGAGCAAGAGAGAGAATCAGGAAGTTCATCTCCCCTTTGTAGAGGGTCCCAGCAGGAAGTGGAAGGGGCTAAACACCACACCTTGGGGGAGCAGGTCAGACCACTCCCAGGGAGGAGTCAGGATCCAGTTTAGGTAAGCCCCACCCCAGGATGGGTTAACCCTTCACAGATGTTTAGGTCGCTTTCAGAGCTGTGATCTTGGCTTTCTCATCCTGCAGCTTCTCATCTGCTGGCAGGCAGGGCACACATTTGAGGCACAGCTGATTCAGATCTCACTCTCGTGGCAGAGCAGTGTCTGTGTGCACATGCAGAGGGTTCTCTGCATCCAGCCTGATCACAGCTGGGTGGCTCATGCAGATGTTGCCTTTTGCTTATCCACTTGTGCTCTGGCTCCATGTCAGCCTTGGCTTCCTGTATCTTTTGTTGAACTTGTTGTTATGCATCAGGTGATAGGGAGGCAGGAGGCTGGGAAGCTCAGAGCTTCAGGTGCTGCCTCTTCTGCTGCAGCTGTCTGCCAGATGTGGGTGATGGTTTCTACACCTGCCAAAGTTATTTGGGAGGGGATGCAGGAGGAGATGCAAAGAGGGAGCAGCCTCCTTAAGCATCCTCAGCCTTCCACGTGAGCAGTGCTCTTTTCACACCAGTATCAGAAGAGATTGCTTCTCATCTGAGCAAGTCCTGCCTCTGAGGAGTATTTCTGGTAGGAGCTTGACCTGAGTGGCCCAGTTGGTGTTCCAGAGTTTACTCAACCTCTGCCTGCCTTACAGAGAGCTGAGTGAGTGGCTTTTGGGCAGGAGAGAAGAAAGGGCTGGACAACTTGTGCCAAGGAGAAGGTTTGCCACGTGGGGGTAGGGGACAGTTGGGTGGTGGCAGTGCTGGGTGGTTCATGAGGAGGGAAGCAGCTTCTGTGTCCGCAGAGGTGTGTGGAGTGCAGGTGGCCCTGCTTGTAGAGGAACATATGCAGTAATGCAGCACTTAGTGGATCCTCTTAGGGGATCTGCTGTGAGTGACTGCTTCTCCTTTTTCCAGGCCATGAGGACCCTGAACTGGAAGTACCACCTGGGGCTGGTGAGCCTGGACGTGGAGCTGGCTGACCGCACCCTCTCCCTGTCTGTCTCTCCTGTGCATGCTGCCATCATCCTGCACTTCCAGACCAAGAGTGAGTGCTGTGCACTGCCACCCTGCCTGTCTGCTTCACCTGGCTGAGAGAGAAGGCCATGCTGCTTGAGTGGCTGAAGGCTCTGAGAGCTCTGGCAGCAGGACCAAGACCTAGTTTGTGGGCTTGGATCTGCCACAGAGCTCTGGCAGCAGGACCAAGACCTGGTTCGTGGGCTTGGATCTACCACAGGGCTCTGCCAGGTTTCCTTGGAGACAGCATCAGCAGGGCCCCATCTCAGAAGCTTTCACTGCACACAGTACTTGGCAGCAGCTGCTCAGCCTTCCCCATCCTCTGGCATGCTGGGGGGGTGGGCAAGTGTCTTGTTCTCTGACATCCAGCTGGCAGCTGGTCACAAGTGCTGTCCCTCAGGGCTCAGTGTTGGGACCACTTCTCTTTAACATCTTTATTCATGTCCTTGATGGAGAGACAGAGTGTGTCAGCAGTAAGTTGGCAGATGACACCGAGTTGGGTGGCAGTGTTGATCTTCTTGAGGGTAGGGAGGCTCTGCAGAGGGACTTGGATAGATTGGATCCATGGCCAATGGTAATAGGATGAGCTTCAACAAGGCCAAGTGCCAGGTCCTGCAGTTAGGCCACAACAACCCCAAGCAATGTTCCAGGCTTGGGGCAGCGTGGCTGAAAGCTGTCAGCAGAAAGGGACTTGGGGGCAGTCCCCAGGTGGCACAGAAAGCCAAAGGCATCCTGGCTGGGATCAGCAATGCTGTGTCCAGCAGGAGCAGGGAGGGGATTGTGCCCTTGGGCTCTGCACTAGTGAGACCACACTTCAAGTGTTGTGTTCAGTTTTGGGCACCACAATAGAAGAGAGATGTGGAGGTGCTGGAGCAGGTCCAGAGGAGGGCAAGGAAGCTGTGAAGGGCCTGGAGAATAAATCTGATGAGGAGAGACTGAAACAGAGGAGGTTAGTGTGAAACAGAGGAGGCTGAGGGCAGAGCTCATTGCTGTCTGCAGCTACCTGAAAGGAGGTTGTGGAGAGCTTGGTGCTGGTCTCTTCTCACAGGTAAATAGTGATAGAACAAGAGGGAATGGCCTCAAGCTGTGACTGGGTAGGTTCAGACTGGACATTAGGAAACATTTTTTTTCCCAGCAAGAGTGGTCAGGCACTGGAATGAGCTGCCCAGGGAGGTGCTGGAGTCACCAACCTTGGATGTGGTCGGGTGGGATGCTTAAGGGTTTAGAGTCATAGAACCTTGTAGGGCAGGGTTAATGGTTGGACTTGGTGATCCTGGGGGGCTTTTCCATGCTGATTGCTTCTGTGATCTGTGGTCTCCACAGGCACGTGGACCCTGCCAGAGCTGAGTGAGGTGCTGAAGGTGCCTGTGACGTCTCTGAAGCGCAAGATGACTCTCTGGCTGCAGCAGGGGGTCCTGCGCGAAGAGCCCCAGGGCACCTTCACTGTCATCGAGGAGGAGCAGAAGGACCAGGTGGAGAAGGTGGTTCTGATAGACAGTGATGAGGAGGGGGACTCTGCCATGGCGTCGCAGGCTGACCAGAAGGAGGAAGAGCTGCAGGTACCCATCCTTGTGTGCCAGCTCCCTGTGCAGCCAGCACAGCACAGACCTCCTGTGCTGCTGGGCTGGGGGCAGTGGATTCCCTTGGCACTTTGGCTTTGCATTTGCCACTGCAAGTGGCTGAGTCCAGCACGAGGGCCTTTGAGATGGGTGTCTCATGGCTAATGCTCACTGGTGCAGGTGCTGGGCTGCAGCCTCCCATCCAGAAGAGTGTCCAGCTGCTAAGCCAGGGGGTCCCTCTGGACATCTCCAGATCTTTTCAGTTTAAAGAAAGGAAGAAGTCTGGGACCTGATTTCACGTTTGAGAGTAGTCATATCTTTACTTGGATTCACCCAGGCAGGGTTTTTTGGCACTTAGGCTGCCAGGAAGGCTGACCCAGCACTCGCAGCTGGAGCTTTGCCTTCTCTGTGTTGTGCTCCCTGGACACTTCCCAGTGCTTTTCCCACCGTTGCCACCCTTGTGGCACCCTTGCAGCACGGAGGTGTCATGCTGGTGTTCATCCACTGAGGGTCATGCACGTACCTCAGATCCTGCTTCCTCACCCTGTGTCCCAACACTTCATGCTCTGCTTGGCTGTTGCCTGACTCAAGATCACCTGCTGGTGGCTGAGAGCAGAGCTTACTGCCAGCCACAGCCCTGCTCTGCGTTTGGGATGTGGGATGCTGAAAGCCCTTTCCCTCCTGGTACCGATGAGCACCGTGGGTTAGTGTTGCTTGCTTGTCCCCCTCTGCAGCTCTTCTGGACATACATCCAGGCTATGCTGACCAACCTGGAGAGCCTGTCCTTGGAGAGGATTCACAGCATGCTGAAGATGTTTGTGATGACAGGCCCAGTGGTTACAGAAATTGATCTCCAGGAGCTGCAGGCCTTCCTCCAGAAGAAGGTCCGGGACCAGCAGCTCATCTACTCCGGAGGTGTCTATCGTCTGCCCAAGAACTGCAACTAGACTGCAGGTGTCCTTCTTGCCTCTCTGGGGCACTTCTCCCTGCTGGTGCTCAGCTCCTGAGTGCTGCCCAGCTTTGGGGAGTTTCTCTGCTCTGGGGGTGTTGCTGTGCCCCCTGTCTCCAAAGGATGTCCTTTTCCCACAGCCTGGGCTGTGCACCTCACAACTTCTCAGGCTGGGCCTGCACCTCCTGTTGCTTTTCCTCCCACATGTGGGTGTCTGGGCCCACCTGGCTGGTCAATAAAACCCAGCAGGTTCCTTTTGCAGTTAGTACCAACTCTTCTCTCAGCAGAGCTCTCTTGGCATCAGCCTTCCCATGCTGAAAGGGCAGGCAGGAAGCATCTGCCAGACACCAGCTCCCTTTCTCTGGATCTAGCCCTGGGAGGTTTGGGAGGGGAACTCTTTGCTCCAGTTGCTGTCTGGTTCTGTCTGTGTGGCTAAAGCAGCATCTTGCAGCTGCCTGTGATGAACAGGACCTACCCAAAAGCAAATTTCCTGCTGTCTCCTTTGGCTTACGTGGGAGGAAGACTCCAGGATCTGCTTGCCCTTGTTTGGGACTAAATTGTGTGGATGAAGAATGCTTTAGGTGTGTGAGATGTGGCAGTTCTTCAGGGGAAGCTGTTTAGTCCTGAAGGTTAAGTGGATTAGCTTTGCTTTACCATGGCACCAACATCACAGGGGTTGGAAGGGACCTCTGAAGATCATCCAGTCCAAGCCCCCTTCCGGAGCAGGATCACCTAAAGCAGGTCACACAGGAACACATCCATTGAAAGCCGTCAGAGATGGAAACTCCACCACCTCTGGGCAACCTGTTCCAGTGTTCTGCCACCCTCCCAGTCAAGGAAGTTCCTCTTCATGTTTAGATGGACAGCAATGTGCCCTGGGGGCCAAGAGGGCCAATGGGATCCTGGGGTGTATTAGGCAGAGTGTGTCCAGCAGATCCAGGGAGGTTCTACTCTGCCCTGCTGAGACCTCATCTTGAGCACTGCCTTCAGTTTGGGGCTCCCCAGTTGCAGAGGGACAGGGATCTGCTGGAGAGGGTCTAGGGGAGGGCTGTGAGGATGCTGAGGGGACTGCAGCACTGCCTGGGGAGGAGAGGCTCCCAACAAGAGTGGTCAGAGACTTGAATTTGCTGCCCAGGGAGGTGCTGGAGTCCCCAACCCTGGACATGTTTAAGGGTGGTTTGGATGTGGTGCTTGGGGCTATGGCTTAGGCTGCACTTTGTAGAGTTAATGATTGGATTTGGTGCCTCCTGAGGGGCTTTGCCAACCTGAGTGGTTCTGTGATTTCCCTGCTGTCCCCTGTGGGTGAGAGCCCATGCTCCAGGGTTTGCTCCAGGCTGGTGCTGGTGTGGCACTATGAGCTGGTTGACATCTTCTGTTGTGAAGCTGAAGATGTTCCTTGTGCTGTATGAACTCTGGAAATAACTAACCCCCAGCCTGAACCCAGGGAAGCTCACCAAGGGCAAGTGTAGAGTCCTGCAGGGGGGGAGGAATCACAGCATGCAGCAGTAGAGGTGAGGGGTTGGCATGCTGGAGAGTAGCTCTGCAGAGAAGGACCTTGGAGTCCTGCCTGATAAGCTGTCCATGGGACAGTAACGTGCCCTGGTGGCCAAGAAGGCCAATGGTGTACTTGGGGGCATTAAGAAGAGTCTGAGGGAGGTTCTCCTCCCCCTCTGCTCAGCCCTAGTTACATCACATCTGGGATGCTGCATCCAGTTCAGGAGGGACAGGGAACTACTGGAGGGAGTCCAAGGGAGAGGATGATTAAGGGAGTGGAGCATGTGAGGAGGGAAGGCTGAGAGCCCCGGGGCTGTTTAGTCTGGAGAAGAGCAGCCTGAGAGGGGAAGCTTCTCAATGCCTGCAAATACCTGAAGGTGGTTGTCAGGAGGCTGCAGCCAGGCTCTTGTCAGTGATGGCAGTGAATATCAACTCAATCACAGGAAATTCCATCTCAGCATGATGGAAAACTTCTTTGCTGTGAGGGTGCTGGAGTCCAGAGAGGCTGTGGAGTCTCCTTCTCTAGAGATCTTCAAAGATCACATTCTGTGCTTCTGTGCTCCACAGCCTCCCTGGGCAACCTGTGCCAGTGTCTCACCACCCTCACTGCAAACAACTTCCTCCTAACATCCACTTTCAGTCTCCCCTCTGACACTTCAAACCCATTCCTCCCCCTCCTGCCATCACAAGCCCTTGTCAATAGTCCCTCCCCAGCCCTCCTGCAGCCCCTGCAAGGCCACTCCAAGGTCTCCTGGCAGCCTTCTCCTCTCCAGGCTGCAGAGCCCCAACTCTCTCAGCCTGTCCTCACAGCAGAGCTGCTGCAGCCCTCTCAGCTGCATCTTGGTGGCCTCCTCTGGACTCTCTCCAACAGTCCTTCCTGTGTTGGAGAGCAGAGCCAAGGGGCAGAATCCCCTCCCTTGCCCTGCTGCCCACAGCTGCTCTTGCTGCAGCCCAGCACACAGTTGCTGTCTGGGCTGCACTCACACTGCAGCCTCATCTTGAGCTTTGCATCACCCCAGACCCCCAGGTCCTGTTCCTCAGGGCTGCTCTCAGCCATTCCCCACCCAGGCTGGAGTTGTGCTTGGGATTGCACCCACCCAGGTGCAGGACCTGTCATTACAAGACCTTGTGAACAGTCCCTCCCCAACCCTTCTTAGCACCCTTCAGATCCTGCAAGGCTACTCTAAGGTCTCCTCGAAGCCTTCTCTTCTCCAGGCTGAAAAGCCTCAACTCCCTCAGCCTGTCCTCGCAGCAGAGCTGCTGCAGCCCTCTGAGCATCATCTGCTGGGGGTCTTCTCCATGTTCCCTCAAAGACTGCTCAGCTCCTCGTGAGCCTGGCTCAGCTCTTGCTGATGGAACAAATCAAAAGCAGCCCACAAGTGCCTGGGCTCCATCCCAAACCCACATGCCCCAGGCACGACGTGGGCAGGCTGGGCAGACATCCCTGCAGGGTGCCTCTTCCCAGTGCGTGCTGCAGGTGCAGAGCCCCAGGGCTGCATTTCCCAGCTCCTCTTGGTTTATTTTGTTTGCTTTGGGTTGGTTTTTTTGGTTTTGGGTTTTTTTTTCAGGAAAAGATCTCAGGGAAACATCTGGAAAGGTGGGCAGCTGTGGTGGGGCAGGAACTGGAGCTGCCCAGGGTGTGCCAGGCTGTGTGGCTGCCTGCTGAGTGTCTGGGCAGCTGTGGCTGCCACTGAGCATGGGCAGGGCTCTTTTTGGTCTTCTCAAGATCAAAGACAGCTCCAGCTTTGCAGAGGGGCTGCTGGCAGCCAGGGCTGTGCCCAGCCACTGATGGAGACAGGGCTGGCTGCTAGGGCAAGGAGTGTGGCTGGGAGGGACTCCAGGGCCCTGGGTAATTCTGGTTTGCTGAGAAACAGGGGAAAAAAAAGTGTATAGCTGCAAAAATACCTGAGAGAGAGTTGGGGGTGGTCAGCCTGGAGAAGAGGAGGCTCTGGGGAGACCTTCTGGTGGCCTTGTGATACTTAAAAGGGCTGATCAGAAAGCTGGGGACAGGCTTTTGAGTGGGGTCTGTTGTGAGAGGACAAGGGGTGATGGTTTGGAACTGAAAGAGGGAGATTCAGAGTGGAGAAAAAGGAGAAATGTTTGACATTGAGGGTGGTGAGAGCCTGGCCCAGGTTGCTCAGAGAGCTGGGAGCTGCCCCATGCCTAGAACCATGCCAAGTGAGGTTGTCTGGGGCTCTGAGCAGCCTGCTCTAGCTGCAGCTGTCCCTGCTGAGTGCAGGGGGGGTTGGATTAGATGAGCTCTAAAGGTCCCTTCCCACCCAAACCATTCCATGAGTCTGTGCTTGTCCCTCTCACTGGCAGTCTGCAGGCTCAGTTGCAGCAGCAGAGCAGTGCTGTGTGTGCAGGAGGGGCAGAGGCAGCCACACTTAGCCCTGGGCAGCACTTGGGTTGTTGGATACCTGCCCAGGGCCTTCAGAGGTCCCTTCCCACTCAAACCATTCCATGACTCTGTGCATGTCCCTTTCACTGGCAGTCTGCAGGCTCAGTTGCAGCCTCAGAGCAGTGCTGTGTGTGCAGGAGGGGCAGAGGCAGCCACACTCTAGCCCTGGGCAGCACTTGGGTTGTTGGATACCTGCCCAGGGCCTTCAGAGCTCCCTTCCCACCCAAACCATTCCATGATTTATTTCTCTGTGGGTGCTGGTGGATATATTCCTCCCGTGGGCAGGGTGCTGCAGGGCAGTGAGTGCCATACCCCATTCCTGGGAGTGTTCTGAGCCTTCCTGTGTGTGTTAGTTTTAAGCCATCTCCCCTCAGCTCAAAAGCTCAAGGAGTACTTAATTCAATTTGGAAGTACAAAACAATACCTTTAACAATCAATAGAAGGTAAGGGGAGGTACAGAGGGTGAGGGGAAAATGGGGAACCAAAATATACAGGGTACAGGTATAAAGTCAGGGGAATTACAGAGGATTAGGGGTAAAGGGAGCAAAATACAAACTATAAAATGCAACACATGGGTGGAAGTTGAAATCCAAGCAGGGAAGCTGGAAATTAGTGGTGGATGCAGATGGAGGCTGGTGGGGTGCAGCCAGTGAAGAGGTCCAAATGTGCCTGCTCTTGCTGTGTGGTGAAATAGCAGCAGCAGGGCAGCAAGGTCCTGGGCAGGTGAGGAGCAGGGACCCAAGGGAGAGAAGCAGGGAGTTCTTCCCCCCCCCCCCCCCCCCCGCCCCCCCCCCCTCCGTCGCA
>VWZI01017952.1:52710-73956 GCA_013396835.1 Psilopogon haemacephalus
GGGAGGGGGGGGGGGGGGGGGGGGGTGTTGGTTCTTAGGAGCCTTTCCAAGAGCTAAGTGGAAGTCATCCCGCAGGGTGAGTGGACTCGGTGTTTACAGGAGCACTTGTGCTGCTGGAGACTTTGCTGCCAGCTTCTTTTTCCTATGGTTTTCACCCAAGGTCTGGTTCGGCTGCTGAAAGCTCCTCTTTGCCGGCTGGCAGCGCCCCGGGGGTTGGCACTGGCAGGCTGGCACTGGCAGGCTGGCACAGCCACCTGCCCTGGCCCCCATTCAGTATTGAGCAAGCGAGAGCTGCTCTTATAAATACCAGCAGGTATTAGCAGCTGAGTCATGCTATTAATAGGACTATTACATGCATGACTGGACAGATTTTTTTTTTCTTTGCTGAGGATGGGTTCTGCTCCCTCCACCCTGCCTTAATTGGCTCCTCTGGAGGGCTGGGCATCCGATGCAGGTGGGATGGATGATAGATGTGCTGTTTGCATAGCACATGGCCCCTAGCTTTTGGGAGAGCCTTGTACATCTCCCAGCTGACGAGTGTTTGGTCCTTGCCACTTTGCATTGGCCTTGCAGGGGGGCCTTGGGCTCCCGGAGTGAATAATGGTAGCAAGAGTCAGCTCCAAGGCTGTGAGGAGCTCAAATGCTTCATGCTTCAGCAGGGGCCGTGAGCTGACTCCCTGTGCTGTGTTTGGGGTGTCTCATGTCTCCCTTCCACCACCCTTCTGCTCCCTAAACCTTTTCCCGTAGAATCACAGAATGGTTTGGTTTGGGAGGGTCCTTAAAGATAATCCACTTCTAAGCCCCTTGCCATGGGCAGGGACACCTCCCACCAGCCCAGGTTGCTCTAGGCCCCATTCAGTCTGGGCTTGAACACCTCCAGGCAGGGGGCAGCCACAGCCTCCCTGGGCAACCTGTGCCAGTGTCTCCCTACTCTCACTCTCAACAATTTCTTCCTCGTCTCCACTATCCCAGCTCAAAGCCATTGTCCTTCATCCTGGCACTCCCAGCCCTTGTCCAAAGTCCCTCCCCAGCTCTCCTGGAGCCCCTTCAGGTACTGGAAGGCTGCTCTGAGGTCTCCCTGGAGCCTTCTCTAGGCTGCACAGCCCCAACTCACTCAGCCTATCCCCACTTCTTCAGCCCTATGAGCATCTTGGTGGCCTCCTCTGGACCTGTCCCAACAGTTCATTAAACTGTAGGAGTTCCATAAACTCCCACAGCTCTCCCCTGGCATTTTTTTCAACCCCTTCTTCACCTGCATGGGTTTGGGGCTGAGAAGGCTTCGCTGTGCGTTTGTCACTTTGTGTTACGGCCTGAAGGGTTGTCCTCTGTGGTGTCCCAGCCCCTGGAGACCGTGGCCATGGTCTGTGTCATAAGGGCTGCTCTCTAGCAGCTTTGGGGACAGGCATCCCTTTGGATCTCTCAGGCACTGTGAGCAAGGCAGTGTACAGGAGGTGGAGCAGCAAGAGCGTGGTGGCAGAGTGGCGTGGGGACACTTTGGGGTTCCTGGAGGCCATCAGCTCTCCTGCCCACGCCGCCTCTGCGCCTGCTTGCAGGAATCTCGTCCGGCTGGTTCCACCCTTGGGCACCCCAGGCAGATCCTGCACAGGGTCGGTAATTAGCACTCTGGCCTAATTGTTGCAGAGCTCCAGCTCGCCTGTTGCTTAGCCCTGCAGAAGCCTCTCGCCCCAGCTCAGTTCCCACATGGGGCCAGAAAGCAGCTTGTGGCCGGGGTGGGGGCCAAGGCTTCGCTCGCTGCGCTTGGGCGTTTCAGAGGAGCTGGGAAAGGAGTGGGATGAAGCCAGCAGGTGGCTGGGAGCTTCCCTGGGCACCTTTTCCCTCGCTGTGTGCCGGCTGGCACCTGCCTGCCTCAGCCTGGCAGTGGGAAAAGCAAAAGCTTCTGCGGACCGTGACCTTCTGCAGGTTGGTGACTTCCTGCCGAGCTCATGTGAGTTAATAAGAAACCCTCCGGGGACCTCCTCCTCCTCCTCCCCGGGTACACGGAACTTTTGCAAAGACCTGGGGTTGATTTTTTTTTTTTTTTTTTTTTGGGGAGTCAATGAAGTTCGTGGCCCTGCCCATGGCAGCTTCCTGCTCTGGGGGTTGGCAGTGTCACGGCAGCAAACTGCCCCTTGCGTCACAGCTGCTGTGGCCCGGAGATGGTGGCTGGGGGGAGGGGGGAAGTTGGGGGAAATGCCCTCCCACTGTGACACAGCTCCTGCCACCAACAGCTTGGTGCTGGGCAGGGACAAGAGTCGTCCCTGGAGCTGCGGCACATGGAGCTGATCGCTGCTGTGTAGTGCTCAGGTCTGGAGAGCTCCTTCACCCCGGGGGCTTCCTGCTGGGTCTGTGCCTTGTCATCAGGTCCTGCTGCTTGGAGCACAGCTGCTTCTCTTCCTCCTTCCTCGCCCGACCAGGTTTGTCCATGCCTTCTCCACACAGGAGATTATCTCAGGGGCTGTCCTGTCCCTGTGCTCTCCTGCATGGTTGCAGGGGCTGGTGTAGGAAGGACACAGTGGCTGCTGCCTGCCCAAGGGTGTGAACGTGTGGGCACACAGCACAGGGAGGGACTGCGGAGGTAGGAGGGTTGGGGATGCTGTGGGGGTGGCAGGGTTGGGGTGCTGTGACACAGCCCTGCTCCTCTCTGCACAGCCATGTGCTGTTGGCAGGATTGGTCACAACCACCTTAGTTCCATGCACCCTGTGTGAGCCCTCCCTGCCAAGGGACAGCCTGAGGAAGTGCAGGGTGAGAACTGGCTGGGTGCTGCCCTCCCTTCCTCTCCCCACCAGCACTGATGGGCACTGCCTGAGGTAGCCATCAGCACAGCCAGAACAAATCTCAGGCTGGATATTGGGAAGAATTTCTTCAGAAGGGGTTCCCAGGCACTGGAATAGGCTGCTCGGGGAGGTGGTGGAGTCACCATCCCTGGAGTTATTTAAGAGCCTGATGGATGTGGTGCTGGATTAGTGGCAGTGGCTTAGCAGCAGTGGTGGGATTGTGAGCTCTAGGTTGAGTGGTTGGACTTGCTGATCTCAAATGTCTCTTCCAGCCTCAACAGTTCTATGGTTCTATTCTATGGTCCCTTCAACAGCCACTTCCATGCAGGTTCCAATGGCCCAGCAGGTGTCTGTGGGTGCAGGAGAGCTGTTCCCACAGGGATGTGTATCTGTGTGCTGGGCCAAAGGTGATGTGTCCTGCTTTAATTCAGCAGATGTAGGGAGCAGGGCTGGGCAGCTCTGCTTCAGAGCCTGTGTCCTGCCTCTTGCTCACAGCAGCATGGGGCAGAGCCCTTGGCTTTGGCTCCAGCCAGCTCTCAGCTTTCCTTCTGTGACACACAATCATAGAATCACCTGTCTTGGAAAGGACTTCTAAATGTCATCCAGTCCAACCCCTCTGCAGTCATCAGGGACATCTTCTACTAGGTCAGGTTGCCCAGAACCCTGTTGAGCCTCACCCTGAATATCTCCAGGGATGGGGGCTCAACCACTTCCTTGGGAAACCTGTTCCAGTGCTCCACCACCCTCATTGTAAAGGACCTTTTCTTAACAGCCAATGTAAATCTGCTCCTCTCTGATTTCAACCCCTTGCCCCTCGTCCTGTCGCCGCAGGGTTGGGGTTGTCAGGTATCTTGATCCGTGAAGTTCATCTGTACTTTTGCATGTGTAGGGACACCATCTTCCAGAAAGTGAGATCTGGAAGTCTCCCTCTGCCACCTTGCCACTGCTGACCACTGCAAGCAGTCACTCTGCCTGTTAGGAAGTGAGAGACCTGGCTGAGGGTGACTGCTGCTGCTTACCTCCTTGTTACTGGTCACAAGGATTGACCTTCTTGTCCTTTCCTTTAGGAAGAAGATGATGTGAAGGGGCTGTAAGAAGCAGGCAAGATGGATGGAGAGCTGCCCTGCCCTGAGGTGGATGGAGAAATGTCTGCCATGGAGGATCTAGGAGGAGGTTTGCCTTGTGGAGAGGGCGGTGCAGAAGCAGAGATGCCCTCTGCTGAGACCAGCACGAAGGAAGAGGCTCCTGGTGCTGCGAGCAGCCTGCGTGGGGAGATGCCCGGCGTGGACAGCCGTGGGGAAATGCCTCCTGCCGACAGTGATGGCAGAGGGGAGGCGTCCTGCTGTGAGAGCGAGGGGGAGGAGGTTCCAGATGCCGAAGTCTCTGCTGCTCCGAAGAAATTATCTTCCATTTCCTCTCCCCTGCGGGCGATCATCCACCTGCGGCGCTGCTACCGCGGGCAGAAGAAGAGTCGCCTGCACCTGGAGCTCCCCCGGGAGAAGTCGGCAGAGCTTGTCCACACCAGGCTGCTTCAGAGGCAGCTGTCCCTGGGCAGAACTGGCCTCTATGGCCCTTCCATGTCCTTCTTCCACCAGCCCAGCTTCGAAACCTCCCAGTACTTCACCTTTGACACCTCGGTGGAGCAGCACGCCATGAAGAAGTCCCGGCGGAAAAAGAACCGGAGGAAATCCAGGGTGGTCCTGTACCCAGATAAAACAAAGAGATACCTTCCAGCAGAGGAGAAGAGCAAGGCCAAGCGCTGCCTCTTCCTGCTCATCGTCATTATCTTCTTCCAGATTCTCAATGCCATAGAGAACCTGGACGATAACCTCCAAAAATATGACCTGGATGGTCTGGAGAAGACAATGCACCGGGAAGTGTTTGGGCAGAAGGTGGCGGTGGAGAGTATGATGGAGCTGCTGAAGGACTACCTGGCTACCCACATCCACAACAAGCCTCTGGTGATCTCCTTGAACGGCCCCACGGGGGTCGGGAAGAGCCACGTCGGCTGGCTGCTGGCCAAGCACTTCCGTTCCGTCATGGACAACGACTTTGTGCTTCAGTACTTTGTCATGCACCAGTGCCCCAGCGGGGTGGCTCCGCTCACCTGTGAAATAGACCTCTCGAAGAAGATCTCCGACGTGGTCACCAGAGCTGAAGTGGAGGAGAAGATCCCACTGGTCATTCTGGACGAGGTCGAGCTCATGTCTCCAGACCTGCTGGATACCCTCAGCCGATTCTTGGAACCCAATCAGACCAATGAGTTCCTCAATGCCATTTACGTTCTGATAAGCAACGTAGGAGGCGCCGAGATAACGAAGTTCGTCATCCAGAACGCGTCTGCTGAGCTGCTGCAGCAGCAAAGGGGGGCTGAGGAGCTGCGAAGCGTTGTCCAGCCTGTACTGGTTGGTGTCCACCCTCTCTGGAAGTCTGCAGACGTCGTCCCCTTCGTCCTTCTGGAGAAGAGCCACGTGGTAAACTGCTTCCTAGAGGAGATGAGGAGGGAAGGGCTCTACCCCGACCAGAAGCATATCGAAACCCTGGCGAGTCAGCTCAGTTACTACACTACTGGGGACAAGCAGTACTCCAGGTTGGGCTGCAAGCAGGTTGTGGCCAAAGTCAACCTCCTGTAGGGATTTACTGCAGAGGCCAAGTCCTGCTCTCAGCATCTGCAAAACTCTGGGCTTATGGAAAGGAGTAAGCAGCCTGTGGTCACAAAGTGTCCTTTCTCAGGCCTGCATGGGCTCTGTCCTGGTCAAGGTGAAGGGCTGGCAGCCTGAGCTCCCCTCCAGCATGGTCTCTGTTCTCCAGATGCTTCACTGCTGTCTAATGCTCTGTGAATGTGGCCATGCCCTCATGGGCAGCAAAGCCCAAGCCACCTCCCATTACCTGCTTTGTTCTGCCCTCATTTGGCAGCCTTTGTCATGAAGGAGTTATGAGAGCAGAGCAGACACAGTGGGATGTAAACAGAGGGAGGGAATGGTAACTGGATTGCTGCTTGCTGTGTCTCATTCCTACTGACCCAGAGTCCTCAGCTCCTTTCTTGTCTTGGCCCTGCCTGGTGAGGTGCAGAGCAGTAGCCTGGGCAGAGCTCTGCCTCCCTCAGCTTCTGCGTGACCGCACGCTCCTCAGCTCGTGCTCTTCTGAGCTCATCCCTGAGCTCACACCTGAGCTCACCTTTGGCACCTCCAGCCAGATTTTTGTCCTGCAAGTCTGTTTGGGCTTGCCTAGAAGACTGCTTGGCTGTGCCAGCTGGTGCAGAAAGAACCTCCAGATTGTTTCAGGTCTGCTGGTGGCAACTCGTCCCGAGAGCTCTTCTGCTTTTATGCTTCTGGCTACATCCTCACCACACTCATTATCTAGAAAGCCCAAAATAGAAACTGACATAGATTAAGCATCACACACTGGAAAAGACAGTTTGGGCTGTCTGGGCCAAGTGCAGTGGGAACCCTGGGCCTGATCCCAGTCCTGCAAGGCCAGGGAGAGGCTTTTTGCCATTGAGACCCCCGGGGAGAGCATTCTGCCTTGGAAGCACCTCAGGAAAAGCACACATCCATGTCTGGAGCAGGCCTTTATGCCATTGCCTTTTCAGGCGTGGGGGTCTGTGCCTAAATCCCCTTCCACAACGTGCTGTGAATTGCCCTGCACCCAGTCCTGTGGATGGCTGCCCTGGTTGATTGATTTGCCTCTTTCTATTTGTTGGTCTTCAAAAGACTTCCATCACAAACTCCTGATTCCAGAGCTGTCGTCAGGAATAAATCCAAACTGTCCTGAATAAAATCATTCCAAGTACATTTCCTTCATCTGAGCTGTGGATTTCCTCCAAAGTTTCTCTCCTAGACTGTTGTAGCTGCCCTGCCATGCCTCCTGTGCTCCCCAGGGACTGGGTGCAAGGGCTCCAGCTTGGCTGGGTGGCTTTTGCAGGCCAGCTCAAGGCAGTGTGTATGTGGCCACCTCCTTGAGCTACCCTCCTGGTGAGCCAGATCCAAACCCCACACAGCACAGCAGTGCCAAAAGCTCTGTGCCCCCCAGCTCCAGCCTCCTCCAGAGCTTCACAGCAGGAGACTGGGGAAGTATGTCCCTGGCTGAGATGCTGCTAGGCTGAAAAGCTTAACCGTGGTTTCTCTTCAGGTTATCCACTGGGGAAGCATTTGCCTCCTGCTGAACAGTCCATGAGAGCAGCTGTGCAGAGGGCAGGGAGGACTTCTTGCATGGTTTAGGAGGTCTCTGGATGAAACTAAGCCACCTGCTGGATGCAAGTGTCCACAGACTCCATCACGCTGAGCTATTTGCTGTAGCTTAGTGAGGTTTATTACAGGACTCTTAATTGTTTCCATCCGGGAGAGGAAACAGCAGTAACTTGGGGGCCTGGAATCCCCTCCTCTTTCAGCTGGAAGAGGGACAGGTTATTTCTGGTAGAGGAGCTCAAAGCCCAAGAGTATGACAGGAGAGGTAAGTGTCACCCACACTGCCTGGGTTTGGCAGCTGAAAATGCCACCAGTGCTGGGCAGCAGGAGTGCCACCAAAGCAGGCAGGAGCTGGACTGCAGATGGCTTCTGGTGTGGCATCAGGAGAGGCAGCAGCTGGTTGGCAGTGCAGCATCCCAGGGGAGGATTTCAGGCTTCCCCGGGGTTGTAGGTGCTGTGGGGATGTCTGAGGTGTTTTGGAGGGGATTTAGACTTGGGTGTGGATGTCTGCACTTGGAGTCCAGCCACAGAGTGTTGAGTGGTGCCAGAGGTCCTGGGAGGCTCTGCACAAACCATCACCTGGTGAGAGAGGGGAGGGTGACTTCAGGTGGAGCTGACCACCTGCAGAGCTTGTTTTCATCCCTCTGATTCACCTGCCCTAAGCCAGCAGTTCCCACTGGGAACTGAGGTGCTTTAGTCTTCAGAAGAGAAGGCAGAGGGAAGACCTCATCACCCTCTATGGCTACCTCAGAGACGGTGGGAGCCAGGTGGGTGTCACTCTGCTCACATGCTGCAGGTGACAGGACAAGAGGAAACAGCCTCCAGTTGTGCCAGGGGAGGTTCAGGCTGGATTCCCTCTCTGCTATGTCCATTGTGCATTCTGGAAGCACAAGGAAGGGAGCCAGGCTGTTCCAGCTCAACACAAGGGGCAACTTCTTGCCTGTGCTGGTCCCAGAGCACTGTCACAGGCTCCCCAAGGAGGTTGTGGAGTCTCCTTGTCTGGAGCCTGTCTGGATGTGTTGCTGTGTGCCCTGAGCTAGATTGGATGGTCCTGCTCTGGCAGGGGAGTTGGACTCAATGAGGTCTTTGGGTCCCTTCCCACCCCTGACATCCTGTGAGCCTGTGAACGTAGTGAGCCTGTGAACGTCAGTAACAGCAGGAGAAGACCTCGGGCTGCAGGAGGGCAGAAAAGAGCAAGGGCAGCTCAGGTAAGTCGGAACTTTCCCAAGAGCTCTGAGTGATGCAATTAATCTGAAGGTGCAGAGGAAACTGTCTGCAGCTGCTTGTGAGGCCACACAGTGCTGGGGTGAGTCTCTGAAAGGTGGAGAGAGGACAAATACTGCCTCTCCTTAGGAGGAGGTCAGGAGGACATACAGAAAAGATGGGAGAAATAGCATCCAACATCTCCCAGTCTCATTTCCTCCTCTGTCAGGACTGTCAATGAACAGCTGTTAATGGTTACTGGGATGAACTGGGGAGCTGGGGAAACTCAGCATCCCTAAACAGTGAGGAGGACACGGATGGCAGTTTGCCCATGGAACGGGGAGGGGATGGGGAGTTAGTGTGGAGAAGAGAAGGCTGAGGGGAGACCTCATTGCTCTCTCCAGCTCCCTGGAAGGAGGTTGCAGCAAGGATGGGGTTGGGCTCTTCTCCCCAGTCTCAGGTGATAGAAGGAGAGGAAATGGCCTGGAATTGTGCCAGAGGAGGCTTAGGTTGGAGATGAGGAAAAATTTCTTTGCTGCAAGAGTGGTCAGGGATTGGTACAGGCTGCCCAGGGAGCTGGTGGAGTCCCCATCCCTGGAGGTGTTCAAGAAGCCTGTGGCCATGGCACTTGGGGCCATGGTTCAGTGGCCATGGTGGTGCAGCGAGGTGGTGGAGTCCCCATCCCTGGAGTTGTTCAAGAAGCCTGTGGCCATGGCACTTGGGGCTATGGTTCAGTGGCCATGGTGGTGCTGGGGGCTGCCCAGGATGGTGGTGGAGTCCCCATGCCTGGAGGTGTTCAAGAAGCCTGTGGCCGTGGCACTTGGGGCTATGGTTCAGTGGCCATGGTGGTGTTGGGGGCTGCCCAGGATGGTGGTGGAGTCCCCATGCCTGGAGGTGTTTGAGAAGCCAGTGGCCATGGTGGTGTTGGGTTGCTGGTTGGACTGGATGAACTCAGAGACCTTCTCCAACTGAAACAATCCTAGGATTCTGTGACTTCAGGAGACAGGCTGGGGATGAGAAACTGGAGGAAAGGTCTGTAAGGAGGTGCTGCAGAGGAGGGCGGGGGTGAGCAAAGGCACATTCCAGGCTGGGGAAGGTGAAGGGCTGGAGGGAAAGCAAGCCCTGGGGGAGGGGAGCTGGAGCACTGCTGCTCCACACGAGGCTGTGAGAAAGGCAAACAGGGAGATGCCCACGGAGGTGTGCTGCATGTCCAAGGGATGAAGTAATGCTGGGCTGCCTGCCGTGCCCTGTTTGGGCACCCTCCTGGAGCAGGAGCCCCTGGTACTGAGTGACACCAGCCCTGGCCCTGCAGAAAGGAGCTCCTGGAGAGGGTTTGTGAACCCCGGGGCAAAGTTTCAGGTGAAACATGATAAAAGGTTTCAAATATGCAAAAGATTTACAGGAAGGAGGCAGTGGAGCTTGGGTTTGCCTGATCCTCCTCGGCAAGGTGTGGAGTTGGCTTCAGAGGGGGAGATGCAATCCCAAGCACCAATCCAGGCTGGTCAGGGACTGGCTGGAGAGCAGCCATGAGGAGAGGGACTTGGGGGTGCTGGTGGTGGAGGAGAAGCTGAAGATGAGGCAGCAGTGTGCACTTGCAGGGCAGAAAGGCAAGCAGAGGCTGGGCTGCAGCAGGAGCAGTGTGGGCAGCAGGGCCAGGGAGGTGATTGTGCCCCTCTGCTGTGCTCTGCTGAGAGCCCACCTGGAGTAGTGCATCCAGTGCTGGAGCCCCTGGGACAAGAGGGACGTGGAGATGCTGGAGGTGTGCAGAGAAGGGCCCCGAGGATGCTGAGAGGGCTGCAGCAGCTCTGCTGTGAGCACAGCCTGAAAGAGTTGGGGCTGTGCAGGCTGCAGAAGAGGAGGCTCCCAGGGGACCTTCTGGTGGCCTTCCAGAACCTGAAGGGGGCTACAGAAAAGCTGAGGAGGGACTTTTGAGGCTGTGAGGGAGAGCCAGGAGTGAGGGGAATGGAGCAAAGCTGGAGGTGGGGAGATTGAGGCTGGAGGTGAGGAGGAAGTTCCTGAGCATGAGAGTGGTGAGAGGCTGGAATGGGTTGCCCCTGCAGGGAGGTGTTTGGGGCCAGATCCCTGGAGGTGTTTTTGGCCAGGCTGGCAGAGGCTGTGGGCAGGCTGCTCTAGGGTAGAGTGTCCCTGGGCATGGCAGGGGGGTTGGCACTGGCTGATCCTTGTGGTCCCTTCCAACCCTGACTGATTCTAGGATTCTGACAGCTAATTAATTCTGCAATGCTGTGTCCAGTTCTGGGCTTCCCAGTTCAAGAGGAACAGGGAATTGCTGGAGATAGGACAGCAAAGGGTTGTAAGGATGCTGATGGGACTGGGACATCTCTGAGAGGAAGAAATATCAATATCTTTATTGATGATCTGCACAAGAGGATTGAGTTGGAAGGTACCTGAAAGCTCAGCCAATTCCAAACTCCTGCCACAGGCAGGGACACCTCCCACTAGCACAGGTCACTCAAGGCCTCATCCAACCTGGTCCTGAACACCTCCAGGGAGCTTGTGGAGCACAGAAGCACAGAGTCAAAGATCCTATTCTGTGCTTCTGTGCTCCACAACCTCCCTAGGCAACCTGTGCCAGTGTCTCACCACCCTCACTGCAAACAACTTCCACCTATCATCCACTTTCAATCTCCCCTCTGACACTTCAAACCCATTCCTCCTCCTCCTCCTCTCATTCCCAGCCCTTGTCAATAGTCCCTCCCCAGCCCTCCTGCAGCCCCCTGCAGATTCTGCAAGGCCACTCCAAAGTCTCCTGGCAGCCTTCTCTTCTGCAGGCTGCAGAGCTCCAACTCTCTGTGCCTGTGCTCAGAGCAGAGCTGCTGCAGCCCTCTCAGCTGCATCTTGGTGTCCTTCTCTGCACTGGCTCCAACACTTCCATGTCCTTCATGTGCTGCAGAGCTGCACACGATGCTGCAGGTGGGGTGTGAGGAGAGCAGAGCCAAGGGGCACAATCCCCTCCCTTGCCCTGCTGCCCACAGCTGCTCTTGCTGCAGCCCAGCACACAGTTGCTGTCTGGGCTGCACTCACCCTGCAGGCTCACGTTGAGCAGGGGCAGACCTCTCCAGCATGGTTTGATATTCTCCAGTTACAGTCATGAAGCTTCTTGGTGGCTCCCAGGTCACTGTGCAGGGTGCAGCTTGGCAGCAGGGGCTTGGCATCAGCTCCTTCTCCCCCTCCATCTGTAGGGATCACTGCAAAGAGCCACTTAGAGGTCCCTGCAGGATACAGGCAGCCCAGGACCTTCTGTGGCTGCTGGTTGGAGTTTATTGACACTGCACTTTTCTGGGCTGCCTGATCAAGCAGTTCCTCAGGCTAGCATTCAGCTGCTCTAATTTCATCATCCTGAGGAAGTCTGAGTAAGTCTGCCTGGGACTTCCCCAGCCCTACCCCCTGCAAAAAGCCTGCCCAGGAACCCAGGCCTGGGAAAAGGCCACCTGGGAAACCTTCCCTGAGTCACTCATGCTCCTGGCTTCCTGGGCAGGATTTGGGCCCCTGGGGCATCTATGCAGCCCCCAGGTCATCACAGCTCACTACAGCTTTGTGCTCCTTGATGCTGCTGAGGGAAACTACCACAACTCCACCTGACCCCTGCCTGTCATCATATCCAAACACCCTCACAGGCTCATAGGATATCAGGGTTTGGAAGGGGACACAAAGAGATCATCCAGTCCAAGCCCCACCACCACAGCAGGACCATCCAAGCTAGCTCAGGGCACACAGCAACACATCCAGACTGAGTCTGCAAAGGCTCCACACAAGGAGACTCCACAACCTCTCTGGGCAGCCTGTGCCACTGCTCTGGGACCCACCCAGGCAAGAAGTTGCTTCTTGTGTGGAGCTGCAACCTCCTGTGCTGCAGCTTCCATCCATTGCTCCTTGGCCTATGGCAGGGAGCAGTGAGCAGAGCCTGTCCCCCCCTCCTCACCCCCAGCCCTCACACACTTACAAACATTGATCCAATCCCCTCTCAGGCTTCTCTTCTGCACACTAAGCAGCCCCAGGTCCCTCAGCCTCTCCTCCCCAGGCAGTGCTGCAGTCCCCTCAGCATCCTCACAGCCCTCCCCTGGACCCTCTCCAGCAGGTCCCTGTCCCTCTGTAACTGGGGAGCCCCAGACTGAAGGCAGTGCTGAAGATGAGGTCTCAGCTGTGATTTGTTGTGCCTCTCCTAGCTGGCATGCTTTGGCTTTTACTATCATGTGCTGCTTCTGATCTGTATCAGCAACCCTCCCCCTCCAAGTCCTTCCTGAGATGACTTCAGCTGTTGCTGCTGTGACATGAAGGTTTCTGAGCCACAGGCTTGCTTTGCTTTCAGCAGGCTCCTGCCATCTCCCTGGGTGCTGCAGGGGCCTTGGAAAGTCAGTCCTGAGCTTTTGCTTTGAGCACAAGCAGGTTCTTGGCTTCAGGGTCCTTGCTCCTCTCTCCCCCACGTGAGAGCATTTGTGTGCCTTGGGCTTGCTCCAGCTCCTGCAGATGATGTAAGGAGGGTTTCTGCCTCTCCCTGCAGACATCTCTAGCACAAACAGTGCTGAGATTCTTGGATTGTCTTGAGGTCAGAACACAGCACTGAATCCTTGCCCTTGGCCTGATGTGACCCAGTGTCCTCAGCAACTTCAGTGCCATCTTCAGCTGCAGAAGCTGCTCCCTGCTGGTTCTTTTACTGCTGGCTGAGGTCTTTCAGGTTGCTCTCCCTTATGCCAAAAATCCAGCAGCTCCACCTCTGAATGCTGTTCCTAGGGCACCCAAGGCTCAGGTTTTGGCTTTGGTGATCCATTGATGAAATGCACTGAGGGCTCTGGGCTGGAGGGGGTTGATGAAATTCAGCTCTTTGGATCCAGCTCAACAGAAATTGTTTTTCCCTTTCTTTGCACCTGGTGGGCAGAAGATCTTCATCTTACTGTGCTGATTCATCTTCTCACTGGAGCAGGATCCAGTGACCTGCTTGGACAAGCTCACCTGGGGTTCTAAATGCACCCTGTGTGATGCTCACATGACAATAAGCTAATGGCTAAAGGTGAGTGCCAGGCAGGGACCCCTCTGGTGGAGCTGCTTTGGAGGTTGGGTTATTAATGCCTGCCTACAGCTGGGTGCTGGTGGCATGGGATGAGGTACAGTGAGAAGGAAAGATGTGGAATTTGAGGGAGAAACCTCCGTGTGATTAACAGAGCTGACAGCACAGGGGCCAGGGCTAGAGGCAGCCTCTGGGTAGGCTCTGTTCCTGTCCATCAGGAGCTAACTGCAGCAAGGTAACCACAGCTGCTGTGAAGAGACAGCTGGGAGCAGCTGAGCTGCTCTGGCTCCCTGCTTGGATGTGATCCTGGCTGAAATAAAGAGGATCAGAGAACTGTAGAATTGTTTCAGTTGGAAAAGGTCTCTAAGGACAGGTCCTTGAGCAACCTGTGCTAGTGGGAGGTGTCCCAGCTTATGGTGGGGGGTTAGAACTGGATGATCTTTGAGGTCCCTTCCAACCTAAACCATTCTATGATTCTAAGATCTTCCAGTCCCACCTTCAACCCAACACCTTCATGGCCACTAACCCCTGTCCCCAGGTGCCATGGCCACATCTTTCAAGAACAGCTCCAAGGATGGGGACTCCACCACCTTCCTGGGCAGCCTGTGCCAATCTCTGGCCACTCTTGCAACAAAAAAAATTTTCCTCATCCCCAACCTAAGCCTCCCCTAACACAATTTCAGGCCATTTTCTCTCCTGCTGTCACCTGATGGCAGGGAGCAGAGCCCAACCCTCACCTCACTGCAGCCTCCTTTCAGGGAGCTGTAGAGAGCAATGAGGTCTCCTCTCAGCCTCCTTTTCTCCAGGCTGAACACCCTCAGTTCTCTCAGCTGCTCCTCCCCAGCCCTGTTCTCCAGACCCTTCCCCAGCTTTGGTGCCCTTGTCTGGACCTGCTCCAGCCCCTCAATGTCCTTCATGGGAACCAGAGCCCAGTGTTGAAGGTGTAGCCTCACCAGCACTAAGCATTGCCCTGGTCCTGGTGGCCACACTGTTGCTGATCCAGGCCAGGCTGCTGGTGGCCTTCTTGGCCACCTGGGCACACTCTGGCTTCGTCCTCCACCAGCACTGCCAGGTCCTTTTCCCCTAGACAACTTCCCAGCCACTCTGCCCCAAGGTTGCTGATGGTTGAATGTAATCCTCCTTATCTTAGGGGCTCCCTTGGCTGGGGTGGCTTCTGAGTAGGTGATTCTGGAAGCAGCAATTTGTCTCCCAGCCCTCTGGACTTTGCCTTATAGGGAGGGGAAATGGTGACTGAAGCCCACTGAAGTTCTGTGCCTCAGGGTTGAGCACTCAACAGGGTAGCACAAGAGGCTGCCCTGAAGAAGGTTTTTCCCTAGCAGTGAGTGTCCTGAGGTGAGGCTCTGCCCCCAGCACTTGGCTTAGGTGGGCATTAGGGTTGCAAAAGGCACAAGCAGTGTTGCCACATGGAGCTGATGCCCTCCAAGGTGCTGCCTGCTACATGCCTACAGATGGGGCTCTGGGGACTGTAGTCACCATGCCAGGAGCTATGCTCCTGGAACACAAAGGCTCGTGAGGAACAGCTGAGGGAACTGAGGTGGTTTAGTCTTCAGAAGAGAAGGCAGAGAGAGGGGAGCCCTCATCACCCTCTATAGATACCTCAGAGGAGGTGGGAGCCAGGTGGGCGTCACTCTGCTCACATGCTGCAGGTGACAGGACAAGAGGAAACAGCCTCCAGTTGTGCCAGGGGAGGTTCAGGCTGGATTCCCTCTCTGCTATTCCCATTGTGCCTTCTCCTGGAAGCACAAGGAAGGGAGCCAGGCTGTTCCAGCTCAACACAAGGGGCAACTTCTTGACTGGAAGTGTCACAGAGTGCTGGCACAGGCTCCCTAGGGAGGTTATGGAGCCTTTGCAGGCCTGTCTGGATGTGTTGCTGTGTGCCCTGAGCTAGATTGTCTGGTCCTGCTCTGGCAGGGGTGGTTGGACTCGATGATCTGTTTGGTTCCCTTCCCACCCCTGACATCCTGTGAGCCTGTGATCAGGAAAACTTTGTTCCCAGAGAAGTTTCTCAGGCACTGCAATAGGCTGTTCAGGGAGGTGGTGGAGTCACCGTCCCTGGAGGGATGCAAAAGACACATGGGTGTGGTGCTGAGGGATGTGGCTCGAGTGGCAGTGGCTCAGCAGCAGTGGTGGGAGTGTGAGCTCTGGGTGAGAGGTTGGGCTGGAGGAGCTCAAAGGTCTCTCCCAGATTCTACATTTTGGGTTTGCCCAAGACTTAGCCTCCAGTGGAATAAGCCTGATGACACCATGACAGCAGGTGGCTTGATGTGACTTAGAGCCTGCATCCGTTCATTCTTCCCAGGGGCAGAAGGCAAAGCAATGTCAGGGAGCCCAAAGGGCAAGGGGAGATGTCAAAGAACAGTTTATAAATGTGGATCTTTGCCCTTTGCTGTTCTGTGGTGGCTAAAGGCTGCCTGGAAAGACTTAGATCAAGTTCTGCTTGATTTTGCATCAGAATAGAATGGGATAGGATAGAGTAGGATAGGATAGAGTAGGATAGGATAGAGTAGGATAGAATAGCCAGGTTGGAAGAGACCTCCAAGCTCATCCAGTCCAGCCTATCTCCCAGCCCTAGCCAATGGCACTCAGTGCCCATCCAGGCTTTGCTTGAACACCTCCAGGGATGGGGACTCCACCACCTCTCTGGGCAGCCCATTCCAATGCCAATCTCTCTCTCTGGGAAGAACTTCCTCCTAATATCCAGCCTATTGGATAGATTGCTCTAAATCAGAAAGAAGACAAAAGTCAGAGGAAATGGTAAGCAATCAATAAATCAATGAGCACTCTAGTGAGGAAATAACAGGGTCTGCAGGTCTCCTTGTCTCACAGCATTGGAGAACCACTCAACAGAGCTCCCAGGCTCACAGGATGTCAGGGGTTGGAAGGGACACAAAGAGCTCATCCAGTCCAACCCCTCTGGCCCACACAGAGGAGGTTATAGAATGACCTCTGCTTACAGGTTCCTGGTTGCAGGTTGCCCATAAGAGTCCACCTTTCATTCCCCCCTGCTCAGGTATGTTACATGAAGGGCCATGAGGATGCTCAGAGGGCTGCAGCTCCTCTCCTGTGAGGACAGCCTGAAAGAGTTGGGGCTGTGCAGGCTGCAGAAGAGGAGGCTCCCAGGGGACCTTCTTGTGGCCTTCCAGGATCTGAAGGGGGCTAAAAAAAAGCTGAGGAGGGACTTTTGAGGCTGTGAGGGAGAGCCAGGAGTGAGGGGAATGGAGCAAAGCTGGAGGTGGGGAGATTGAGGCTGGAGGTGAGGAGGAAGTTGCTGAGCATGAGAGTGGTGAGAGGCTGGAATGGGTTGCCCCTGCAGGGAGGTGTTTGGGGCCAGATCCCTGGAGGTGTTTCTGGCCAGGCTGGCAGAGGCTGTGGTGAGGCTGCTCTAGGGTAGGGTGTCCCTGGGCATGGCAGGGGGGTTGGGACTGGCTGATCCTTGTGGTCCCTTCCAACCCTGACTGATTCTAAGATTCTAAGTTGGCAGCTGAATCATCTGAGTTGCTGACAAAGATCCCAGAGAGCTGGAGACCACTCCAGCAGGTCTGTGGGCACTCAGCCCTTTCAGGCTCTGGTTTAGTCATCACCAGACCCAAAGGATTTGAATGTGAGTCTTGGAGATATTATTTTTTTTTCCTTTTCTGGGCATACTTGAGACTGAGCTTGCCAGAGCAAGTGCTGAGGTTGCTGCTTTCCAGGGGCATAGTGCTGAGGTTGCAGAGACTCTTAACAGGAACTGAGGTGTCCCAGCTCCATCCCTCCAGCTCAAGGCCAGAGATGCTGGCAGGGAGGATGGAGAGGCAGGAGAGGCAGAACTGACTGCATTTCAGTTCTTTACAGGTGAATTCTGGTGAAGGCCACACTGTGTGAAATGTCTCAAGGCAAAGTCTTGCAATAGAGGAGGGGAGAGCACTTGGAGCCTGCTGTTACACTGCTGTTAGCAGCCAGTGCCCCTGGGCAGAGTGGTGCTAGTGGGGGCAGAGACATTCCGGAGCAGTCTGTGAGTCAGCTCAGCTCAGCTCAGCTCCTCCCATCACAACTTCACTCATCAAAGCAAGTATTTATAGCACAGGTAGGAGCCGGGAGAGAAATCAAAGAAGAGCTTCCCAGAAAGGTGCATAAATCACTCGGAGAGTTCAGCTCTGGGGTGCTGCACTTTCTGCTTTACTCTGCTGCTCTTCTTGACTGACGTTTCTGAGCGCTGCTCTCATCCACCAGCTTCTCTGAGCCGAAGCCATCCCCGGGCCAAAGAGAGATGACCAAAGGCTTCTGCCAGCTTTCAGCGCTGCCCCTGCAGGCTGCTAAGGACGTGATGCCTTGCGCCGGAGAAAATGTTTTCTCCAGCACAGGTCTGCTGAAAACCAACCCGGAAAGTCTGCCCGGGCTGGCGTTTGCCACCCGAAGTGTCAGGAGAGCTGCAGCCCAGCGGCGCAGGAGAGCCAGGAGGGTGCTGTACCCAGCCCACGTCAGAAAGCGTTTGCCACGTCAGGAGAAGGACCGAGCCAAGAGGTGGCTGCTCCTCTTCGCTGCCATCACCCTCCTGCAGATCTTGGCCGAGGATGCTGAGCCGGAGAGGCTGCCCGGGGCGAGCAGCCTCGGTCGGCAGCCGCCCTGTGCCCCGGCGCTGCCGACGGCTGCGGGCAACAGCTCCGGAGAAGACGAAGCTGCCTCGCAGCCTCTGCCAAGCAGGCTGGCACCAGCTGCCAGGCTCTCAGGCAAGCCGCAGAAGATGTGCCACGGCAAGCAAGGAGACAACCGCACAGCTGCTGCGGGCAGTGCCTCGCCAGTGCAGCGCAGTGAGCTGCCAGCAGCTGCCTGCTTCCTCCTGCTCTCCGGCCTCAGCTGCTGCAGCCCCACAGCTGCCTTGTCAACTGCTGCACCCCTCTGAGGGGACCGGAGGACTCTGGGCGGTGACACGGAGCCGGCAGCGGCCAGGGAAAGGCGAGAGAAGAGAGCCGAGGGCTGCAGAGAGAGCTCCTTCGGGGAGCGCGGTTGGAGATGAGGCTCTGGAGAGCTGCGGCAAAAGGCTGCGGGGGCTTAGGCTGCCGCTCCTGGGGCGGGTTGGTGCCTGCCAGTGGTGCACTCTGACTTGTGCAGTGCCTGGGTTCGGACGTCCTGATCTACTGCCGGCTCTCAGGAGCTGCAAGAAAGCAGCTCAGCTGTCGAGCAGAGAGAGGGAGAAAGTCCTGTGTGCTTTGAAATCACTTTCCACCCCTCACCCCCAACCCCTCCCGACCTCTGTGACTCTGTAAGAATAAAACTGCTGAGATCAGACTGACACAGAGTGTTTCATCTGAGCTCTTGCAGCTGAGGTTGGCTGCTCTGCCACACGCTGAGAGGTGCTTGACCAGCCTGGGCAAACAAAACTAACCAGCAGCTCTGCTGGGGGTCAGAGCCACAGCAGGATCTGGACACCAACCAGGTGGTGACTAGCACGGGGAGAGGGTTCATGGACCTGCAAGGACCTGTAAGATCCTGCATCTGGGTCGAGGCAATGCCAAGCACCAATCCAGGCTGGGCAGGGACTGGCTGGAGAACAGCCCTCAGGAGAGGGGCTTGGTGCTGGTGGAGGAGAAGCTGAAGATGAGGCAGCAGTGTGCACTTGCAGGGCAGAAAGGCAAGCAGAGGCTGGGCTGCAGCAGGAGCAGTGTGGGCAGCAGGGCCAGGGAGGGGATTGTGCCCCTCTGCTGTGCTCTGCTGAGAGCCCACCTGGAGTAGTGCATCCAGTGCTGGAGCCCCTGGGACAAGAGGGATGTGGAGATGCTGGAGGTGTGCAGAGAAGGGCCCCGAGGATGCTGAGAGGGCTGCAGCAGCTCTGCTGTGAGCACAGCCTGAAAGAGTTGGGGCTGTGCAGGCTGCAGAAGAGGAGGCTCCCAGGGGACCTTCTTGTGGCCTTCCAGGATCTGAAGGGGGCTACAGAAAAGCTGGGGAGGGACTTTTGAGGCTGTGAGGGAGAGCCAGGAGTGAGGGGAGTGGAGCAAAGCTGGAGGTGGGGAGATTGCGGCTGGAGGTGAGGAGGAAGTTGCTGAGCATGAGAGTGGTGAGAGGCTGGAATGGGTTGCCCCTGCAGGGAGGTGTTTGGGGCCAGATCCCTGGAGGTGTTTTTGGCCAGGCTGGCAGAGGCTGTGGTGAGGCTGCTCTAGGGTAGGGTGTCCCTGGGCATGGCAGGGGGGTTGGGACTGGCTGATCCTTGTGGTCCCTTCCAACCCTGACTGATTCTATAAGACCTATGTCAGGCATGGGGTGAGACTCAACAGGAGCCAGAGCACTAGGCCAAGATACCTGCTTGAGGGAAAGCGAGCTGGGAGGGGTTTAGCAGCACATTGTGGTGCTGTGCATGAAATGTGGGATTAGCAACTGAGCCAAGGTTGGCTGATGAGGTTGTAGGTGTCTTGAACAGAGTGAGTGTGATGGTGTCTGGGCCTGCTTCGAGCAGGGCTGCTGCTTGTGGAGCACTGTGTGCAGGTCTGGAGCCACCAACACATTGAAGTGGTGGAGCCAGTTAAGAGGAGGCTACCAAGATGCTGAGAGGGCTGCAGCAGCTGTGCTGTGAGGACAGGCTGAGAGAACTGGAGCTCTGCAGCCTGGAGAATAGAAGACTTCCAGGAGACCTTGGAGTGGCCTTACTGGATCTAAAGGGGCCTTCAGGAGGGCTGGGGAGGGACTATTGACAAGGTCTGAGAATGACAGGATGAGGAAGAATGGGTTTGAAGTGTCAGAGGGGAGATTTGAAACTGGATGTGAGGAGGAAGTTGTTTGCAGTGAGGGTGGTGAGACACTGGCACAGGTTGCCCAGGGAGGTTGTGGAGCACAGAAGCCCAGAATGTGATCAAAGATCACATTCTATGATCTCTCCCATGCCACATGCTGCCAGCCAGCTTTGTGCCTCACCCAACTCCCCGCTGTCCCTTCGGGTCTTTTCCTGGGAACAGCAATTGCCTCCTCTCTTCCTGATAAAAGCAGAACTCAGATGTTTTGTAACGACCTGGAGCAGCCACGCAGGGCCCACGGATGGGAGGAAGCTGAATCTCCCCTGCAGGGATGGCAGAAGAGGCGTGGGAAAGCCAAGTGCAGCACAGCACTGCAGCCACGACAGAGGAGAGCAGAGAGCTGCAGCTCATGGCAGTAACAGGGAGACCTGCTGGGGCTGAAGGGCATCAGCTGAAAAAGCTCAACCACACTCAGAGCTCAGCTTCTGAATTGCTGCTGAAACAAAAGCAACTGTGTGCAGCCAGGGAGTCTGGAGTAAGGACATGACTTCCAGGAGAACTTCAGAGGGGCTTCTCCATCCCTTCAGCAGGAAGGGAAAGACAATCAAGGGAGCTTCTCTTCCCCCTCTACTTTGCCCTGCTGAGACCTCATCTTGAGCACTGCCTTCAGTTTGGGGCTCCCCAGTTGCAGAGGGACAGGAACTGCTGGAGAGGGTCCAGGGGAGGGCTGTGAGGATGCTGAGGGGACTGCAGCAGTGGCTGGGGAGGAGAGGCTGAGGGACCTGGGGCTGCTTAGTGTGCAGAAGAGAAGCGTGAGAGGGGATTGGATCAATGTTTGTAAGTGGGTGAGGGCTGAGGGTGAGGAGGGGGGGGACAGGCTCTGCTCACTGCTCCCTGCCATAGGCCAAGGAGCAATGGATGGAAGCTGCAGCACAGGAGGTTGCAGCTTAACACAAGAGGCAGCTTCTTGCTGTTGCTTAATGTTGCTGACCAGCGAGAAGAGCTTGGCCCCATCCACTTGACACCCACCCCTCAGCTATTTGTACACATTGCTCAGACCTCCCCTCTCAGCCTTCTCTTCTCCAATCACAAGGAAAAAAAACTGAACGTGGGGTGTTGTAAAGTTCTGGGATGGAAAACAAAAAGGCCTTTCCGCCGGGGTGCTGGTGGTGAAGCCTCTCAGGGCTGGTTCGGGGACCAAAGGCTTTCCCCAAGGCCGGCAAATCCCAAAGGCACCAGCAGAGGGCAGCAGAGGCAGGGGCCGGGCAGTGTCCTGCAGCGCTTCGGGCAGCGCAGAGCTCAGCCGCGGGGAGCGGGCACAGGGCACAGCGCA
>VWZI01017953.1:1502-30757 GCA_013396835.1 Psilopogon haemacephalus
GTTCAATTCACAGGCTATCTCTCTCATCAGATTTAAAAATAGGTTTGTCCTTACTTCTTGTAAGGGATGTTCTGTCAAAATTTGTCTAACACTGGAATACAGACCTTTCTCAGGGTTTTTTTTCTTTTTGATGGTAAGTCTCTCCCTGGTCATGTTTTTAACCAACTCCTCTCGTGTTTGACTCTGTACTCCACCCCTGTCTGGGTATCCCCACATTCCGGTTTTGGTAAAGCAGAGATACTGTTCTCCTCTTGGGCGCATCATTCCATTTTTATCCCTCCAAATCCTAAGTTAGTGCCAACCCAGAACTCTTGTTGTTCAATTTTACAGATCTGTAAACTCATCCTTGTGTAACAAGCTGAATTAATGTGGGTATGGATTGTTATGGTCCGTTCTATACGACAACCAATTTTTACCCATTGGTAACATTTGTCACATAGATTTTGTTTGGCAACCCTATAGGTTAGGCAGCTTATTAGAATTCCCCACTGCATTATTACACCTCTGTCTCCTCCATCTACTCAGTTGCTTCGAGCAGCAGTGTACCTCATCTTCTTGACAGCAAGCGTATTCTTCAGGGGTTCTTTTTGCTGCCTTCTTTGGTTGCCTTCTTTATCCAAATTTTTCTTGATTCCCCAAGTTAGGTGGCTCACTTCCTAGAGTTTTTCCCTTATAGCCTACATCAATTTTCTTTGCTTTACCAAAGTCCAATTTAACCAAGTATACACAGTATAATTCAGAATATAATATCCTAATTTTCCTTATCTTTTTATTCTATATGTATTTCTCTTCTAACCTTTAGGAAGATACCCATAATTACCATGATGTCCCTTTCCCTTCCAATTGCATAGTTTTCAATTTGGATCACATACAATAAAAGAAATAACAATCACCATTAAGGTCTCACACAGGGGATAGAGGTCTGGTCAGGGTCATAATGATAGTGCTTTGCGATCAAAACCTGGAAGAAGCATAGTTCTTGGTAGATTTCTGTCTACTTCAGGTCTGCCCTCCTTTTTGTCTTTTCAATAAGACTATAGGTTTGGTTTTGGTTTGTTTTGTTTTGTTTTTCCCACAGTAGATCACCTCACTTTCTCCTGAGTTTGAGTGTCGTATCTCCAGGCACAGACGTGACCTGCCACTCACAGTTAGATATTGGACCTTTAACCCACGAAACATGGGTACACCCTTTTTCTGCCGTTCTTACTGCTGTGTCGGTAGTTAACAATACTAGGAAGGGTCCCTCCCATTGAAGGGTTAAGGCTTCTCCCTTCCATGCCTGTATTAACACTTTCTCTCCAGGTTCAATATCATGAATTTTAAATCCTAATGAGGGAGTCTGAGATAACATTCCTACTGTCCGCAATTCCTCTAGCCTTTTTCCCAGAGCCATAATATATTTTAATGTGTTTTTATCTTCAATAATTTTGTCATCTATGGGCATTCTCTAGGAGTATGGCATTCCATAGAGCATTTCATATGAGGATAATCTAGTCTCACTCTGGGGCTGTGTCCGAATGTTCAATAGTGCTAAAGGTAAACACTTTACCCATGATAATTGGGTTTCCACCATCAGTTTAGTCAACTGTTGTTTTAATGTCTGATTGATTCTTTCAACTTTTCCTGAGCTCTATGGGTGCCATGGGGTGTGATATTCCCATCGAATACCCAAAGCCTGACTTAAGAGTTTTATAATTTTTGAAGTAAAATGTGGCCCTTGATCAGAATCAATAACCCAAATTATACCATATCTAGGGATTATTTGTTCTAACAGTATTTTTGCCACAACTGCTGCTGTTGCACGAGAGGTGGGATACACCTCCACCCAGCAGGTAAGCTGATTCACCATCACAAGCAGGTATTTTATTCTTCCTACTCGGGGAAGTTCAGTAAAGTCAATTTGGACTTTCTCAAAAGGCCTATATGAGATACTTCTTCCTCCCCTAGCTATTTGTTTAAACCTATTATGGTTCACCTTTTTACAAACCAGACACCCATTTGTTATTTGTTTCGCCACTTCAAATATCCCTATACACCCAAAGTGCTTCAAGAAATGTGCCCCTAAAGCTTTCGTTCCCCAATGGGTCCTAGCATGCAGTCTCTCTAAAATTCTCCTTGCATATGCTTTGGGAAGTATCTCCCGTCCATCTGGTAATTTCAATTTCCTGCCTTCTAACTGTCCTATTGTTTTCACTCGTTTTACTTCTTCCTCCAAAAACTTATTTTCCTCATTCTCCCTACCTTCTTCTATTTCAGCAAGTGTGTTTATTTTTACTCTAATCCCTTTTTTGCTGCTTCTTGAGCCTTTTTATCAGCCAGGTTGTTTCCCCTTATCTGGTAACTCATTCCCTTTTGATGTCCCCTGATATGTACTAGAGAAATTTCTTGAGGCTTTTGTAATGCCTCTAATACCCTGACGATGAGCTCCTGATGGATTAAAACTTTTTCTTGAGTATTTATTAAACCTCTTTCTTCCCATATTTTCCCAAAGGTATATACCACTCCATAGGCATATTTGGAATCAGTATATATCGTCCCCTTCAAGTCTATTACGCTATACTATAAATATTCTGGTGACAACTGATTCATTAATGTATGGGGATTAGCCACTACTGGGAATTTCATTATCACTCTCTGATTTACTGCTCTCAAATCTTGTACTAACCGATAGGTCCCATTGGCTTTCCTTACTGGCAAAATTGGGGTGTTATGAGGAGACATACAGGGTTCCAGAAGTCTTTGTTCTAAAAGATGATCTATTATGGGTTTCAACCCCCTTCGCCCATCCAGGGATATAGGATATTTCCTTATTCTAATAGGGTGGTTTGGTTCTGTGATTGTAACTTCTATAGGTTTCATATTTACCCTTCTGCTCTCCCCTTCCTTATACCAGACTGATGGATCAATGTTCAGCTCATCCATTTGAGTAAGTAAGCATAATTGTAAACACCATTGGCTTTTCCTTAAACTAATGTTTAATTCTAACTTTGACATAAGGTCTCTTCCTAATAAATTATACTCTGCCTCGGGTAATAATTACAAGTAATTTAAACATATCTTTTGATCTGTTTCAATTTCTATATCTTCCAATATAGGTATTTTAAAGGGGTCTCCTTTGGCTCCTACTACTGTTAATGATTTCTTTCCCTTTTTGATCCCTTCTGGTATTTTCCTAATTGTTGAGCTTTCAGCCTCTGTGTCTATTAGAAATTCTATTTCTTCTTTCTGGGGACCGATGAGGAATTTTATCAAGGGCTCTCTTGATGTTTGAGTCCCCAGAAGGTAAAGCCCCTGGCACCTCTATTCTTGAAACATCTCTTCATCCTGCTTTTTTTTCCTACAATTACGCTGTATGTGCCCTTTCTTGTTGCAGTAATAACACACAGGGAGTGTTTGCTCCCTTCCTGGTGTCGGATTTCCCGTTTGTCTTGGAACTGCTTCTTGCCCTCGACCTTCTCCCCTGGTTTCCTTCTTCTGGCTCTCTCTTACTGCAGCTACAAAAATTTTCACCTTAGCTTTCTGTTTTTCCTCATCTCTCCTTACATAGGAGAGATGCTTCCCTGAGTAACTCTTCTGTGCTTCCCTGAGTAACTCTTCCAGACCTCTCTCCTGCCAACCTTCTAATTTTTCCAGCTTCCTTCTGATATCCCCCCAAGATTTTGCCACAAACTGTGTTCGAAGGAGAGCAACTCCTGCTACTGTGTTTGGATCGATACCTGAATACATTTGGAGGCCCCTCCTTAACCTTTCTAACCATTCTGTGGGGGACTCATCTTTCCCTTGCTGTTCACTAAATGCCTTATTAATGTTCTGTCTTCTTGGGACTGCTTCACTGATTCCCTATATGATTAACATTCTTAAATCCCTCATATTCTGCCTCCCCAGAGGTTGCTGATGATCCCAATGTGGGTCCACATTAGGCCATTTATGCTCTCCTGGGGGTCCAGCCTGGTTCTGCCTTTCCCAAATTCTCATTTCAGACTGACAGATCATGCCCCTTTCCTCGGGGGTAAATAATATCCCCAGGATTGATTGCACTTCTCCCAGGTGTAGGTATTGGGTCCCAAAAACTGATCTAATATATCTGCCACACCCAGAGGGTCATCTAATAAAGTCCCCATTTCTTTCTTAAAATTCCTAACATCTGAAGTGTTAAGGGGAACTGCTACAAAGCCTATACATCCCTGATTACTTCCGAGGGGTAATTCCCTTAAGGGATACAGACCCGCACCTTTAGATGGGTCCTGGAAGCTGGAAGGGAGTCTGACTGTGGCATCGTTGAGGTAGGCAATTGAGCTTCTACTACCTCAGAGTGTGGTAATACGGAGACATCTAGTGGGGCATTAAGGGACACCTCTGGTGGGGCACTTGGAACTTGGGGAGGTGGAATATTTGGTTTAGCCTGGTCTTGCTGCCTCTGAATTCCATTTTGTCTATAAGGGGGCAGTAAATTATCTAGGGGCTCCCATAGCTGTTGTTTCTTTTTCTTCTCAAGTTCACATTTTCTCTCTCTCTCTCTCTCTCTCTCTTGTCTGCCTCTAGAGTGGACTTTAGGTGGTATAAGGTGTTAATCCCCTTATTCTTACCTGAATTTCCTCCAGGTAACCATGGAGCTGCATAATCACTTTCTTCCTGATTAAAGGCTCTTTTGAGTTTACATAACTATTTAAAGCTCGGCATACCCAATCCTCTGTCAAGCCAAAAACTGGCCAAAATACATGTGGCTTTAGAGATTGTCCTGGCCATATCTCCATACAATATCTTATAAATTTTTCATTTGTTTTCCCTTTTCTGGGCCCAGTATTATCGCAATTTATTATCTGAATGCCTAAAAGGCTCTTAGGGGGTATATCGGGCAATTCCCTTTTTGGTTTCTGTTGTTCCCTTTTCTACCCCTTGGAAGTGGAATGACCCTTGGCTATCACCATTCACTCACTTCAAACGCTTCAACTGGTCACTGGCCAGATCCCTCGTGGGAGGCTGGAACCGCGGCTGAAAGGTCTCCGCACTCGCCTTGGAACGGCATTCTGTCTCAGTCATGCACTCTCAGATAGCCAAAAACTACCCAACCGAACAGTATCTGAATAAATACTCACTTACGACCAAGGCGTCTTCGTCTGGGACTTGCACATAGAATTATGGGTAAACACTCAGCCGGCACTAACACTTCTTAATTCTTTCACGTGCTATCCCCAGGAAAAATAGGTGTCAATTCTGGAAACCTCCTCAGCAAGGGAACACCAAATCTGGTGGGGTGCACCTTCCGTTAAATCAGTGGAGTCCAGAACTTGAGGCCATCCCGGATGAGCCCCCAAATTGTAGTAAATGAGCCACAGATTCTATTTCAAAAGCTCATTTCTTTTATTGGATAGCAAGCAAAACAGTGCTGGATGCAGGGGGTGGGTTTTCCACTCCACACTCCACACTACAAACAAAGCTACACACATTTTTATTGCATGTTCCCAATACATATGCAAATAATTTCTAATACCTACTCAAACAGCCTTTAAAATCGTAAGTGGTCCTCATGAGGGTTGCCTTACACATGCGCGTTGATTCTTGGGGGCCCTCTGTACCCCTCTGGTGGTCCCTTGGACGAAGTAAGGAGTCATCCTCCAACGTCCTTTCAGTGAACTCAGCTGAGGAGTCTATGCAGTCCTCAACTTACAATTAGTCTATGCTGAGCAGCTGTAGTGTCCTTGGTAGAGAAATTTGTAGGATCCTTATCTTTTAATTTATGTCTAGGCAGAGTATCTGTTATCAGTTAGCTTCTTGGTTTTGTTTGTTTTTCTTGGTTAATGTTACAGCCACAGCACATTCCAGCAAGTGCCTTAAATATACTTAGATACCTTTTTTTCCTAGCTCTTTGCTACTCTTATATTGACACAAACGAATGCTTTTTTACCACACAACCATGCCAGGCAGCCTTTTCCAGGGCTCTGTCATTCTCACAGGGAAAAAAAAATCCTTCTTCCAGTTCACATGGAACTTCCTATGCCTGTCCTGGTATGGGTGTGATTAACACCCTAGAGTTGGTTCAGTTCCTGGGGTCCCTCCTCCCCCTTCTGTTACAAGGTCCGGAAGGGGTAGAGGGGTGGGGGGCACACCACGTGGACCTCGGACCCAGGGAGACCTCGGGCTGCCCGTATGCGTGGGACTATTTTGAACCAATTGGTCAGTCAGTGAATGCTGAATGCCTATTGGTCAGTTTCACGTGCCCTTAGGGGGTATTTAGGAGGGGCACAGCGACCGTTAGGGGTTCTTCTCCGTCTCCCCATCATGCTGTGAGGAGCTGCAGCCACGTGCAGCAGCAAAGGCAGCGGCAGCAGGCATTCGTGGCTTACAGAGAAGTGGCAAGGCAAACCCCCCTTCTCTCTCTCTCCTTCTCTTCCTATCCGGGATAGGTCAGTCCTTTTCTTTTTCCCTTCTTCTCGGGAAGAAGCATTGTTCCCCCTCATGCCCCGCAGGTTTTAATAGGCATGGCTGGGGTCTGTTTTGTATGTAAGCTCTCTGTTCCCTAAGTTCTGACCGTTAACTGTTTATCTGGCTTTTTAAGCAACTCGTGCATTTATTCCTGCCAACCACATATCCAAAGAACCCGGGGGACTCCAGGACCCCCCTCCGTGGATATCAACACTAATTAAATTGATGTCCCACGACAATGTCTCAGCTTCCACCATTGCCCCTGGTCCTGTCATTGGGCATCACCAAGCAGTGCCTGGCTTCATCCACTTGACATGCACCTTTACATCTTTATAACCAGGAATAAGGTCACCTCTCAGGGTCCTCCTCTCCAAGCAGCTCCCTCAGGCTCTCCTCATATGGAAGATGTTCCACTCCATTTGTGCCTCTGTGCTGGACTCTCGCAAGCAGTTCCCTGAGGTCCTTCTTGAAATAAAGGGCCCAGAACTGGACATACTATTCCAGATGTGGCCTCACCAGGGTACAGTAGAGGGACAGGCCTCTCCAATGGCCGCCTTGGCCACCAGAGCACATTGCTTGCTCATGCTCATCCTTCCATCCAGTAGGACCTCCAGGTCCTTTTCCTTTTTGCTGCTCTCCATTATATATATATATATATATATATATATCAGTGTATGTTCCCCAACATATACTGATCTGTGGACTTTTTACTTAGCACTTTATGCCAGCACACCGGCATTTTCTGACTAACTTTTTATACCTTTTGTGACTAGATGAAGTCACTGCTAGTCCTAAGTGTGCCAGCTCCTTTCCTACTCACAGTGTCAGGGTGTCCCCGCAGGGAAGAAATACTGCCAGACTGGTTTTGGCCACTGCTCTCCTCCTCCCATGTGCTAGGGTCCAGGAGTCAGAGTTGAGAGCAGATTAAACAATGGGTATTGGCTTCAGCAAAGCTGCCCGAGGGCTAGCAGCCAGCACCACATGTCAGGTGTCTAATGCAGTCCCTTCACATGTCGGTGTAGCCAGACCAGGCATAAAACTTTGAATTCATTGGCCAAAACAAGTGATGCATATGCCTATTTGCCAGTTTGATTTTCCAAAAGTGCATTTAATGGGGGAACGATTTGAAAACAGCACATTTTCCCACAGCACCTTTCCCATCCAGTCTCCAGCTGTGCTGAGCCCCATTAGCAGATCGTTAAGCTGAGTCCTGCCTGCATTGTTCAGAGCAGCTACTTGTTTGCAGCACCTCAGTTCCTCTCTTTCCCTCTGCCTGGAATATATTTTGTATTTTTTGCCCTTGGGATCATAATTGTGGGTTATGGAAGCATCTTTTTACAGGAAACTTACCTGTCCTCGAGTTAATGATAAGACTCTGTATTGGGTTTAGGCTAATCCCCCTGTGGTAAAAAGCATTCACTCGTGTCAATATAAAATTAGCAAAGAGCTAGGGAAAATGCCTAAGTGGATTTGGGGCACTCACTGGAATGTGCTGTGGCTGTACCATTCCCCAAGAAAAACAAACAAAGCCAAGAAGCTAGCTGATAAGGAACACTCTGCCAGGAAGCTAACTGATAAGGGACACTGCCTGAACACAGATTAAGAGGTCCTGCAAATTCCTCTACCAAGGATGCTACAGTTGTGCAAGGAGGACTAATTGTGTGTGACTGCCCGAACTCCTTAGCCCAGTTCACCGAAAGGACACTTGGAGGATGACTCCTTAATTCATCCAGGAGACCACTAGAGGGGTACGGAGGGCCCCCAAGAACCAATACGCATGAGTAAGACAACCCTCATGAGGACCACCTACAATTTTAAACACTGTTTGAATAGGTATTAGAAATTATTTGCATATGTATTAGGAAGATGTAATAAAAATGTGTGTAGCTTTGTTTCTGTGTGCAGTGTGGGAAAAAAAACCTGCTGCACCCAGCGCTGTTTCGCTTGCTATCCAGTAAAACAAATGAGCTTTTGAAATAAAATCTCTGGCTCATTTACTACACCCCTGAGATCAAAAGTCCAATAAATACTCAATTAAATTTAGAAGTAAAATTAAGCTTATGGGATTTCCCTGATTTTAAATATGAATAAAATTTTATATTCATACTGAGTTTAATATTCATATTTTAAATTAATTTCTTAACAGAGGGAGAAAAATCAGCTACGCTTTGGACTTCCTGCATTTCCTCATTGACAAGATCCTCAGTGGGACTTAGCTTGGTGTATTATTTTAAGCCAGTCCCCCTGAGCCTGAAAGCTCTATAAATACTTAATTCAATTTGGAAGTGAAAAAGAAACTTTAACAGTAAATAGAAGGTATTTGGGAATTACAGAGGATGAGGGGAAAGGGAACAAAATACAGGATATAGGTATGACTTCCCACTGAACGCAGGGTGGAGTAAGGGGAATTACAGAAGATACGGGGAAAGGGAACAAAATATAAAATACAATCCGTAGATAGGAGTGCATGGAATTGAATCCAAATCGTGAAGTTGGAAATTGGTAGTGGATGCAAATTGATGCTGGTGGGATGCAGAGGTCCAAATATGGCTGCTCTCCCCATGTGTTTGTTGGAGAGCATGTGGTGAAATAGCAGCAGCAGGGGAGCGAGATGCTCGCTAATGAGGAAAGCAGAGGCTAAGAGGAAGAGACAGAAGGTTCACCCCCCTTTATAGGGGGGCTCAGCAGGAAGTGGGAGGGGCCTAAACATGACACCTGAGGGCAGGTCAGACCAATCCAGGGAGGAGTCAGGATCCAACTTCAGGTAAGCCCCCCCAGAAGGGCTTAACCCTTTACACTTGTTTTTGTGCAAATCTAGTTTAAAAAAAAAAAACAAAAAAACCCCCACAAAAACCCAAACCAACAAAACAAACAAACCCATGACTGCAATCACTCTGAATAACATTTTAAAGAATCCAGCTTAGACAGAACAAGAAGAGAATGCAGCAACACTGTTTGGTTTCATCATTACTTTATTTATCTAAAATAGATAAATAAATAGGGTGTATCAAAAACATGTTGTGACCATTCCTAAGGCTGAAATAGGTAATAAATTCTAGACTATATTTTGAGATCAGTTGAAATAATTATTGCAAAAGACGACTACAGCTGTTTGCTGAAACATCATGATATTTTGTATAGTCAAAAGCAGTATATATATTTTTTGTTTTAATTGTACACCAGTTGAAGAAAACAAACCTAACAAAGGGAAAAGACATGCTCCAAGTTTTATTTCTGTATAACATATGTTGGAGAAGATTTCTTAAAAATTATTGTATCAGGTAGATAACTGAAGCAATCTATCATCATGAACTGGTTTCAGTACTGTTCATTTTCTGTTAGTTTAACTGTGAACCAGAGAAAAGAGCCGGAAAGCAAGACTAAAGTTAAGCAAATGACATCCCACTGAACGCAGGGTGGAGTACAAACAGGTGGAACTTTTCCTTCTGAAGAGGAAGGTAGCACATACTCTATTCACTCTATACAACCACTGCAGGTCCAGTCACAGGAAAGAAGAAAAAAGTTGGTCTTGTTTATTGACAAAGATCTCTCTTTCCAGCCCTCCATGAGGAAATAAAAACTCTGGCAGATTTGGACATACTCCCTTTCTCTTTTAATCTCCATTATGGCATTCTGCTTCTATTTCAGAAACCCAAAGGTGAGACAATTTTCAACAGGATTTGGTTGGGTTTATTTGTTGTTTTTGTTGGTTTTGGGTTTTTTTTTTAAGATAAAAGCACACTTTTTGGCTGGGTCTGAGATGTGAATTAATCTTCCCCTTCTGGCTGAGACAAAGTCTGTTTTTACTGGCAGCTGGCAAGACAGTGATTTGGTGCTAGCCAAATCAGCCACTGCTGTTGTGACCTTGTTAGGCTCCTGCACTCAGGATTGCAGGAATCTGCTTGCAAGCTGAGCAATGAGCTCTGCCTTGGGACCTCTTTGCTGATTGGTAGCAGCTGACTTTAAAGTTAAGCAAGAAAAGCCCACCAACCTGAAAGAACTTGACAGAGAAACTGTCTTCAGTGCTCTTTACATGCCAACAAGGAGGAATGAGACTTCTCTTCTTGTGACTTACAATGACATTTGTGTTTCTGTAGAGCAGTTGGCTATTGCTAGAGCTGTTGTGGTTATGAGCTCAGTGCTCAGAAAGGTGCAAAAAAAGTCAGCATCGAAAACTTTGTTTTACTCTTGCAGTGCTCTCATATGGCACTGTCTGCACACTGCACAGCAAGTGCTAGTCTATGCAACTGCTTGCTGATGTGAAGCAGGGGACACCTTTGCTTCTCGACTGGCTCCAGCTGCATGGGAATGCAAAGGAATTTCCTCATCCTCCATCTGCTGTTTAGCAAAGTTTACAAAAACCTGTGTGAGGAAAGAAATTGTCACTATTTCATCAACTAGTATGAGTTACTGGAATATCCCTGTGTATTTGCACCCTCTTGGCCTCTCTGCGGGGAGGAGACAGAAAAAGGAATCTGCAAACATGAACCAAGAACCTGTGTATTCTGTCTTTATTTTTATAAACTTCCATGGAACTTCCTTCTTTTGGATGCACTTGTAACTGAAATCTACTTTTTTCTTAAGCAGGAGATGGGGTCAGCAAGCTTTGCACGGCTTGCATAATGCAAGTTTGGTTGTGATGGGGAAGAAGAGACTGAATATTTCAGAGGAAGCTGTAAGGCAGCCAGGAACGTCTCTTGAACATTCCTGTCTGGTGCAGCTTTGCATATGTGGACCCCTAGCTACTTAGGAAATCGGGAAGATAAGGCTGATGCCCTCTAGCAGATGGGTGTTGCCAACAGTCCTAGTGGAATTTCCAGATTTTGTGTCTGATTGTTCCTGTATAAAAGTCCATGAGAGAGATGTATCCATTTAGCCAGATATCACAGCATCCTTGGCACCACAGCATCCAATTTAAATCAACTTATTCCCAGATGAGAAAGCCTCACTCTGAGTGGCTGACCTTGCACAGACTGCTGCTCCTGAAGGTTATCTGAATTCTGACATCTGGGAAACACTCTCACCAGCTTTCAAATGGCACAGAGAATTAATTACATGTTTCATATCTGATCCACCTTGATGAGAAGTCTGGGAATTCTGCCTGGCATGAAGTGCAATGTAGTTCTCTACGCTGAAGAGCCTGGCCCTTCAGTTGTTCAGACACATTTCATTGCCTGACTGGTGATGGACAGGCTTTGTTAAGGATGCTTTGTTTTTACTCACCTGATCTAAAGTTGTTTGAGACACAGAATATTCTTCAATATGCAAGTTTTCCTTATTGGAGATTATTAACCGAAAAATCTTAGCCAGAGATGATGAGCAAATCTGATACTGCAGCATGTTGTAGTGTTTCTCTCTCTGTAAACTTCCTGGGAAGTTCACACGTATGAATTGCTCAGCAGGAGTAGGATCTGGAGGCAGCCCAGACTTTGGAGCTTTGATTTTCAGAGTGACAATGTAGCCATCTCCAAACCTGGGAAGCATGTGTGGGATTAAAGTAAAGACATGGGTTCATTATTCTGGAAGGAAATTTGTTGTCTGCAGGTAGGAAAACAATAACAGTATCTAAAAGACAATGCATAAGATCTAGTTTTGTAAGAAGCCCTTCCTGTGCCCTGCTGAAGTATTATGTATCATACCAGAGTTGAAATGAGATCTGCTCCAATTGTCTACACAGAGTTGTACCCAGAAGGGGCTGTGTTTATTTAAAGAGCAGCTCTTCAGATTGGATTGCTGTATTAAGAATGGTACCTATCATGCACGCTAAGTTTGTCCATGAAAATACTCTACTTACTTGTACTTCAGCTGCTGAATTGTGCCCAGGCACTTGAAGGTACCCTGTACCATGATGGCTAAACGAGTACAGAGGGCTTCACATTCTTCCATACTTTCAAAATAAAGAAGAGATATTTGAGATTAAAGCCAGCAGATTAATGTCCTCTGCTCTGGCATTCTGAATTCTAACCATTTTTACCTGTGTGAGGTTAGAACCACAGCTCGTCCATCTCTGAGCACACTGACAATAGAGTCCCATAGGAGGCGCCGGGACTGTGGATCCATTCCAGTAGTTGGCTCATCCTGTAAGAGCAATGTTAGGACACGAAGATTCAGAGAAGTAGATACAAAAATATAAAATTTATTTAGAATCAAGTTATTGTGTCCTTAATACAGAGCTGCTTCTCTACTGAAATCTGTGCCTTGAGACAGCACATGCACCTTGAAAAGTACATGAGGGAGTGGAGCCTCAGGGACTTCTTGGCACAAAGCAGAAAAGAAGAAAGCACAAAAAACTGCAGGTAGAAATAGAATACTGTCTCTTCAGCGGACAGCTGTAGGGAAGAGAATGCAGAATTAGTCAGCAAAAATGTAAGCATTTTTAACATCACAGAATCACAGAATGGGCTGGGTTGGAAGTAACCTCCCCTCTGCACTCAGCAGGGACATTCTCAACTAGAGCAGGTTGCCCACAGCCCAGTCCAGCCTGACCTTGAATATCTCCTGGGATGGGACCTGAGCCACCTCCCTGGGCAACCTGCTGCAGTGTTCCACTACCCTCACAGTAAAGAACAAAAACCATTTAGGACCCAAACCAGAAATAAATGGGAAGAGGCTCACAGAGTAGCAGTTACACCAAGTTTTGTCAAGTTCATATTTTGATAGACATTAGAGGTCAATATACTGGAGAAGCAAGGACTTCCCTGTCTGTAATACTAGCTGTAGGGCAGATGGACACTTCCAATCAAATCTCCCTTTTCTGGGGCAACAACTATTGTAAAAGGAGAGTGACTATTCCCCAGGGAATCTTCTTACTCACACAAACATATTGGACACATTTCTCAAACCAAGAAGCTGTTGAAATTACTCTGATTTAAATTAGCTAAGGATCTAGTCCTGCGCAAATTGGTTAAGAAGCGATTTTTCTTTTTTTTAAATCTTGGATAACAAAATCGTCATTCAACATTTTGTCTTAAATGATGAGAAAACTTTTTTTTTTCATATGCTTACTACATACAGGCAGAATATATGTAAAGACATTAAATGGCACAAAGAGCCATGCTATCAAGAGGTTTCTTTTTCAGCATACAAATTAAAGTTTTACAGTATCATCTAAATAACTGTTGTAGTATTTGCATTTAGAAATTGCCTTGAGAGAGTCAATGTTCTGCTCACTTCTGTCATTTGATGAGCATTTCTGTAGTTTAATCTAAATTTGTAGAATTTATTCCAAAGCTATTAAACATTCCTCTGTTCTGCTGGATAAAGCAGAGAAGTATACACTGCAAGATCATCATCTGTTTGAATATCTACACGACAAGAAAAGGCAGGCTGAAACCAGATATGGATTTACATTCACATTTGTCTGAATGATACATTATTTTAACCTCAAACCATTCTCTGTCGAAGATCTTTCTTTCACATTCCCTTGGGGTCAATTAAAAACCTGCTTATGCCTCTCAGTCTATCCCTGAAATTACCCAAAATTACACTTGAGACATGTAAGTCGAGAGCAGAGAGGAGCTTGCTGAGACTGTCATAGTAGTCCTTGTACTTCCTTAGCACATAGCTTTTAGGAGGTGTTACATTCAGCCATCACAGAGCTACGTTACCATGACACTTACTAGCAAGACAAGTGGTGGGCAGCCAATCAATGCAATAGCAGTGGAGAGCTTGCGCTTGTTGCCACCACTGTAGGTACCAGCCAGATGGTCTGCATACTTAGGAAGTCCCAGCTTCTGGATGCCCCATTCAGCAACCTATGAGACAGACAGACAGAGAGCCTGCCTTTGTCACACAGCAGGTGACAACAGAGCTGCTGACACAACCCCCTTCCAGCAATCCCCTGACTCTTAACATACTCATTTACAGATGGAGCAGGGGAGTCCAAAATATTTGTGATGATGAGGGAAATATGTGAGGGAAATTCATGAACTGTAGCTGTAGACTGTCTATCTATACAAGAATTTAAATTATTCTCTTCTGGAATCTTCTTCATGTTTTGTACCTTATGAAGACAAGAACAAAACCATGACCAGTGCAGTTCTGAGTCACAGCAGTTGAATCTTTAGCCTTCTGTGGTTGACACCACAGTTTACTTAAGTATAACTAAGTATACCTAAGAACCTGCATTTGAAGTGCAGTCTTGTACTTAACCACCCAAATGACAGGAACCACCCTGTACAGCTTCAAAACACAGAATGTTAAGCCCACTTCTGAATGCCCAGCCCTTGGCATGCTGCAAGCCCAGGTAACCATCACAGATATTCACAGAAGTCAAGAGCAAGACTGCTTTACCCTCTTGATTTCCTCTGCTGGAACCCCTTTCAGGCGTGCATATAAGTGGAGATGTTCTCTTCCTGTGAGCAGGTCATCAATGGCATCAAACTGAGGGCAGTAGCCCATGTTTTGATGGATGTTGGAAATGTTGGTCAATATGCTGGAGGAAGAACCCAAATGAGTCTTAGTTCTGTAACAGCAGCATTAAGGCAGAGATAGACAGTTTGAAGAAAATCTTTCTTTTCTGGGGCAGTAACTTTTGTAAGAGGAGAACAAAGTCTTCCTGATATGACATCCTACTATCAGTGTCTGTACAGAGTAGCAAGGAAAATATTCCTACCTAGTTAGTGTTACCGTAACTTATCCACAGAATTTAGAGCAGATGGGTGGCACTGTAAAGTGCCAGTTGTGTTAACTGCAGTCTCTCTCAATGCTACTACACTGGAAAAGAGATGCTAGGTCACTGAGACTATGATCTGGAAACACCTAGCCTAATAAATAGACTGTACCAGGAAGCTTTTAAGGTACTTGCCTATTACCAGCCACTACAGCATCTCCAGATGTCACACCAGTATCTCCAGTCAGCATTTTGAATGTTGTTGTTTTGCCAGCACCGTTCACTCCCAAAAGACCAAAGCACTAAATTACAAAATTTATCACATTCTTTAGTATTTCCAACCCGCAGATCATCAGGGGTATCAAATAGAAACTGATCCATGGAATGTAATCTAGTATTATTGGACAACATACCTCTCCAGGACGGATGCCAATACATAGTCTGTCCACTGCAGGCTTGTGCCTACCTGCGTAGATCTAAATGGACAGAGGAAGACAAAGGGGGAAAAAGTCCTATTTCAAGACTTATTTAGCAAAGAAAATCTTCCGGATTTTTTAGATTAATGTTATTGGCCTGAAGCACCTTTAGAACCAGCTCAGGAGAAAATAAACAAATTAGAAAGAGTAAGCATTGTACAAAGTCAGATATTTATTTACATTAAATAAACTGCTTATGACCTGTAAAATACAAGTTTCTGCATGGAGACTTTTACTTTTCATCTTTAGCAGCTGGAGACAGACCAGCTCTGACTTAGCAAACTAAAGTGGAACCATACAGCAGGATACTCTGAAGAATGATAGGTCTCTGATTCACTAAAGATCCCAGAAACATGTGCAGGCTTTGTATTTCTGTAGCTCAGGTTTGCCTGCATCCAGTTGCCTTCTGTGTCTGGAAAGAAAGTAAGTCAGCAGGAGAAACAGATACTAGCAGAAACCACTAACAGTCATTTCAGATGATGAGGTAAAAAACATAACCAGGGAAGATTGCACTACCCTCGCTGGACTTCCCAGTGGTTTGATATCTCATCAAAGGGAGCAGGTTGTTATTTTCTAAGGCACAAGGCAGCTTTCGAGACACCACAGCTGAAACATGTTCTGAAAGAATGAATTTACACTAAACAAAACTGCTTCGTTCTCAAAATTTTACCTTGGTCAGTTCCTGCAATTCTAAGATATCTGTTTTGTTCCCACCACTCATAATTCTTTTTCTTTCTTCTGCAACATCCTCGTCTTCATCAATAATAGGTGGCATGGCAGTCTCAGCAAACCTGGAAAACCGCAAGAGACTAGCTGCAGAAACAATGACTTACTCCAGTTGGTGTCACAACAGTGTGACACAATGACTAACTAATTGTCCAAAATTTGGCTGGTGGAAGCAATGGCACTGAAGATTCACACTGTGACATTGGCTGGAGCATTCCTACTGTTGAAAGAACTCCTAACCTTTGCAAATAAATCTCTAGATACTGAAAGGGTAGTTGCTCATAAGAGCATGCCCTGTTGGTGACTGCTATGACTTCATCTGCCTCTCAGCCACAGCTTTTATCCTTTGTCTCCTCATCAGTAGTTACTGAGACACCTTCTGCACATCTTTTGAGTAAGGCAGGATTTTTGTAATTGCAGCAATTAGTGCTCATGTTGGCAGTCTCCAGTGCCAGTGGATGCCCTCTCACAGCTGGAGAACAGCAGGGAGGGGAAACTTGCATAGCATCTAGACTGAAGCTGTCCTGTGCCAGGGCCTGGAATTTCAGTCTTGGGGTGCAAGGCTAGTGTCACCTATTGGTACTTACAAGGCTACAAGCTTTTCAAGCTGACAATTCAGAGACAAAAGAACAATGGGGAAGATGGAGCACTTACCCTGTTGCTAAAGAAATGTTAATGCACGCTTTCAGACATACCATCTCATGGAGAACAAACGGTGCTGCATAAGGAGATGCACAATGAAGTACACAACCCCTTGCACAGCCATGGCAACCAAGTTCTTCCCAACAAAGTCCCACTCAAAAGGATTGGAAACACGTTCCTCGCCTTTGGAGAAAGCATGAGAATGTGAGTTTGATTGTTCAGGGTTTCTTTACTGCTGAAAAAAAATCACTTTTCCTCAAAACAAATCATAATGGTTCAGGATTCAAATCTGTATGTAATTTCATCACGATCAAGATGTCTTTGTTTTCCAAGAGTTTATAAATATTATTAAGAAAATACACTCAAAGCTCAGCTGCTGCGTGGGAGTAAAAATTACTATAAATTCCTGAATATGCGTCAATTTGGATATTCATCAGATGGAAGAATTATGTATTATGTGAAAGACATATTTTCCGAACACATGGGTTCTGATATCTGACTACTATTTTAATGAGGAATCATAGAATGGGTTGGGTTGGAAGGGACCTCCAATGGTCATCTAGTCCAACCCCCACCTTGTCTGATCTCAAAGACAGATGTATCCCAAGAGAATGGGTCTGAAGAACAGCAGCCACATCCAGCATTCATATGAAGGCTGGTGAAATATTCAAATGAAATTAAATAATCTGTCTTCCTACAGTGATCTAAGGAATTCAGAACAAGTGACAAACCCCACCAGAGTCTGGCACTGAACAAATAGTTCAATTTCCAATGCAGACTACTGCACTGGGGATAATTTCAGCAACAGTCACTAATTCTCAAAGGTAACACTTCCAGCTTTCTCATTCAAGGCCAGGATACATGATGCTGGTGTAAGGTGATGCTCACTGGCTTTACTTACCAAACCTGGCATATACTTCAGTCACAGCATGGTTCATGGCCAAATCAATGAGTCCACGGCCCAGGCAAAAATGTGGGAAGACAATTAACACATTTTTCAATGTCTTATTAAACTTCAGCAAAGACTACACAAAAGAGAAACAAGATAATAAGTAGTTGAAACCAGACTGAAGAAAACATGACTGAAAAGTTCTTTGTTATTTCAGAGAAAGTGGATGTGCTGTGTTTCCAGAATAGAAAAAGAGCTGCACCCAAAGCATCTGCAACCTCAAACGCAGCATGACAGAATGCTGCCATGCACTGAATTCAGAGAAGGGCAATGGTCACTTTAGAGACACAGTGTCTTGGACAGAAATATATGCTCAAAGGGAACAATACTGGCCTGCTGTCCCACAGAAAGAATGGCACTAGGCTGAACCCTCTGCCAAGCATGTCTGAGAATGCAGGGACTCCAAGTACAGAAAGTGTCATAAAGCTGACCCCTGAAATGATGCACTTAACCAAGACTTGCTTCTCCTTCCTGGAAAACAACATGGCTTGACCAGCATCTGGTGTTTGAAAATGCCCTACCAGTACGGAGAACCACTTTTATTGCTGTCCTGGGTAGAAAGGGTGCCAGTACCAGTGGCCAGAGTATTAGCAGCTGTAGAGGTGGCAGTATCAGTGCATGCAAACTGAAAGTGCTGACCTCGTAGCTTTTCTAAGAACTATCAGGAGTAAGTAAGGGCCTTTCCTTGCTCAGTGGTGACTCTATGATTTTCTACCATCCAAATCCACCAAATGGCAGGTCCCTTCCAACCCAGAGCATTCTATGAAGTCAAGCTGCAGAGTCAAGTAGAAAATGCCATGTCTCCTCATCCTCAACTGTGAAAGTGTGCAGACATTTGCTTTTAGGATGAGAAAAACCCTCCTTGTCATTCCATATGTCATAACCCAAAGTATCAATAGTCATGAGTCACTTCCCTGTGACAAAAGGCAGTTCTTGCCAGAGATGGTTGTGCTTGGGCAGGCTTTGCACAGCTTCTTAAAGTTAGGTGCTGACAAAAGCATTCCTTACCGGGTTGCTCTCAAACAGCTCCAGGATGAAGGTAATGGCACTGCTGTTGATCCCCACAAAGAGATTAATGCAAGACAGCGCCACATATGCAGTGCTGGGGACACTGAAGAAAGAAGCAGCAGGGTACATCATGGGAATTACTGCCCACCTGCATGTGAAAGATAGAAGAACTGTCACTGTTCTCACGGCTGGCCCAGCAACAGCACCAAGGTGACCTTTCTTCGGATTCCAAGTGTAAGGAAAGGTGTCACCTGGCAGAAGTACCACTGCAGTACTTGTCTCCTGGTTACTAGATCAAAAGCTTTCTCTGCTTAGTCTTTTTTACTGTTAAAAGCACAGGGCAATAGAAACTGGAAAACCCAAGAGAACTCTGTGTTAGTGAGGTTATTACTACTCCTAGATATCCCCTGCAGATCTCACTAGATTATACACAAGAAGAGAGAAATAAGCAGTAGATAAAGCAAACATGATACACTCCTCAAGCTTTGGAAGCATCTGAAGAAACCACAATCTCTTTACATTCTTTTTATTATTTTCTAACTCTACCACTGTTTTTTTCACTCCTGAATAAGAGCACAAGAGGAGTATTCCTCTGGAATGAACCCCCAATGCTTACTAACAACCAGTCTGTCTGGGAAGGATTCAGCAACCAGAGCCTGACTTGCTTACCAGGACAACCCACATGGGGTTACAAATAAACTTTATTTCCTGTTGTGACTGGGGGTGGACACCTTCCTTTCTGGTTTAGTTTGGTTTGGTTTCAGTTGCAAATAATGGCATTCTCATTGAACAGACAGCCATGAGATTATATTTTTTCTGGAAATTTCATCATGGTAGATGATTTAAAACAGGCAAGGACATTTTAAATGTCCTTGTACACAGCCACAAATTACTGTATTTTTTAAAAAATATAGATCCACAGAGAACTTAGTAAAGATACCACTACCGGACTTTTTAAAAAGTATAATAAGAAAACCAAACTGATGAACATTTGTTAGGATTTTTTAACACTGGGTATCTTACAGAGGTTAAACCATGATAATGCTATGCAGATTCTTGGGATTTTCATTCAAAGAACACAAGAACGTTGAAAACTTACAGGCTAGCCTGCTCAGGAAATAACTCTTCCCTCTCAGGCTGAATTTGAGATATACATGAAGGACATTAAAAGTTTAATTTCTCTCCTCAGCTCTAGAAATAGATCTAGTCCAACCATTTTGCCTAGACTAGATCATCTGTGGGCTGTGAGGAATATGATTTTATAGACAAAAAGATATGATCACTCATCAAATGAGAGCAAGTGAATTTTAGTCAGCCTTATCAAACCATATTTTGTCTACACAAATGCTCACCTAAAAGCATTGAATACTCAGTAGTCTTTGCTCTCAAATTAAATGCTGGAAAATATTTTAGTACTGGCTTCAGTGAGGCGAAGGAAAATACACCACACTCCTACCCAGTGTAGCAAACTGAAAGCAGGAAACTGAAAGCAGGTAACTGAACAAATGTATTTGCCTATAAAAATCACATTAACTGCTTAAAATGAAGGACAGTGACAAAACAAACAAAGCCAAACCATAAAAAACAAAACTAAGCAAACAAACAGAACTCCAGCACATGGCCAGGCAAAGTTTGTAAATATGCTGGAGCAGAGAAAAAAATAATTTCTAACCTGTATTGTATCCATTCTTTTTTATTATTTAAAGCTGAATTTCACTAAATACCAAGCTCAATAACATGAAGTGATTTCCATGTGAAATAAGGGTCCCACGTGCCAGAATAAAATACAAATTCTCACCCATATAGAAGCAGCAAGGCAAAAAGGACAGGAAGATTTGTTGGAGAAGTGTATGCTTTCTTGTTGAATCCAATGAATATAGCCACAACCATTCCAGCACTCAGTGCATAACTGACCTGTCACATCACAAAGGTGAAGATCAGTGTGTGAGAGATGAGAAGGTCAGCAAACATAACCAGATCCTACATATCATTATTCCAAAATTATTTTGTTCTGAGGATCAACAAAATTAATGACCTAGACTAGTCGCACCAGCATTGGATCAATATATCCCTGGCAGCACTGTTCATCAAAAATGTAGCATTTGCTGTTATCTCTTAGATTATGGTTTTGAAAGCAACTATTTCATAGTCCTGCTGGCAGGCTGCCTACGGAAAGAGGCTGTGAGCATACAAGGAAAGTGCAACTTCTGGTGGCTATTCAGGAGGGAACAAGCTGATTACTTGAGCCATATTTCTGTGAGGAGGATAAAGCGAGTATTGCTTGGCCACTGCTCTTTGCAATTTCTCTGGTCACTGTCAGCAGTGCTCAGAGGTCACCATGCAGAACAGCAGGTGGCATTTCACAGATCTGATACAGCAGCCAATGCCTTTGTATCATGCTGGCAGGGGTCATGGCCAAGAAGCATTGCTGTCAAGGAAGCTGCTGGAAGGCTGCTTTGACAAGCAGAGGACAAGAGGGCAGAGACCTGCTTCTGTTACCTCATTTTCTAAATTAATGCTTTGCTTTATGTTCTCCTGAAAGAGCACCTTCCAAAGCTCACAGACTTTTGGCCTTTACAATCATTTCTATTTTTATTTTCTTTTTAAGTTCTTTCAATTCCATATTCATGCTTTTCTTAGGGCCACTCTCTGTTCCGAAGGCATGGGTGAAACACAAGTCCCTTGCTGTACCTCAGCTAGGCAAAGAATTCTCTTTTTCATGACAGCGTGACAAAAGAAGTAAAAATGCAGCAGCTGAGCAGTGTCTAAACAAGCCTGGGCCTGTGGTCTAAATTGCTTTGGAACAGCACATCAAGTGAACATGAGTCAATGACCTACACATATTAATATGTTCTTTTAGACACCCTAGAGTATTTTTGTCTGGCTCCCAGCTACTGTTCCAGCTGCCTGTGAATCCTTTCCACCTAGATTTGTTCCATTTAGAGTTGTTTTTTTTAGTATCTGGAATCATGTTGTGGTTCTTCTAGAGGGCAAGAGTGGCTAGCATCAGGCAGCTGGGCCCTCCCTGCTGTAGTGGGTTAGACTTCATTATACAATCAGTTGTATGCCCTGGAAGCCCTAAGAGAACCACAAATGCAGCTTCATTAGTTGGTAATGAGTTGTGCATCTGACTTTATTTCTACATCTGTAATTAGTTAGTGTCATCGGTTTAAGAAACAGATGTCTTAACCATTGGCTACAGTCTTCCAAGGGACTAGATAGGCCAGGAGATGAACACCAAAAAGAAATTACCTTTTATTATTTCATCCAATAATGCCTGCATCCCCCTGTATAAACTGAGTGCAGAGTCGGTTCTGCCAATTTTCCCCTCTCCTGCTCCCAGCAGGGACTACTCTCCCCTGTTTGGTATTTTGGGTGAGGCTTGGTGAGTTTTTACTGCTTCGTTTGGGCCTGCATATGGGAGGTATGGGGGGAAATAGAGGCCTCAGATTGAGGTCTGGTTGGAGGCAGTGAGGCTTTGGAAGGCTTTGGCCTACTGAGATTGTGAGGCTGAATATAAATTTGTGCATTTTGCATGTTTCTGTGCTGTTTTATGTAATTGTGAATAGTACTTCCATTTAAATTTCCAATTCTTTCCAATCCTGTGTGGAACATTCCCTTTTACTCCTCTAGGAAGGTGCCAAGAGCATCTGTCTCATTCCCTAAACCCAAGACAGTTAGGAGGTCAGGTACTTAAGCATGCTCATTGAGAAGAAATTAATGATTTGCAATGCTCAGAGTCACTTTATTCACTGACCAGACCCCAGTTCATGGAAACCCACTAACAGGTGTGAAATGAGCCCATCAATTACTCACTACGTCCCATATGAAGTTAGTTAGCCAGTAGATGGCAGGGCTCACACCACTGACAAACTGCAGGTGCTTGGCTTTGGTCACACGCTCTTGAATCAGGTACAACACAAAACTGGCTGGTATAAAGGACATGGCAAAAATGACACAGATGGCAACAACGGCATCCACTGAAGTAGTCAGCCTAAAATGAAGCACAAGAAGGAGCTGTGATCAAGGGGAGGGATGTTAGCATCTGAGGAGTCTGGAGGGAATTTGAAGATCTGAAAGCAGCAAGTTTATTTTTTAAGTAGAAGATTTGGCTTCAAAATGTGCTGGTGTGCATTTTCAGGTAGCATTGTGGGCTGTAGCTAACAGGCACGGATGATGACAGCACTGCTACTTGTCTTCTTTCTCTAGAATACTTCAGCTCCTCAGTTTGACAGCATGGGGCTGTTCAAGGCACAATAGGTGAAGTGCATTGCAGGCTGGGAACACAGGGAGTCTGCAAGCTGCAGACAGTGAACTCTTATCCCTGTGCTAAGGCAGATGGTTTCAGTTTCCCTGAATTCTGAACTTAATAGGAAAGAGGACTGAGAAGCCACATTTCCTTAGGCTGTCTTTTCAAGAAGCCCCAACTATACTATACACCAACAAAAATCTGTCTGGGTGCTGTCCTTGGCAATCAAGACAGAGGTCGTTGACTACCATCTACCTCTAGTCAGTTAAGGACAGCTTCTGACTCCTCTTTTTTTGGGTGTGATCTCTGTGATTTCACAAGGCTTTACGATGTGAACAAAGACTTACCAATCTTTGTGCTTGGGAGTCAACAGAAACATGTGATCCTACACGTGGTGGGAATGAACGCTTACAGGCAGAGTAAGAAGTGAAGCAGAAAGAATAGATTGTGTATCGAATTCTTGATTGGAGTAAAACGTCATGTTCTGCCAATTGAACTGTTTCTCCTCAGAGTGTAAGTACACTGGCGGTGGTAAATTGTCAAGACAAGGAGGGGTAAAAGCCAGACACAGAGCACAGGCAGACTTACACAGTGACTTCAGAGAGTTGCTCCTTAGTGAGGTTAAGAGGATGGTTTACAGCAGTGATCCCATATTGTTCAGGAGCTTGGCCAGCTCGCAGGTTAGCTCTAAGGATTGCATTATTTGCTACATTAAGGAAACTAACCATAGCATGCCAGCCTTTGTTGTTAAACCACACCTAAAACAGTCAGAAAGCACAGATTTAGAATATTAAGTACTATGAACATGGTTAAAGAAAATCTCTGTATCTCATATTATTTACAGTAAGTACAGCATTTTAGCCCTCCTTGCATCTGAGAATGGTACTATCACTATTCTCACAATCTGAAGGCTATATCAAGTAAGGCTGGTAGATTACTTCCATCAAATACCTTAATATTATCTTCAGTTTCCATGTATTTAAAGAAATCAGACATTTCTTTAGCAGCAGTCAGTGAATTTTGTCCCTAAAAAAAAAAAATCAACCAAACAAACAAAAAGAAAATGCTAAAAGTCATGTGTCTACATGAAGTTTTCAGCTCTGTAATAATTCTTTAGTAAGAGGGGGGAAAGGAAAAAGTAATAATAATTTTTAAAATATCTTACTTACTCCTGTAACATTCATCATTTGGCCAAGATCACTTAAAAAACTGACAACCTGATTTCCAGAAACATGAAGGACTGGGAGCCTTCCTCCTATAGAAATTCCTCCATACCTAACAAAGAGAAGGCTTTCATTGGTCAGTTATATCACAGAGCCAGACATCTGTATATTGATGAAACCACTACAGGTATGCTCAGTGTAGCTTCCCTTCTACGTTTTATAGAATTAAATATAAGATAACCTCCACTCTTTTTCTAACAATTTGTATTTGGTCTTTGCAGAGCTTAACACGAACAGACTTTCTACCAATTTTGGAGGGGTTAATTCCAGGATCTTGAGAACATTATTATTCATATAGAAGACTTGGAGAAGGCAGCTACTTCTGCAGTGAAAAAGTCTTTCAATTAAGGTAATTGTCATGTAGTTGTTGGGAGAAGGACTGCTGTCATCATGGAGCTCAGTTAACATGTCAGTTACCCAAAGAGGAACAGATATTCACCAATGCTGGTGGCAGCCAGTACTCTACAATATTAAATATGACTGCACCAGATGAACCAAAGTCTAACCTCACAGAAAGTAATGTCTGTGCATGAACAAACACCCCATGAAAGCCCATGAAAGAACACAGCTGTTAACTTCCAAGTGAATTCCTACTGCTGCTGAAGCACTAAGCAAAAATGTCCTTCAGGCTAGTCAGGCATCCTCCTAAGCGTATTATCTACACTGCAGACATCACTCTGGGGTTAAGGGATGCCTCTGCCTAAGTGTGCAGTGCTAGTGGAACCTGTTCTATAACTGCTACAGATGTTCAGAGCAAGCATGGGGAGCTGTGGATGTTATTTCTGTATTTGAACAGGCTGTTGTCTAGTTTTCATCTTACCCTGGTCCTTTTTCTGAGGTGGGGTTATATTTTTTTCTGCCATGCTTTGAAGGAGTAGCATCAGAGCACTCTGGCAGTGCAGTATTGTTTATAACTTTCCATCTCTCAGGTCCCATTAGTCTGACTCTTGGAGATTATGTATTTATATATATATATATATACAATTCCATTGTGTGCCTCTGCTGGCCTTGATCCTTGTGGGGGTAGTCCAAACAACTATAACTCCTGTTCTTTTTAAAACCCTTGCTCTCCTCCAGTCTACTTCCCACTAAAGACATCTCTTTATTCTATACTATCTGCCATAATTCATCTTGTCTTTCCAGAGAGCCATTGTCAGGCTCTGAGGCTAAACAGAAATTCACTCTTCCTTTATTTACCAGCAGAATCTGTGAATTGGTTTCTTACCTTTGCTCATTGACCCAGTATTTGCTCTTCAAGCTGAAACAGACAAAGAGAATCCTGTATATTAATGCACTGAACCAAAATCAATGCTATTGTCAGGCTTAAATGGAAATAGGTAAATTCCTGTGCTTTTGTTTTTCTTTCTTTTTTTTTTTTTTTCTTTCTTTATTTGTTTGGGTTTTGGTGGCTTTTGTTGTTTCTGTTAGTTTCTTGTTTTGGGTTTTTTTATTGTTGGTGAGGTTTTGTCTTTGCTTTCCTTTTTTTTTTTTTCTGCTGCTGTTAGGACTATTGGTATTTACTGCAGTGTGGTGTGGAGTTTTTGTTTTGTTGTTTTCTGGCCTTATTCCTCCTCAGCTCAATTTCTTAAGTGATACATACTGCTGTCCTATGAATTTACTTGAAAAGATGTATTTAAAGATATTATGACATATCAGAGGTAGCCAGCACATAGTTAAAATAACAGGAACCTTAAGAATTCTGCAAACTGGAAAGGTTAGGAATAGAATAGAATAGAATAGAATAGAATAGAATAGAATAGAATAGAATAGAATAGAATAGAATAGAATAGAATAGAATAGAATAGAATAGAATAGAATAGAATAGAATAGAATAGAATAGAATAGAATAGAATAGAATAGAATAGAATAGGCCAGGCTGGAAGAGACCTCCAAGATCATCCAGTCCAACCTATCACCCAGCCCTATCCAATCAACTAGACCATGACAAGTGCCTCATCCAGTCTTTTCTTGAACACCTCCAGGAACAGCAACTCCACCATCTCCCTGGGCAGCCCATTCCAATAGCAAATCACTATCTCTGAAGAACTTCCTCCTAATATCCAGCCTTTACCTCCCCTGGCACAACTTTAGACTGTCCCCTTGTTCTGTTGGTGGTTGCCTGGGAGAAGAGGTAGCAAGTCCTGAATTAGAAATCATTGGCCGTACACACTGCACAGCTAATGCCTGTGCACACCACTTAGGCAAGTGGAGGAACTATCAGCAGGAGAGATGTACCTACGCCACATTTTCCCTTGTCTCTTTAGCACTTCCGGGATCAAGTGATAATTAACTTAGGCAGATAGTCATGTTGGTGCAGCTACAGTTCCTATGGAACACAATCTTGTACCTCTGTAAAGCAGTTCAGCACATGACACACCAGCATGCTCACATTTGTCAGTTACCACTAGCACTGAGCCCTAGCTCTGCCTAGGGAGAAGTGTCTAATCCTACACCTGCGTGTAATCAAAGCAATGTAACTCCCCTGAAATCAAGATCTTCTACTTTTACATCAGGAATATGGATATGATGCTGAAGTCCACACAGCAGTGAGAAAAGTCAGGTGCTATGTTAATGTTAAATGAGAGTTTCATGGCCAGGTACATGATACTGCATGTGAAACCCAGAGACATTCATCCTTACCTCCCTTTTATCAGGCTGGGATATGTTTTCACCAGAAAATCTGAAATGTTTCTGTGGGTCAGATCTTGAAGAATTTCTGTGCTTTGCTGCACTCGCTGGAAAGGAAAGAAAAACTCATTAGTGCTAGGAAATGTTACAGCCACTACAAACCCAGCAAAAGTAGCTTTGCTCAGTTTCGTAGCATCACCGAAGTGAGAGTGAGTGATTTGGTTTCTAGCCCAAATGCCCTTACTTCACTAAGATTTCAGCAGGAATCATGAAACCACAGAAGTTTGTGATGTCTCCCATAAAACAGCTGTAATTGGCTGCTCTCTGAAACTTTTCCCAAGTGATTGGTAAAGGCCAGTGCCACTCCAGGATTTTTCTTCACTGTGAAAGAAGAAACCTTTTCAAAGAAACTGAGGTTCCAATGAAGACAAGGTATATTTCTATTATTTAGCAAGATGAAGTAAAAATTACTGTAACAACTTCACTGTCAACTAGCACATTAAATTGAATGAAAATTTCTCAGAGTGAGTTGCAGTTTTTTTGGGGGGTTAGTTGGTTGGTTTGTAATGAAAATTATATTGTGTGATGTCTTTTGAACATCTTCTGCAACTACAAACCACTGTGAAATTCAAGAATTTGCTGAGTTTATTTCAAGGCATATTATACTCAAAAAGTTTCCTAAGCATTTTCACAGGGTAAAGTCTTCAAGTTGAAGCAATCTAGTAATGACCTAGAAAGGAAGTCTCATCAACTTGCCAGAAGTTGTGGTGGTTCGAGAGGTCCCAGGTTCCCTTAAGAAGACCACCGAGACAAGTCCCATCCCAGGGCACAGATCTGTTCATCCCCGAATATTGTAATGCTGTTATTCAATCCCATAATCTTGGTGACACTTTATAAGCGGGCACCAAAGTTGAATTCTCCCTCCTTTCTCCCTTCCTTTCAGATCTCCAGAGGGACTCTCATCTGGTTAACTATGTAGGTGTAAACCTGCCTGTGGCCCTCAAGGCTGCAGCTGCAGTAAATTTTCAGCTGCACAACTCAGATCTGCTTAGCCCTAAATGGGAGACAATGCAGGGTGGGGGAGATTAGAAAATGAGCACTGGGGACTTGAAGGTTTAGCCTGGTTGGGGGGGAAGGTTTTGGGGAAATTTTCATGAATCCTGTGTCTGTATTAGGTGTGAAGGATTCATATATGCCATGTCTTTTCCTGCACATCTTTAAATACAACTTTTCTGTATTCCTCTCCAATTCAGCAAGAGCCTTATTATTTTATTGCCTTAAAAAAAATAATCTAAGTCTGTTGCACTCTTAAATAAAAACTATGACACCTATCTGTGCAGAGAGAGGCAGTAGTGGATGCTACAGAAGGTGCACTACAGATGTGTAGCTGATTCTACACAACACGTGGGCAGGTAGCATTCTCATAGTGCTTTCATCAAACAGCCTGTCTATGCTAAGAGATCCTTCACGGTTATTTACATGCTTTTGCTTGCCTGGAGACTCAAACGTGAACTGTTTCTTCCTGACAAGTTACACAAAATGATTGTATCCTGAAAAATTACAATACAATACAATACAAAAATATGTTGCTCTTAAAGGGCTAGAATCCCCACACTCAAAGGAAAAACCCTAATTTTGCATCCTGCTTGGATTTGAAGTTTTAGAATAAACTTCCCTCTCAAATACACTAACATGCAACTAGAAAAACTTGGCTTTGGCTGCCCGTTGGGCAGGGATTGCTGGGAAATAGTCAGTAACTCAGGATGCTGTGAATATGGCCAGAAAAGCAAGCTGAATCATTATTTTTCAGAGATGGTGTCACACATTTGGCTGCAGAAATGGATTTGTCTGGTGACATCAGTGTTAAAACTGGAATTATTTTCAAAACAGGGCTAATGCATGCAGCCTGGTGAACAGGAATAGCAAACCTGAATGTGTGAATGGTGAGACATTCAATTAATGAGACATTACTCTGAGAGTGGGTACAACTCTGTTTACCTTGTTAGAAAAAACATTTAGAAAATGTAAACAGTAACAGGCAATAATTTTCCTTTGCTCCTCAAATGAGCAAGCACATTTTATGAAAGGCATTCCTAAGATGATTAATTTATAGGAACAATTGGGACCATAGCTCTCATCTCTTCTGCACACAGCATCAGTAGTTACTACATTACTTCTCTTCCTGCACATGTATACAAATGCTGGTTTGGCTAGGGCAGAACTTCCTTTCTAAAAATGAAACCAAAAGACATGTAAAAAAATTATTTGGGGTCAGCTCAATATGCCTTTTTCCATTTTTAATGAGATGACCCCACTCCAT
>VWZI01017953.1:30859-84051 GCA_013396835.1 Psilopogon haemacephalus
TCTCAAAAAAAAAAAAAAAAAAAAAAAAAAAAAAAAAAAAAGCAATCCTTTAAGTAAAACTATACTTTGAGGGGAAAAAAATAACCAGAAATTTTGTTAAGGATATTTGTATTCCCTTCTGTAAGTAAAGTTTGCCATTTGGATTAAACTGGTAATCAAATTATCATTTCAATGTACCATGAAACTGAATTTCAAATTCTAGCAACCTTTGCACACTTAAAAAAATCCCAGGTGTATTGCCATGGCAAGGCATTTGCATGCTGGTCCCTTTTCTAGCACTTGCCATGCACTTTTCTGCAAAGATTTGTGCCACAAGGATACAACCTGTGGTGGTGGGAGGCCTCCTGCCCCTGCTGGGCATTCTGGCAGCATAGTGAGTTTCTTGTGAGAGCTGCACTTGCAGAGAGGCGAAGGGTTCTCAAAGCTCCACTTGTGGCTCAGCAGGAAGCTGCTCAGGTCAGGATGAACAGCAGGTGTTCTCCAGGCAGTCGTCACATTATTGCATGGGTAGCCCCTGTGTGGACGAACAGACTCTTTAAGATGTGCAGAAACATGCCTCAAAGGAAGTCACAAATCCACAAGGAAACATTATGCTCTCATCGCTTACCCTGTGAGTTACCAATAATGAGAACATTTTAAAGTACTTGGTGAACATGAATAAATACAATCTCTCCACAGATCTCAGCCAAGTTTACTGCCTCCAAATTGCAGATGTGTAGAGGTTTAAGCCCACCTGGGACCCCCTGCCTCTTCCCAAGGAATGGTTTGACCCTTTTTCCCAGGTGTCATGGTTAGACACTCCCACTTCCTGCTAGGATTTGGACTATAGAAGGGGGGGGGGGGGGGGCTTCCCCCCCCCCTTAGCTCTCTCTTTTCTCCTCGTGCTGGCTGCTCGAGCACCTGCTTGTTGCTCTCTGCTGCTGGCGCACGTGCTTCCCTGCCGCCGCGCGGAGAGCACCATTATTCTCCTCTGGAACTGGGGCTGAGTCTTTTCACCATAGAATTCCTGCATCCTGCTTTCCCTTCAGCACCAAAGTTATCGAACTCAGCCTCGGGAATCGGTTGCCTGCCACGGTTATATTTTTTTCCTTTCTCCCCTTCTCCCTGGTCTCTGTACCCTTCTCCCTCATTCCCCATATTCCGAAGTTTGTTTCCTCTTTCTCCCTCCTTCTGTAAAGAAACCCTTTCCCACTTACTTGTTGTTAAAGTTTTACTCTTTTTACTTCCAAATCGTTTTGAGTTTTTATTGGGCTTTTGGACTCGGGGCAGCTAGCCTTAACCCAATACAAGATGGAACAACGAAGACCCAAGGGGACTGGCTGAGACATACAAAATGTGCAGTGAGCTCATATCTTTGGGAAGAAACTACCCTTTTCCTTGCTCATGCACTATCTTTTATCTATTTTTAAAAAGTCTTCTTTGTTCCTGGTGTACCAGGCAGAGGAGATGAAAAAGAAGGGAAAAGAGTGGACAGCCAGAAGAATCAAGTTGCTGGATATCATGACTGGGAAAGAGGCAGGAGGAAAGGAACAAATGGCAAAGCATAGCATGCCAGTGACAAGCACCTCCAGAGCAGGACTCACAGGCAGGACAAGTGGGTAGAAGAATGTGTTCAAGTAAGAGCTCTACTAATGTTGTTCTTCTTTGAGAATGAGGATAGCCTCAGGTCATAGAGACTGTCCTGCTGATACTTCACAACTGCTGAAGCTATTGCTCCCAAACACACCAAAGGGAAAAGAATCTAAGGGGACTTCCATGTGGAAAGTGCCAGGGAAGATGTGAAGCTCTGGGCTGACTGATGCAGATTTCAAGGTTGCTTGATTCTGAATACAAAGTTAGGTAAGCAGCTCTCCAGCTAGTCACACTGAGCACTGAAAACCATTCCTAACCCAGAAGCACTATTGCCCTTCTGTCTCTTTGTTATTTCAGACCAGACACTAGGTGTTATTGCCAACTCTATAGCTGAAGCCCTTGCTCTAGTGAAAAGTGCATCCAAATCATTCTTGTCTCACTCCTCAAATGGAGCTAGTAACACTCTGCTGGGATCTCACTCCAGACAGCAACTTACGGCAGAGGCTGACTCTTCATGCAGCGGTTTCCAAAGCCAGGTTTGTTCAGGAGAGCATCAGTGAGGGAGAACATCTGCTCATTGCCAGGACGCTCATTGCTGAGGGAACAACAGAAGCCTTTCTCCAGAATTTGTGTAGGTTTATATTTCATATCTTTTGTGATTATTGTATTGGAGCACATACAGCAAATGCTGAAGGGCAGCCATGTGGGAGAACCAACTGCCCCCTCCAACAACTGATAATTCAGTAACTTCATTTGCACAGCCCCCAAGAACCTTCCAAGGTGGCTGACAGTCTAAAGCAATGGTTCTTTTCTGCTCACATTAAAGCATGACTTCTGACATAGTCTTGCAGCAATATTCTCCAGATGTGAGTGAATCTACATTTCTAGCCTCTCAGCCCTGTAACACTCAATAACCAGGAGGTGAAAAACATAGCCTGTGTTTTCATTTGCTGAAGCCAAAGAGGCAGTGCTGATAATAATAAAGTGCTTGCACTCAACAACTTAATAACATCAGACTACAGCATATTGCTAGTGCCAAATGTTATGCAGGTAGAAATAACAAACTCTGCCCCACACACTATCTTGTGTCAATTGAATTAAAGTTTTATGTGAATTTTCAGTGTGAAACTCAAGGGAAATGCCTCAAAATTATTGCCTTCAGTTATGCTGCTTTCTGCTAGTTGCAATCTATCTTTGGACTTGAGCATTGTTTATAGATATCCCCTGCACTGCACGTGTTTTGACTTGGTACCTGTTCAGCTTTGGAATATGTGGAAGTGTTCAGAAGAGCACAGAGGAATTGCACAGTGACCTTATAAGGACAGAATTGAAGCTTCCATGAAGAATGAAAGGAGACAAAGTGCTAATTGTAAAAAACAAAACCAAAAAACCCTAACCATCAGACTCAACCAAAGGATACTGGATGGGGTGGGGAGAAACAGCTAAACATCACCAGTAACAGAACCTGTGAGTCTGTGTGTTCATCTTTTTTTCTGTGACTTTTCCCAAATACTGTACTGCTTATGAATGAATCCAGCACCTATCAGCAAGCAGGAATTCTCATTGGACTCTAAACACAAGAGCCATTTAATGACACATTGGAAACTATTTTCTTACTGTCCTGGATCTCCTTAGGCAGAAGATGCAACTTTAGAAGTGTTTAGGTGATGAATTCTGGTAGGAACAGGAGAGTACAAAAGACAGGAAGATATTAGAAGACCTATAGGTAAGCTATACAAACAGTTGTATTCTCCACTTGCACCAATTTCATGCAATTCTCAATCTGATGGAGCTTATTTTTTGTTTGTTGTTTGTCTGTTGGTTTTTATTTTTCATTCCAGAAGAGTTAATCCTTTCTAAATACTACATAGAGCATGAAAAACCCAGTAAGACAGGACCCCATGAACCTAAATGCCAGGGAGAAAAGGCTGGATATATGACGCATGTGAGTAAGACAGGACCCCATGAACATAAATGCCAGGGAGAAAAGGCTGGATATATGACCCATGTGATTTCTCTTACCTGAAGAAAGTAAACTGTTGTCCATAAATCCAGGGGTGTAAGGTTAAGGCAGGATATTCTCCAAATGGAGGAATAATGACTGTAATTACTAAAGACAGCAACACAAAACTAGCCGGGAGAACAATCTGCAAGGAACATGAAAACATCACTCTTGGTTATTAAATGCATGTTGTGGAGTGACACTGTACACTATATATATATATATAAAAGAAAGGAGGGACAGCAGGAGCACACAGATCAGATCTGGCTTAGCCCCTGAACACTAACACTTGCATTTCCTGTGCTTTCTCTTAGGACCATGTTTGTCACAGGACTGCATTATGTTAAAAATAAAAGGCTGAGCTAGTAGTGATGGAAACATAAACTTGGTGCAGGTGACAGACCCTAGGCAGAAAGAAATACAATAAAAGACAGAAGAGCTGGCATCATAATTTGAGCAGACAGAGATACTGTTACTCATTTGCAGCACCTCTATTGCTTTGCCCAGACACGACTGAGAAAACACAGTGCTGGGAATGTGGGAAAGAGTCAAGAAACAAAAGTCAGTTGATACCTGGGCTAGGAAGTCCTTGTAGCTACGGGACGCATGTTGGAACCGTTTAATAAGCAGTGCCTTGATCTGCTGATGGACAAGCTCCAAACCTTTATACTGTCGGGACCCTTTGCCTTCATTAAGATCTCCTGCTAGACCTACTGGCATTCGAGAGGTGTCAGTAGTTCTCAGTGTGTTTTTTTCAGCTGGCTGGTTCTCAGCAGAAGTTTTGCCAAAAGTAGAACCATTGTCTTGAGTGTGTCCTAGATGAAGATGACAGGAGTCAGAGAAAACACTTTATTCTCGACACAAGGCAGCACAAATATTTCAATGAGCTCCAGACTTTACCAACTGTATCTATCACATCACCAGACTGGTTTAATTACAACCACTGTACTGTGGTTGTATCTGATGGCATCACATGGGTTAACATTGCTTTTCTTCCTCAGGATGTTCACCTTGTCAGGAAGTTAATCTTGTCTGTAGTTCATGGGCTAATGGCCAGCAAAGTACTTTTAATAAAACTGCTACTGACATCTGTGGGCTTGACATTCCACTTTTATTTAGCTAGTTAACAGCCTCATCCAATTTAAATAAAAGTTTGACAACTGACTTCATCTTGTTTCTCAGATATCTTTTCAGGCTCTAAAAACAGATGTTTGCTGATCAAATCCATTCTGTTAGGAACACAACACAAAGACTGAAAGTTCTGAGGCTCTTCTTCACTCAATATTCAGAATACACAACAGTCCCAAGAAAGACTTATCAAATACTGGTTGGTGAGCTATACCTGTTTTTTTCATTCCAGGGTCAGCTTCTGCTGTGACTTTTAGGAAAACCTGCCACAGACAAATACATGTCCCAGTTAGGAACAGAGGAGATACATTAAGTGAGGTCAGGTTATTGTAACAGAACACAAATAAGATGTCATTTCAGAACTATTGCTTACTAAACAGTTGGAGGCCTCTTATGAACTATCTCAGAAAATAAAGGAACAAACAAATATATCAGGACAGATTTGGGGCTCTACGACACAATATGAAGTCACACTCCACAATCTTAACATGAAGTAAGGCACATATCCTTTCTCTACACCCATCCCAAAGGCCTTCTGAGCATGCCACAGCATACATGTCTAAGTTTTGAAGGGGATATTAGAAAGTACCAAAATTGCATGTTTATGAACAGCAACTATCTCAGAAAACATCGTAGGATCTGACTGTAGGATCAGTTAATCTCTGCTACCTCTTCAAGTGGTGTGTCTGAAACTCCAAAACTGCTGAGCCCCAGGTCATCCAATGTTTCCTCCAGTTCTCTGAAGAGACTCGCATAAGATCGCTGTTTGAAGTGTTTATTGGGCAAAAGGTAAATTAGTTCCTGACCAATGCTTTCAATTAATTTTGCTTCTGGAATATGATGATTAATTACTTCTGCTAACTCATTCAGATCTCCTGTGAAAAGCCCAAACAGAGTTCAAAGCATGAGTGCTCAGCAAGCAGGATCTCAGAAGCTACTGTTTGCACTATACAAAAGGAATTGCACTGTTACACAACTCCCACATAGCTCAGTTAATTCTGTACTAGACTGTGCTATGTTGCTACTTGCACTCTGGAGCAGGAAACTATTTCATGGCTGTTGATAAAGCACAGCAAAATCTTTGGAATGCCTACTTAAGTTATTTTATGTAGAAAAGCCAAAACTACTTTTTCTGAGAAGAGACATTTTCTTTGCTTTAGATACACTTCACCTTTCATTTATACATGACACATTTTGGTGCAGTGGTAAAGTAGTAGTAGTAGTAGCAGTAGAGTTCACAACTCAAGTCTGTACTCCTAAAGCACATAAACTTCCAGTTCATTGCCTGTGCCTGAGACTGAATTTACATCAAAGCGGGGGCAATGCTAAGAAAAACCACAAAGAAACCTCATCATCACTCGCTGTTAAAACACAATAGATGTGTTGGATACAAGTGCTGCAGAAGTGGGCCTCAGTGCCCTTGATCTGCCAGACGAGACTCTAGCATGACAGAGACGTAGCTATGTGCTGCAATGCTGAACCATGCCACCTCTCACCATCCAGTTCCTGCCCTGGAGCTTCTTCCTTGTCCCTCTGCGCACAGCTGGAGCAGGAACAGGAGCACTGGGATCCACAGCTACAAAGTGACTAAAAGGAGAAACAGATACAAAGATAAAAGTATTTCATATACATGCAAAACAAAATAAGAGTTGGAGGAAATATCTGGAGTATTTTGAATGTTTTTCACTGAAAGCAATCTGAGGACTGGACTGAGCAATGCAGAAAATATAAATCCGCTGGCACAAATCTCAACTGTCAGTTCCAAACTGCATGCAAAATAACCTGAGAAGTGTTATCAACATTGGCTAAGGGTGTAAATATCATGGTGCTGTCAAGAGCGGAAGCACCACCAACAGCAGAAGAATCTAATCCTTACTTCTCAAGTGAGGCTGGTTTATCTATGGGCAAACACAGATTCTTCTGGCATTGAAGATAGTTACCAGACTGCACAGTGTTTAAAGAAGTGTACTGCAGAAGCAAGTATCAGCAAGACCTGTATCTGGACAAAGACAGCTGAGTTGGTAAGAGTTCAGACATGCTTAACTGAGAAAGGTGAACTACAGACCACCAAGGGCTTCACATCCACCTATTGTTTTCACCTGTCTGACTGAATATACAGCCATATCCTTTCCTGAGGTGTCATCATATTTTCTCATTGCTTTCTTCATTTTTAAAGTCAGTTTTGTACACAGCCTTAAGCAGCACTTAATAGCCTTCTGCTTTACTGTAGTGCACGAAATTTTCAGATCACATTGCAGAGAGAGCCACATACTTACTGCAGCCCTTCCACTTCTGGTGTTCTTCGTCTTGCGAACAAGAGTGAGATAGAAGCCAGACCCAAAGCAGTTCTTCAGGAATACAGGAGAGCCTAAGCAGAATAGTTTCCCTTGGGATATGATGGCTACTCTGTCTCCAAGAATGTCTGCCTCATCCATGTGATGAGTTGAAAGGATGATGGTTCTGCCTAAAAGGAACAAGTCATGGATTCTCTCTGGAGCTCAAAGCATGGCTTAGTTTTTTGGCAATTAATACAGTGATTTCTCTGTGCTAGTGCCAAGCCCCCCTGTTTGTGTGCATAATCCAGCTACTCGTGACAGCTTGCACAGCAGACAACATGCTGCAATAATCACAGCTTTAAAAAAAATTAAAAATCCAACCAGTTTCCACTCTAAAACTGTTACCTGAGCGATACTTTAGCAGAAGATCCCAGATTGATCTCCTGGAATATGGATCAACTCCAGAAGTGGGCTCATCCAACACGACTACTTTGGCCTCGCCCACAAAAGCAATGGCAACAGAGAGCTTCCTCTGCATTCCACCTACCAGAGGACAGACACATCCAAGAATCATGCAAGTGTCAGGGATATGATTACCATTGCTTTTCAGTGTTGGGGCAAACTGACACATGTGAAACAGAACCCATCTTCAGGCAAATATTTCTGTAAAATTAAATCAAGCAAATATTTTTTCTTCTAAATTTCAGAACAGCTTGTTCATGTTAATGTTTTTACAAAATGTCTATTCCATTTATACTTTGCTAAGAGAAGAAAACAGGAAGAGATGAGGTTGTCATGTTTTCAGGTGAAATTAGCCAACATTTCCAGTTGCAAAGAGGATAAAAGGGTATAACAAAACCTGGCTCTTTACTCAAGTCACCTTCGGAATCTGAAAGCAGATGTTTTCAAATACTCCATATGTATCATCTTTCATCATGGAAGAGATTACTTCTTTCAATAGACTACTGATCCCAAACATGGAGCAGCATGATAGTACAGTATTTCGTTTTCTTTGAAATAAGAGCACATTGTAATTTGTTTGGTTTTTCTCCCCAGTGTATAGTGATATGTGGCCTCAAACATTAAATTCAAACAATAATTTTTCCAAACCAAAGAAAAGGCAGTAGAAAAAAATGTCTTAGAACAATCCTATGGGCACCTGACAAATTCTGAGCCTCTTCATTCCTTTTATGTGTGAGGTTCATGTCTTCTAGCATTGTTTCTAGCTCTTGCTCAGCTTCATCCCTGGATCTCCCTTTCAGTTGAGAGTAAAACAAGATGTGCTCTGCTACAGTAAGCCTGTGAAATCAGACAGAAAAGCACCAGGGCAATTTAAATGAAGAGCAGATTTTTTTTTTTTTCCCAAGCAGCAAAGAATTCACTCTAGCTTTATCTTGCTAAAGGAAGAGAGAGTGCTTTGTCTTGAATCTAGATCACAGATCTTATTTTGGATCAACAGTTTCAAAGCAAATCCTGCTATTAAAGGAGAGGCATAGCAGGCATCAAACTCTCCACTTATGGGAATGAACGGAAGCTAATGTGAGTAGCTGGATTAAGGTAGAGTCTGCTGTTGAGATGAACAAAAAACAATAGCAGTGAAGCTGGAAATCACCTGAGTAGGTACTAACTGATTGGCTGGTAATGCCAAATGGGTGTAAAAGCATCCTGCTACTGCACTGCCAGCTGAGATTTACATTTTTTATTTGCTTTGGGAACCTGCATTACAGTGCATGAATCTCCTGGCTGAACTCCTGTTAACTCATACTACAAACACCAACAACAAGGCCTCTGCCATTTCCTTGGAAACTCCTTTGTTCCCAGCTAAATAATGCAGGAGATTTCTGCAGAAGGACAACTCTTACATTGTGTGAGTGTCAAGAGCTGGAGACGCCTATCCAAGTCACAGTAAGAGAAACAACACAGGCTTTGGGGATGGTCAAGCATGCATACTGGGATCCTTAAAGCTGGTGTAGGAGGTTACTTACTGGTTGAATAAGATGTTGTGCTGAGGGCACATCCCTAATCTGTGCCGAACAGATTCCATGTGAGTCTGAATATCCAGGCCACCAATCAGCACTGTTCCAGAAGTGGGTGGAAAGAGGCCTGTCAGTATTGACCTGGGAAAATACAATGAGGAAATACCCGCTCTCCTTCCTTTCCATGCCATATCAGGGATATGCACTCCATGAGTCCACTACATAAAACGTGATGACTTCCTACTATGGCCCCTGATCAATGAATTCCAGTAAAAAGCATCCTCTCTCTGCTACAGGGAGAATCTTGGGGTGTGCTAATGCCATTTTTTAATACATCTGTTTTCAAACTTCTCCTCTGCATTAAATCACAGAATTCTCAGTGTTGGAAAGGACCCCAAGGTTCATCCAGTTCCAATCCTTCTGCTATGGACAGGGACACTTTCCACTAGATCAGGTTGCCCAGACAGCCTGGCCTAAAAAACATCCAGGGATGGGGCTGCCAAAAGCCTGGTTTCATCAGTTACTCTGCTTCAGAGTGGTTTGTTCAGCACACTGCATTTAAAAGGTCTAAAATGAAGCTGACTAGGACCAGGACAGAGAATAATGCCTCCAGCCTTGCTACCCCTTTATTTTCTGGAAAAGTGTCAAATGTTATATTGCAAATGGGTGGAAGTTGTTATTAGATTTGTATGAAGAATGGGTTTTTTAAGTCTGAAAATGTCAAATCAATAGAGATTATTTGGGTTTGTCAGAAGAATAGAATAAACAAATGTACAAAATATTTTAAAATATTTAAATGCTTTTATTTTGGGTCCAACGTGATTCTTGCTGAACAATTTTTTAAAGGGCAATTTAAATCAGATTTTAAATAAAAAATATTAATTATTTTAAAATAAATTTTCTGATGGGAAAAATAATAATTAAACAATTCCTTTCAGCATTCAAGGAAATTGTCACAGACTCATGAAATGTTTTGTTTAGCAATTAATTCCTGTAAAGAAAATGAAACATTCTTGAAGTCCAGATTCCTGAGATGCTAGGGTTCTAGAACTAGGGGCATATTTTAATCTGGACATGGTTCTTGCATATAGACAACAATTTTTTTTTTTCCTAAAGAGAGCCTGTATCTTACAGCATTTTGCACATAAATCAAAAAGCGTGACTGATTTAAAAGACAGATAGACAGAGAAAGCAAGAAGTAGTGGATTGGGGTGGGTTTCAGATCTTCAGGCCAGGTCTTTCTCCCTCTACACTTACAGGGAGTTCCTCAGTGGGAAATTAATTCTAAGGGAGAGAATTGCATCTTTCTCTCTAGGCTTATCCTTGCATGTACCATGCATTGCCTCCTTCCCAGGGTTTTTCCTAATCCAGAATATCATCCCTTTGCCTAGAGGCAGTGTTTCCCTATGTAGAAAAAAAATTTATGTGTGCATCGAGCTACAGGGACCAGTAGAGAGAAAAGGGAAGAATAAAAAAACCTACTCCTCAGGAAAGAGCAAGAGAGCGCTGCCCTGGATTTGATTCTTCTAAAATAAACTCACATGGTAGTTGTCTTTCCTGCTCCGTTCTGACCAAGGAAGGCTGTGATCTGGCCCTCATAAAAAGTAATATTCATCCCATCTACTGCTGGCTTGGGCCTGTTTGCAAAAATCTTCACCAGGTTCTGAATGCATACTCCTGGAATCAGTCCTGTTGGCTCAGGCTCAAAGCAGGTATTTACTTGAAAGGCAGAAAAACGAAGAAGAAGAAAAAAGCAAAACACATGTTTTAATCCCAGTGCTGAATCACAACACATCAGCAAGTGTAGAAGTAGGAACAGGTACACAAGGAAACAGCACTGCGTGCCAGGGTCAGATTCTCCATCTACATCAGTACCAAACCCAGGCAAAGTTCCTAATCGCAGTGGGAATTCTTTAGATTTACCCACATACCAAAGACAGCAATGGAGCCCAGCACTGGCAAAGGTCTCTGGAGAGGTAAATCATTGCCTCAGGTGAAGCTGCACATGCTTTCTGCATTTCTGTGCAGCAGAAAGATTATCTAGGCTCATTGTCTGGAGGTACTTAGATTACATTAAATGAGCAGCACGTAGCCTTTCTTGTCGAGGTAAAATCTGCCATTCAAATAATTTGCCCAGCTGTGCATTCTTTTACCACGCTGCTTTAAAAAACAATATTTGCCTGTAATCCTGGTAGGTGAAATTTACCCCCATGCTGAAGCCAGCTCAAGCTTCAAGAAGTGCCTAGCTTGAACAGTGTATGAGATGGCTTTCTCCCGGGATTAAAAATACATTCTTGTAAACAGTACCATCAGGGTATTTTATTGCATCAGCTTCTAGACAAAACAAATTTCCTTTGAAGTAAATTTAGCCCTTGGGCAATGCGGATTATGGGAGTTGAGAAATTTAAAGTAAAAACCCTTTGCCCTTTTGTTTATACAAAATGCTCAAGACTTTGTTCTGCAATTGCAGTTTACTTAAAGTGCTCAGTGCCCGGCAGGTCTAGGTGGAGAGCAGCCAATGCCATCTGGGTGAAACCAGCCCCACCTCCCTCGGTGGCTTCATTATAAACAACACTCAGGCAAAAGTCCCAGATATACTGTACCTGAAAGCTGTGCACCCTACAAAGCAGCTGAAATAATTAATCTAGAATGAGTAGCTTTATTTTAAATCAAATTCTATTTATGAGAACCTTTTCTTTTGCTTTGTAAAGGAGCCTGGCTTTTGTTTTACCTTACTGGGCCAAACACAAACATCTCCATATTCACTGGAGTTGGCAGGGAGTAAACTTTTTCAGAGACTGCAGCATTTTGGGGAAGCATGGTTTTGGTGAGAACTACTTAAAACATATCAAGCAAGTAGGACAGACTTATAGTGTCTGCCCTGCTCTACTATCCTGTGCTAGTGTTGGACTGCACTAGCTCTTACATGAACGCATTTGGAAACTGTCATTGAACCACCCTAAGTCTACCCTTTGCTTCTCCACATGCTTGGCAGCTGCTTTGTGGCTGGCCAAAAGGGAAGGCAGGCTTTTTTGTGCAGTGACCTTCCTCTGTGGCCATGGAGCAGTTGGTCCCTGGGAGCTGAAAAATACAGCACCTCAAAGCAGTAGTAGGAGAAGATGGCTGAAATAACCTTTGCCCTCTGCAAATGTTCTTTCCTTTTAAAGTCCTGGTTCCATTCATATAAATGTATGTTTGCAGTCCCTACATGGGGAGTTCTGATGACCCCATTTTTATCTTTAGTTTTCAAGTGAGTCAGAGTGGGCTTAGAGCTGTCTGTAACAGTTCCTTTTGCCACAGAATTCCACATAAATTCTTCTGAGCATCACATACAAGAGACTGCTCTGGCTCCTCACAAAAAAAGACTTGGGGACCTGAAAACCACTCAGGTAATTCAGGAATTCTTAGGTGGTGGCTAAGGGCAGCATCAGAAAAGGCTGCAGACAGACACACAGAACACTTTAGATAAACCCATTTGAAATCAGCCTTTTTCTACAGAGGCAAGGCACACTAGAGATGAAAAATAAGGAGAGGAAAGGACAAGAGGGCTAGGAGAGAAGGACATTCCTCTAAGTATTAGTATTTTTATTGAGGTCATGGCTTTCTTTAATGCCAAGAAATCAACGTATGTGTCTCTGAGACTTCCCTCGGGTATGAACACTGCCTGGCCAAAGACACACCCTACACTTGCACAACAAACGACAAGCTACAGAGCTCTTCTGGAAGGCAGCTCCTAGGCATGGTAGCTGAAATACTCTAACGGATTGTGAATGAATAGGAATCAGTAGCTGGGATGATCAGTGCCTCTTAGGAGCTTAGCTCTGATAGCTGAATGCTATCCTCTGTAACCTTGTAGCTTGAGTTCAATCACTGCTGAGTCTAATAGGTAATGAAGTACAGTTAGTATAGTAAGTTCAGAGCTACTCAGGTTGCTTTCTCTCCTTACTATTAATTTCATCTTTGTCCTGGACATCTGTTTTGAGCTTCCCCTGTTCACCGCATTCTTTTTCTCGTTTGTGTTTACAGTGTTTGTTTTTACCATCCTTCTCCCCCTGTATGTCTCTCTTTTCTTCTGACTTTACAGGTTCTTCAGATTTCTTTGTTCCATTTTTTCCCCCTTCCACGGCCTTCTGATCCACATAGCCTTCTGACTCTGGTATTTTTTCTGTATAAACAAAAAAGGAACCAACTATTAATAAAGACTCACTTTCCTCTTATCTCCAGAGGTACTTTGAAGAAAAGTAGGTAGTCCTAAGCCTTGAGCTCTCTGTGAGCGTTTGCCAGTACTTTACTCAGATTAGGAACACAACACCCAAAGCCATTTAGTTTAAAATCTACTTTACAGTGTCAGGACCTGGTAACTAAAGAAGAGTACTACCAACTGATAATTATAAGCTCAGACTAGAAGATCCTGACTAATATTTGGTACGTGCTTTGTACTTTGCCTATGCAGCTCTAGATCAAATTCTTCACCTCATGAAGAGAAGGTCATGCAAACATTTCTCAGACTTACTGGGAGTAAGAGGAAGGAAAACAAAATTAAAAGAGTAAATGAAAAAGAAGCTACTTAACTGATTAAGAGAGTAGCTCCAGGGCGGAATGAATAATTTGGTACTAATTTTTATAAAATAATTTCTGACTTTCCAATTTGGTCTTAGATTTTGCTGCCACAAAAGAAAACAGTCACATAAAACCACTAATAAGAACAGCCTTGAAACAGGAAGAACAGTGATGTAAGAGGAGGGGGCCCCTGAAAGAAGTGTTTATATAACAAATTCAGACTGCCAGGCTAGAGTGCAGTTTGCAAAACTGTAATTTATCAGATGGTCTGGGAGTTATTTTTGTCATTATTTTTCACCACACCTTTCTGCTACTAAAAATTTTAGCCCATAAAACTGCACAAAATTACCTAGCACACAAATAGCAGCAAAAATCAAATTCACCTTATCACTTAAAATCTGGTATTTTCTTATCCAGTTATCTTCCTGACACGTTAAGAAATTACGATGAATAAGGAAAACAGTTACTATTACCCTTGAAGGAAAACACAATTGGAGGAAAGCCCTAGAGCTGTTCATGTAAGCTGAAGTAGAGAGGAGCCTTAGTTATTCAGGCAGGTAAGAACCACATACCCTCTGCAAGACCTCGAGCGTCTGGTGATGCCAACGGTGCTGAAGAGCGGGGGTGCAGCACTCGGCACAACTCTGGGAGAGTGGGGAAACGGGAGGTGCCGGGAAAGACGGGGAAGCAGGGGGACAAAAGAAGCTGCTCTATTCCTGCTGTTGGCCCAGCACCTCCCCGTTCCCGCCGCTCCCGGTGTGCCTAGAGGGCCTCGCGGCAGGCAGCCTGTACCGCCGGCCCTGCGCTGCTGCGTTCCTGCCGCTGCCTGCAGCCCAGAGAAGCCCACTCCCCCTGCCGCTGCTCCTCGCTGTGTTTGCGCCTGCTGCCTATGACAATTCCACTATTTGAGGCCAAGGAATGGTGGTCTCTCTTCTCTTTGGTATATATTTTCCCCACTGCGTTTCCCTCCCATTTTCCCTCTGCTCCAGTTCAATCTCATTAACCCTACTCGTCGTTTCACCTTTATTTACTCCAAGGGAACTATTTCAACCGTAGCACGACCCCTCCCCACCTCGGGCTGACAAGAGTTGGTACAGGATAACGAGGTTGTGACACTCTTACAAATGAATTAATTGGAAATGACCTTTCCAACTGTCCCTGCTTGAGAAAACCCAAGGCAATGGTTTGTAGAGAGAACTAAGTAAGCATCAGCACACTCAGGCTAGCTGAGATAATTGGGGAATAATTTAGATCAGAAGGCTACTTAAGAAAAAAATATTTCAGAACCTTCCTAAGCAACCTGCTTCAATGTTCTAACTGCCCTCATAATAAGTGTATTTTTTCTTATGTTGAATCAGAATTCGTGTTTCCAGCTTCAATGCATTGCCCCTCATGCTTGCATCAGACACATCTGAGAAGTTTAGCTCTACCTTAATTTCATGTCTTTAGGCAAATACAGCTCTGTCAGCATCTCCTCAGTCATTATATGCTCCAGCTCCTAATCAACTTGCTGGCTCCCAACTGAGCTCCATCCAGGCCTTTTTGATGAGGATCTCCAAACCAGGTCCCACATTATTCCAGATGCAGCCTCACAAGTGCTGACTACAAGAGAACAATCACTTCACTTGAACTGATGGCTGTTGCCTACTGTTGCTAATGAAGTTCAGGATGCACTGGTCTTTCTGGCTATTAAGGCAAAAAAGTGTTCAATACGTTGTCAAAAAGAAATGCTCTACAAAACTGCCTGCCAGCCAGGTGGTGGCCAGTCTGTGTTGTCCCACGGAGTTATTCCATCCCAGACACAGCATTATGCATTTCATTTTGTTGAACTCCGTGGGATTTCTATAAAGACTGTAAAGTTGAGGTCCCTCTGAATAGCTGTGCTGTGCTCCACTGGTCCTTTTTGACCTTTAGTTTGAGTACTAAGAAACCATGAGCCTGTATTGTACTGGAAAAATAGTAAAGAACACAAAGAATTTCTGAGGCATTAAGGCAACCAGAAATCAGAGACCAGTCCTAGATAATTTATGTTTAAACTAAATAAACAGAAAATATTAAAACCTTGTGAGCACCTGTGCTCCAACCTCAGTGGAGGTCTCATGGGATATGGCAAAATTTCACAGAAAGCCATCAAGCTGTAGTGGCTGACATCTTATCTGGCTCTTGGAAAATTTTCCACCCATCTATAAATGTGATCCAAATCCTCCTTTAGTTCCTTCCTCCTCATTCCTATAAGATCAGCAAGTGGGCAGCATTTGCAGTGCTGAAGCAGAGAACAAACTGCACAATATCCAGGTGAGATGCTACCATTCTGAATATCCTCACAGTGAGGCTTAAAAAAACTGTTCACCCCCCTCAGAATGCACCAGAAGGCAAAGCCTCTTCAAAAGCCCCAATGTTACAACCTACTCTTTCCTGAGCAAAGCATGTGAGCAATGGATGTATTATCTGTGTGCTAATAGGAAGAATAATCCCCTTCTGCCATATAAGTGTTTCCCTGAGGTGAGGCTGCTTTGTCAGCAGTGAGAAGGTTACAGATGGTGATGAGCAGACTGAAGATGTTATTTCCTCCCGTCATTTTCACTGGTTTTACTGTTACCATGTAGATTTAAGACAGAGTTTAAAACATTGCCTTCAGTAAGTCTCTGTTCCACACATGAGTAATTCTCCATTAATTCAAATTTAAATACAATCACCCACATATTGTTCTTAACTACTCCAGTATTGATGCACAGAAAACAAATAAACAAAAGCAGGACTTCTGCCCTCATCCAAGTTGGTATAAGGGTGGAATCAATTTTGATCTAGCTCATAAGTCCAAAGCAAACGTACTTAAACTGGCATCAAAGCAGGCAGTAGAGAATCAGGTCTGGAAAGACAGGGGAGCCTGAGTGTAAATAACATCAACAAAGTATTTACTTTTTGACTCATTTAGAAAATATTGCATTGAGCAGTAATAACTCCTTGAACATCTCAAAAGATGTAGGCTGGAGAGCAGCCGTTTGATGTTGCTTGCTACCCATGCTTTAAAGACTCTCAGACTGAGGAGTGACTCACCTCTAATAACTCTAATAGTAGCAGACCACTCCACATTCAAAGACACCTGCTTAGATTCCTACTACATGGCTGGCTGTAACATTTGCAGCAGCTCAGGTAATGGCAGTGTTACACAGTAACCTTCTAAATGGCTCAGTGGGTTTGCAGTTATTTCTGAAAACCAAAATTTTAGCAGAACTCACCATCAGCAGCTGCTGTTTGCTCAGCTTCTGAGTGTCTGGAGCCAAGCCAGTAGGATTCCTGCACAGGGAAGTACCAAGGCTGTGGTAGGCCATAGTCCCCTAAACCAAAAACACGTAGGTGAGGTGCACTTCATAAACACATTCCTCAGCTGGCACAAATTCATCTAGACAAAGTCTGAGGTATAAACACTTTCAGTCCTAATGTTGCTTAGCAGAAGGTCAGACTACCTACCAAATACCTGAGAGAGCAGATTTGATTTGCACTGGCTTGGTTTTCTTTTTCCTCTTTTGTAGGGGAGTACAACAGTCCAAGCACATGGTATCTGACTGCCTCGCTTTTTCTTATGAAGGATGTGGTTTAGTTACAGAATGAAGCTACTCCCCGCACAGAGACAATCTGCATCTTCATAAGCAGGCAGAGGAGCAAAGGAACACCCTGACTGCTTAAGAATGGATCCCAGTTTCACTCTGGGATTTTCTTTTAAGGGTCACATAGCACTCGAGGGTTTACATTAATTACTCATTATATCTACACTTATTAATGCAGGCCTGCATTCACAACTGGCAATAGGAAAAGAGACTCTGGCTGTTATTTCAGCACAGAGCCTTGTAGGAAAAAGTGGCAGCAAGCCAATCACTCTTAAGCAGAAATGGGCTTGTTTTGGTCACAGGTTAGTTCTACTTTGAAAAGAGATAGCATCAATTCTTGTCAGGCCTGACCAGAATTAGTGCAAGTTCAACACTGATTTCCTAGATGCCGTGGACTTACAGAATGCAGGGATTTGAGCTGCCATTTTAAAAACTGACATCCTTGTGCACTCAGATGTTATTTGCCTTGTGCTACCTATTCAAAATAAGCAAAGTGATCTTGTGCTACTCACTGAAAGATGTTCAATTTTTCTGTATTGAAAACCACTGCTTCTGGCAATGACTGCTGATTGCGGACTTACCAAAAATACTATCTTTTTCAGGCAACTGCTTGCATTCCAATTAATGCACACAGATGCTCTGTCTGCATCTATAAGCATTTTGATTTGCCCTTTTTGTGGGCTGGATGACACATCTTTGAAGGTGGTGCTAAAACGATTATTTCACATTTAGAATGAATGTAAGATTTAAGTGACCTCAGTCCTGGAGCAGGATGCTCCAACAGCCCAGGGACCAGCAGTGCCAGCAAGTGGCTGGCCACAGAAACTGAGCCAGAGTTTGAAGGATTACCCACCAAACTCCCACAGGAAGAGCAAAGACTACCGCACTGATTTAGTAGGTCTACATATGTGACAGAGAAATATTATGAAAAATTCCATAAAAACAGAGCAGAAACCCAGGGAATGCTCAGAGCACATATTAGGAGGAAGAAATAGATGGCCTAATGAATAGAAGACCTGAGAGGCATTACTTCTGTATGAAGTGCTAGCTGCCCCTGTAATCAGCACTGATTAAGCCACACCTTGAGTATTGTGTCCAGTTCTGGGCTCCTCAACTTAAGAAAGATGTTGAATGTGTCCAGAGAAGGGCACCAAGGCTGGTGAGGGGGCTGGAGCACTGCCCTGTGAGGAGAGGCTGAGGGAGCTGGGCGTGTTCAGCCTGGAGTAGAGGAGGCTCAGGGCAGACCTCATTGCACTCTACAACTACCTGAAAGGAGATTGTGGCCAGGTGGGTTTGGTCTCTTCTCCCAGGCACCCAGTGGCAGAACAAGAAGACAGCCTCAAACTATGCAGGGCAGGTTCAGGCTGGATATTAGAAAGAAGTTCTTCACACCAAGAACAATTGGCATTGGAATGAGCTTTCTGAGGAAATGGTGAAGTCACCATTCCTGGAGGTGTTGAAAAGGAGACTGGATAAGGCACTTAATGCCATGGTTTAGTTATTAAAAGGATTAGGTGATAGGTTGGACTCGATGATCTTAGAGGTCTTTTCCAACCCGGTTGATTCTGTAATTAGGAAGAATTCTTTCCCAGCAAGAGTGGTCAGGCACTGGAATGAGCTGCCCAGAGATGTGGTGGAGTCATCAAACCTGTTTAAAAGTCATTTGGATGTGGTGCTTGGGGATATGGTTTAGGGTGAACCTTATAGAGTAGGGTTAATGGTTGGGGTTGGTGATCCCAAGGGTCCTTTTCAAGCTGAATGTTTCTGTGATTCTGTGTTTCATTTCATGGCCAAGCCATTTTCTCACAAAGGAAGTTCACAAAATTAGTAATTAATAAGAAGAACAAATTTTTGCTCTAGAACCAGGATTCCCATTTAGAAATTAAATTGTGATCTATGATTATGTAAAATAAATCCATATGGGAACTTTCAGAGCTGCCTAGGACACTATATGTGTTTCAAGAACAGTTAGCCTGAACTGAAGATTGCAAAAATCTTCACTCAAAACAGCTGAAACCTCTCAAAGGACAAAATACGCATATACATTGTCTTTAACAGATGATCTTGTTGTCTATTTATTTTCTATTTAAATTTTAGAATGAGGCCAGAAATTACATGCTCCTCCTTACTCCTTTCTCCTTTTCCATTCTTTTCAGAACTGAAATGGGGGAGTGTTGGAGACAGAGAAGTGCTATACTGCATAAGACTCATGGTCTACAATGTCAAATACCTTTTTCTCTGATAGAGAATTATTAAAATACTGATTAGACTAACACCGTTTACAACATCTACCACTACTTAGTATGAATAAGAAATGAACTTACCTGGGAAAATGTTGTCAAGATACCAAAAAAGTATTCCATAGAGAAATGCATCAAAAAGCATCATTTTAATAGAAAAAAGAAAACTATATTCATCTCCTTCCAAGGGACTAGTTATGAGGTTACCCCACTGTAGGCCAAGACCTTGCTCTTCATAGCGTGACAAATACTCAGTACCAAAGCCAAAAGCTACTTGAGAAATGAGACTCTGAAATATAGGAAAATGACATTCAGTCATCCATGGGGCCATTCTGTACACCTTGTCCAGAAGAGCAGCAGCCTTTAGGAACTAGACTGGAAAACTTGCTAATACCTAATGAATGTGCTGGGGAAAGTGTTTTCACTTTTATGTTGGACTGGGATGCTTATTCCTCTGAATGACAGCAATTTTAAGCAGTATTGAGCTGTAATAGAGTGAACCCAATCTTGATTATACATTGTTTAGCTGCTAGAAAACACTCACAACTCCTTTTTTTTCTGCTCAATAGTTACTATACAGTCATCGAGAAGGTTAGAGTGTACACCTTTACCTGTCTGTTCCCTGACTGTGGGGCAGGGCCCTTATGGGCAATAAGGATAACCACAACCATCTCCTCCCCTGGTTCTCGTACAATGATGTACTAAACCAAACATCCTCTTCAGTGGTGCATTGCAAATTCAGAACAACAAGTGCCACAGTGCTGCTCCACAGGGTAAATGGTTCTGCCCAGAATGGAGGCTTGAGGAAAATAAGGCACAAGAGGTATCCCAACAGCACCTCTCAGCTATGCATCAACATACCATGCTAAGCAAAAAATATTTGGCTTTCAGCAAAATGTTTCTTCTTCACTTACTTTGCTTGCCATTGAAAATATTTATTTTTCCTCCAGAGCCCTACACATGCACACTTCTGCCCTTTCTCATTCCTTGTAATAGCTCCTCTTCAAAGAATGACCAAATGTATCAGGAGCAGAGAAAAATACCCATGGCTTCTGGACAATAATCACCCTTTCTTACGTGAATTCCTCCTTCTCCACTTACAGGTGACAGTTGTCTTTATGCTTAGACTGTGTGCTGTTCTCAAGACTTCTTCTCAAATGAGAACCTGTCAGAGGCCAACCCTACACATTTCCTGACTTGATGATCAAGTTTTGCACTTTATTGGTAGAACTGAAGATGGTATATGCTACAACTGTGTAGTGCATCAGTTCAGAAAGTCAACTCAGAGACAAATTTAGACTTAGTTACAGCTTTTGAAGTGTTGTATCCTCTTTTTCCTTTTTTATTGGATTCCTAGTGCAAAAGATGACAGTCATGGGTTTTGGTTATTTTTACTTACAGCGTTAGAATACTCAGTGAAGATGGCAGACTGGATTCAAACGCTTGCTCCCCTGCCTGATTTATTGGGCAGCAAAAAAATGAGTCTGAATTCTTGTCTAAGTTCACAGCTCCATTTAAAAAAACAGAAGAAGCTCTGCCCTCAGGGAATTTGTTGAGTGAAATTTGCAAAATTTACTCAGTGAAACCGACCAATAACAAAGAGAAATGACAGGCGCTGCATGGAGAATGTTTACAGTCATATCTGGAAGATTATTTCTCAGAACTTTGGCACTTAGTTTAAAACTACAGCTTAGGATAGAAGAGACCTTAGAGATCATTTAATCCAGCCTTCCTGCCATGGGCAGGGAAACCACTCAACTAGTCCAGGTTACTCAAGACCCCATCCAACCTGGCCCTGAACATTCCGAGGCAGAGGCATCCACAGCCTCTCTGAGCAATCCATTCCAGAGTCTTGCCACCCTTGCCATGAAGAATTTCTTTCTCAGCTCCAATCTAAACCTATTCTCCTTCAATTTAAATCCATTTCCCCTTGTCCTATCATTGGACACTCTTGTACAAAGCCCCTCTGCAGCCTTTCTGTATGATCCCTTTCAGCTATTGGAAGGCAGCTCTGAGGTCTCCCTGGAGCCTTCTTTTCTCCAGACTGAACACCCACAGCTCCCTCAGCCTGTCCTCAAAGCAGAGGTGTTCCAAGCCCTGGATCATCTTTGTGGCCTCCTCTGGACTCACTCCAGAAGCTCTGTGTCCTTCTTCTGCTGAGGACACCTGTGCTGGTTTGAACTAATTGGAGGATTTGAATGAGAAGTTAGAATATAGGCTGAGAGGAAAGCACTGAGAATGCTACTTCCCTCAGAGCTTTACTGAGAAAGAAAAAAAATTGTTTTAAGAGTTTTAGCCCAAATATACTAAGTCAGATGGCTTCAGACCTCTCTGGGCTGTGGCTGGCTCCTTGCATGGCTCCTTTCCCCTGCCTTTTATAGCTGATTCTGAATAATTCCACTAACTTCTTTCCTGCTGCTAACCTCCCCAGCTGATCTGCCTTCATCTATCTGCTCATTAACAGATTGTGAGATAAGATTGGGGAAAGGCGGAAGGTGGTAGGGGTGGTTAGAAACCCCTCTTAGGGATTTTGATCTCTGGGAGGGGTGTGGTGTTTCTGTATTACCTTTTCACTGTATATATCTGTAAATATCTGTTATGTATTGTAAATATCTGCTATGCATTGTAAATATCTGCTTGTATATTGTGCTTTGCTGTAAATATAAAGCTTCATTCCTTAACTTCCAGCCATCTGAGTCCTAGCCTGGGTTATTTCAAAGGGCGGGGGGGGGCAGGTAACTGCTAAACCACCACAACACCAGAACTGGACACAGTAATTGAGATGGGTCTCACAAGAGCAGAGTCTTGCCCAGCTCGCCACACTCCTGATGCAACCTAGGATACAACTGGCCTTCTGGGCTGCATGGGCACACTGCTGGCTCCTAGACCTATGTTTAGATAAAGCAGGAATGTGAACCTGAGGTCTTCTCATCCTTAGATATTACCTTCTTAACAAGGTTGCAGTACATGAAAAAGATAACTACCTTAATTTTGTGAATTGCCTTTGTATTTATTAAACAAAGCAGAAGTTAAATTTGCTTTGACCTGAAGTGTTCAAAACATTTTAAATTCATGCTAATTTCCTAGCATTCAAAAAGTAAAATAAATTTTGGTTTTTTTTCTAAAAGACATGAAAATCTCTCTTGGTCACTCAGCCTACTAAAGGCTTCTTCACTTGCAGAAGCAAGCAGGGAGGAAAAGGTGTGCAGTGCTTTGCTGCTCACATATGAGCAGTGGGAAAGTATGCTGAACGTTGAAGCCAAATGTCCTACACCATCAGCCAAAGACTCACCAGTAGGATCTTCAGCTCAACGGTCAAGCGGTCTTGCCAGACAAAGCAGACAATGTGGGGCAGATACAAGGTGAAGTAGATGACTCCACTGCAGGCAGCTGCCAGGTTTGCTTTGGAAAAGAAGGTGCTGAACAAGAAACATTGCATTACAGTGGCTGTGGCAAATGTCAGTAGAAACAGAAAGAGCAGCAGTGGACTGCTGTACTGTAGGACTTTTCCACACTGTAAAGCAAAAGGGAAATAGCAATATTTAGAAGCACTGCTGCTTGCACGATAAGCAAACTGACCATCTGAGCACACTGCTGGGTCACATTCAGACTACTGTTGACCAGCATATCCAAGCTGTTTTCCACTAGGTAGCTATCCATCCACTCTTCCCCAAGCCTACAGCATTGTATGGGACCTGTGCAGGACCTGATACCTAACCTTGTTGAACCTCCTATAATTTGCCTGTCCAGATCTCTCTGTAATGCCTTTCTATCTGTGGCAGATATAACCACCCTGACATAAACACAAAAGCCTGACAGACACTTGACAAAGGGCCAAAGCTTTCTAGAAGCTGATAAAGCTTTTAAAACTGTATTTGCAAAGGTGGCTCATGCTGGCATGGTGAAATCCAGGGAAGGAAGCCGGTCATAGGTATTAATGCGTCCTGATTTGTAATTAAATCAGTTCAGCAAAATAAACAAGTTTTCTCTAGCCACCCAAGCTGCAACACAACAAAACACAAGCTGCAAGGATATAGAACTACTCATCAGCATAGACTAAACGAGATGGATGGATTGAACTCTTTTTGTTGAGTTTGGCTGAACTGGAAAGAATTCTGACCAGAGCACCTTTCTAGTGCTGCGTTTCACAGTGCTGTAGATGGGTGCTGATAACACAGCAGTGTTTGGCTGCTGCTGAAAGAGCACCCAAGCTATACTTTGCCAACATTTCCCTGTCCCTAGAGCACACTGAGGTGTGAGCAAGATCTTGGGAGGGGACACAGCCAGGCCAGCTGAACCAAACTGGCCAAAGGGGTGCTCCATGCCATGTGAGGTCAGCTCAGATATCCGAGGTAAGTGAAAGCCGTGTGGGGACACTCATCCATGGTGTCTATCCTCTGGAGCAGCTGCTACATGTAGAGCCCTGCTTCCTGGGAGTGATCAAACCACCATCTGCTGATGGGCAGCAGAGAGTAACAGCTTGGTCTGCTTCGGCTTTACATTACTAAATTGCTTCTAGCTTATTGCCAGCCTTTTGTTATATCTTCTCCTCTCCCCTGTCCCTCTAAGAAAGGGAGTAATAGAGTGGCATTGGTGACCATTTGGCCTCCAGCCAGGACCAAACCACCACTCTCCTACTGTGCATTTATACCAACACCAGTCCCCCCCATTAGAAAAGATGTGAGGGCATTTCTCCTCATCAGAATGCTTAAGGTTTATGTCATAACTAACCATTGAAGCTAGGAGAAGTGCCTTTGAGGTCAGCAATCCTTACCATGAGCAGTGCCGTCAGAAAGAAGGTGCTCACAGCCATCATGATGAAGCTGTCTAGGAACCAAGTGCACCAGATCACCCCATTGGCTACACCTCTGTTCTTCATGGCTTCTTTCAGACGCATTTCCTTCTCCAGCACTACACTCTTCACAATCATGGACACTGAATATACCCAGGCTAACACCATGAAGATGGGAAAGGAGCGATTTAAAGTGATCATGAACCTATCAAAGCAAGAAGGGACAAATTACGGCATTTGAGTAAAACAAAGAAATATTGGGATGAAAAGTGAGAATGAAAAGGGTGGGGAAGAGGGAAAAACAAATGCATTTATTAAACATGGAACTGAAAATTCTCCACCTAAACATCAGTAACATGTTGCTAGTGATTTTCACAAACAACAGAAATATTAATGAACCCTTGGTTGCTGCAGTCACTTCAGAGAGATAAATGTTATTTATATTTTACAGAGAGATTCTAGGGGTCACCTAAGATATGGTGGCTGATGAAAATGCGTCTCTCTTCACACTGAACTGCCATGAGGCTTTTACAGTGATATACAAAGAGCATTTTAAGATGAGCTAACTCTAACAGTCTCAGAGTGTTAGTGTCTTTTTATGCTCCCAAGAGCCACTGGCAAAATAATTAAATAAATGAAATACTAAAAGCTTCAGGTGCTGCCATCAAGGCTTCAAAAATTCATACAAGCCATGACCTGGGGAATGCCCCACATGATACCACTTCCAAAACAGGAGTGCTAGGACCAGGTGCTGTGAGTGGCTGTGATGAACGTGTTGCTTCCTTCTCTGTACCTCCCCTCATATTCTGTGGCTACTCAGCTGTCACTGCCAGTAATCAGACAAATGCAACAACCACCTTTGAAGTGCCCTTTATTCCATGCAAGTGCAAGCACAACACCTGTGTAGGCCAAGTTTTGTCAGCACCAGTGTAACAAATGTCAGCTGCATGACAAGTGTCTCAAGTCAAGTGTAATCCCAAACACCTTGTAGTGACTCATTTTATACCACCATACAAGCAACACATGAACATAATCCAGCCCATGTACAGCCCAGTCTTTAACATAAATCACATCTTGTTTTGCCCCGTGGGCCAGGTGGCCCACTATCTCTCCTGCCCTGTGGGAGGCATCCTGAGGCTGTGGGAATGAAGGTCAAATGCTCTGTTACAGAGCTCATTATTTTTCTCTCTTATACTTCTTCTTCTTGGATTCTCACACTCAGCCCTGTGAGATGCTTCTTGGTGAAGCACTGCCCCAAGTGTAATATTGGGGTGAGAAAGAGGTTTTGGGGGCAAAAAGGATGAAAATATTTTCAGTGAGTTTGGAATAGTGGTTTTTTTCAATTAAGTTATCCTGTCTTTATTATTTAAAGGTCAAATGCCTAGAGCTGAAAAAAAAAAAAAATTGAAAACAGCCTTCCTCTTCTTGAATCTGAGCCTTAGAAAATTACTCTTTTAACATATCCTATGCAGAATTACAATTTTCCTCTTGTCAAAACAAATGGAAAAGCTTCACTTTTTCACCAAAGCTTCCTATGGCCTGCTGAAACAGAGACATGCTTCTGTGGAACTGGCATGGAGTGCACTGGGCTTTGCATGTTGGCTCACATGTGTAACCCACCACCAGGCCATGCACAGCACAACCTACTCATTTACCATGAAGATGAGCTGGCTTCACTTAAGCAGCCTTTCTGCAGAGATCATCACTGGGTTTGGATTAAGGAAGAATAAAATAGAATTGGCCAGGTTGGAAGAGACCTCCAAGATCATCCAGTCCAACCTATCACCCAGCCCTATCCAATCAACTAGACCATAGCACCTTTCTTGAACACCTCCAGGGCTGCTACAGGTTTCTGAGCACTGTTACAGAATCATAGAATCACATAATGGTCTGGCTTGGAAGGGACCTCCAAACATCATCCAGTCCAGCCTCCTCTACACTTAACAGGGACATCCTCAACAAGAGCAGTTTGCCAACAGCCCTGTCCAGCCTCCAGGGATGGGGCCACAACCACCTCCCTGGGCAACCTCTTCCACTGTTCCAGCACCCTCATGCTGCAGAACTTGTTCCTCACATCCAATCTATATCTGCTCTGCTCTAGTTTAAAGCCATTGCCCTCATCCTGTTCTGCAGGCTTTTGCAAACAGCCTCTCTGCAGCCTTCTTGTATCCCCCTTCAGGTACTGGTAGGCTGCTCTTGGGTCTCCCTGGAGCCTTCTCCTCTCCAGGCTGAACACCCCTGGCTCCCTGAGCCTAATCAGGTGTTGAAGCAGCTCTGCTACAAGGGCAGGATGAGGGAGCTGGGGGTGTTCAGCCTGGAGAAGAGAAGGCTCCAGGGGGAGTCTTTAGACTGGATGTTAGGAACAAATTCTGCACCATGAGGGTGCTGGAACACTGCAACAGGATGCCCAGAGAGGTGGTTGTGGCCCCATCTCTGAAGATATTCAAGGTGAGACTGGACAGGGCTGTGAGCAACATGCTCTAGTTGAGGATGTCCCTGCTGAGTGCAGAGGGGGTTGGACTGGATGACCTTTAGAGGTCCCTTCCAATCCAGACCACTCTGTGATTTTATGACTCCATATACTCTAGCATGAGGCTTAGTTTTAGTTAGAAAAACTTTTAGAAAGACCACAGTTTTCTGGGTCCTGACTAATCACAAGAGTAGTTCTAGGGCTGACTAGGGATCAAAGCATTCCAGATGGGGTGCCCTGCTGACAATGAGTTCTTGTCTGTAATCAGTGTGAAGGTTTAGGTCAGGTTATGCTTGCCTGGAAAAGTAAGGCCAAAAAGACTCACTTTTTTTTTTTTCCCCTCCCCAGTTTTATTTTGTGTGAGAAGCAAAATCAAAAGAAAAGGGCTGGTTTTAAGGAGGCAGTGTTTTTGTTCATTTTAGATATGGACTCTGGTTGCCTGGTTACAACCAAGGCCATGGGCAGGATGAGGAGTAGAATGTTGGCAGAAGATTCAGTGTCTGGGTTCTAACAGGATAAGACAATGAACATGATCACTCAGTTATGTCTCAGTTCCCGATCTTGCATACATAGCTTAGACTAGACTAAGTTTAGAACTGCTGTTTGAGAGTATTAAAGCATCCAGGATTCCAAGTATTCATCAGAATTAAGACAAACTTTTTTAACTCACACATCATCCACAAAACATGGATATGGCATTTGCTGCAGATAAACTCCCAATGGAACTTCAGTGTTGGTCTGAGTCTTTATAATCCCATGCTCAATCATGTCTTGAAGATATGCAAAGCCTCCCCAGATATAACGCAAATCATCCACAGGATCAGCTCTTGGACCAGGATCCCAGTACCTCAAAAGAAAATCCACATGAACATTATTTGGGTACACAGTGGATTTAGGGGAGGGATAGGGGAGAAATTTCTGCTATCCCTTTAAGTGCAGGGGACTTGAAGAAGAAAAGCAGAGACATGCTGCTGTTCAGATGGGAGAAAGCTGGGTCACAATCCACACAGCACTTCCTTGTCTGCCTCTCTTAGTAATGAAACCAAGTAAGAACTTAATCACAGAAAACATCTGGTTGGAAGAGCCCTCCAAGCACATCCACTCCAACCTTCCACCCAGCACTGCAGGGTCAACACCAAACCATGTCCCTAAACACCAGTTCCACAGGCTACTGAAACACCTCCAGGGATGGTGACTCCAGCACCACCCTGGGCAGACCATTCCAATGGCTGATAACTCTCTCTGGGAAGAAATATTTCCTAGCATCCAGCCTGAACCTTCCCTGGGACAGCTTGGAATCGTTTCCTCTGCTCCTAGCTCTTGTCACCAAGGAGCAGAGGCTGCACCTCCTGTGGTGGTTTGGCAGTTTATCTGCCCCCACACACACTTGGAAATAACCCAGGCTAGGACTCAGATGACTGGAAGTTAAGGAATGAAGCTTTATATTTACAGAAATGCACAATATTCAAGCAGATATTTACAATGCATAACAGATATTTACAGATACATACAGTGAAAAGGTAATACAGAAGCACCACACCCCTCCCAGAGATCAAAATCCCTAAGAGGAGTTTCTAACCACCCCTACCACCTTCTGCCTTTCCCCGGTCTTATCTCACAATCTGTTAATGCAGCAGATAGGCCAGAGGGATTAGCAGCAGGAAAGAAGTTAGTGAAATTATTCATATCCAGCTAGGAAAGGCAGGGAGAAACAGCCATGCAAGAGCAGTCTTAAACAGTCTGACCCTCTGACTTATCTATGTTTGGGTTACAGCTCTTAAACAATTTTTTTTTTCTTCTGAGTAAAGCTATGAGTGAAGTTACATCATCAGATTTTTTTTCCTCTCTCAGCCTATAGTCTAAATTTTCATTCAAATCCTCCAGTTAGTTCAAATCAGCACACCTCCCCTCGCTCCAACCTCCCTGCAGGGAGCTGCAGAGAGCAATGAGGTCTGCCCTCAACCTCCTCTTCTCCAGACTGAACACCCCCAGCTCCCTCAGCCCCTCCTCCTAGCCCAGGTCACAGGATCACAGGATGTCAATGGTTGAAAGGGACCCAAATAGATCATCAAGTCCAACCCCCAGGCACTTCTTCAGCCTCACTGCCCTTCAGCAGATTACCAAATGGATTCTGTAGCCATTGTCTTTGCTATGCATCCATGCATCTGCCCATTGCTTAGCCCAGATGCCAGCAGGAGTAATAACACTTGTGTCAGCATCTGATAACTGGGGATGGATTCTGAGCTGCATTCCATACTAACTGCTGGTGAATGAAGCTGAATTTCATGCAATGCAGGTTGTAATATACTTAGGTCTCCCATGTTCAGATTATGGTAGGCAAGAACTGAGAAGGAACCTTACTTACCTGTCCTTGATTTTGTTTGTTTTCTCCACTGCATCTATGTCCATCCGGATCTTATATTTCACATGTGGTGGAAGGCTGCTAGCTGTAGGCTCTATGTCCAGAAAAACCACACCGGCCCAAAATTTGTTTTTCTCCAGCAGATGAAGGGCTTGATGAGTCAGTTGAATTTCATCAGGATAACCTTCAAATTTATCCAAAATCAAGCACTACAAAGAATCACAGAGACACATTCCATGGGGATAAGCTAGTAAAAGACACATATTAGAGCAAACATCAGTGGTTGAAAACAGAAAAGGGAAGTAGCTGCATGTGAAATATTTTCAGCTGTTTTCAGCTTTAAGAGCTTATACTGAAATTAGTACAAATTTACTCTCTTGCCCTTCCTGAAAGCTTCCTCATCTTAGACTAATTGTTGTGACAAAGTGAAAACACAACAGTATTGAGACAAGCTCAGAAACACTATTCTCCCCAAAAAGAACTGTAAAGTGATTTAGCGTTGCATGAATGAATGGAATAATTCTGACAGCAGCTTACTCCTAATATTTGAGGATTGTCTCCTCCATGCTGCAGAAACGTCCATCCGGACAAAAGAGGAATCAAGTGAGTGTGGCCACTGCAGCAAGTGTTGCTGCTGCTATTGCAGTCTGCTGGTGGCATGCACAGCCCAAACCTTTGCTGATTAGACTGACCAAACCAATAATTTTGAAACCTATTTAAACCGCTGTAATCATCCAGTGAACCTTGCCACTTCAATTATGCTTGGAATGTTCCCTCAAAAAGAAAGGATCTTGATAGGAATGGTTAAAGGCGCAGCACAGATGAGAGACTAGGATCAAGAGTTGTCTCCCTAGTGTACATTCAGAAGATAAAATGTGGCCACAAGAGCTTCCCCTTTGCAACAAGCTGTTTCTTTGCTTAGTCTCCCTGATTACTGTGAAGTCTATAATGATCATTCTGTATAAAGACACCAGCTCACCAAACCTGAAGTCCTTTATGTGCCTCCTTCCTATTGGGCACTGTAAGACAAAATGAGAACACTACAAACTCTGTCATTAGTTACCCAGAAAATGACACATTCACGTTTATGTATTTAGCTTTCATTTTTAAGAACTGGTAAGAAGTTATCAGGGCAGAAGTATTTAACTCCTTGATGGGTTGGGAAGATACTGGTTGAATTACCTTGTTCCATAAATTTCCAGGAGATTACCTTGCTTGATTTTATCTTCTTGATCATCTCTTGCAGGTCAATAACCAAAAATTGCTGCACTTCAAAGGGCTCAAACAGGCAACTTGTTGTTTAATGGACAGACATCTTACAGTCTCCTTTATTTAACATTTGCCTGTGATAAATCACACTGTTTCCTCTAAAACTTGAGATATTTCTTTGCAGCTTTATTCTTCCTGGTGTTTTGCAAATGTTCATTCTCCTAGACTGCTTTATGAAAGCAAACTCCAAATAATTTCATACCAGAAAGCATAAGAAGACAGAAAAAAAAGTATGGCTTGTATGCCAGGAGAGAAATAAAATTAAGAATGATGGCTCAGGTTGTATTCATGTTTTTTTGGGGGGATACTTTATCCCACATAGCTAACTGAGTTCTGGAACTTGGCATAGCTCTTGCCAAAGTGTCAGTGTTTCCACAACAAAGTCCTGCTATGGAACTGTGAAGGCTCTGAAGGGCTATTTGCTGATTTGCTTTCACAAGGAGTTCTTTTCAGGGTACTTGCAGCACCTGCAGAAGAATGCCTGTAGCTCTCCAGGAGCAGCTACAGGAGTAGCATTGGCAGAGTACTGACAGAAAACTGACCTTACCCAGATTTTCATTGCAGAGTAGACTGCGTGTGGGCCGAGATGAGAAGCAGCACAGGCTTTTATCTAGAGGTCTAGCCAATGAGACAGTATTTATGATAGGAAACACTTCTGTGTGAGTAGAATGAAGCAACATCTTGTGTAAGAACACAGACTAGGACACTGCATGGGAATAATTCACACAATGAGGAAGCCAAAACAGATTTTTCTATAGTAATCTACTAGCCAAAAGGTAGATTTTCTTTCTTTTAATATAGCAAACTGCATTTGAAACAAAGGCTGTATGCTCTATCTTGGCTTTATTCAGTGGACTGCAGCACAGCTTATGCCATCCTGAGCTACACAACATAGAAAGTAATTCATAAACCACTCGGGGAAATGGATCTTCTCCCAGACAGAACCATTTTAAATGGTCCAGTGAAGATGGGAAAATCAAAATTAAAATACTGAAGGCAGGTTTGGGAGATAAAACTAGAAATAGTAATCAGAAAGACGTCACTAGGCAGCTTCCACAAAGCATTTTAACTGTTCTGTGGCCTAATGTAACCATAGAGAAGACCAGGAAAATCTCAACTTAGTGAGGAGCAGCGGCCACTGCTTCATTCGTGAGATTTTTTACCTGCACCAGTCTCCAAAGACCGTTGCTGGCAGCAGGCCTCTCTTCCTAGATTGGCAAAGAGTAGGGCGTCCCTGAAAGGGACTGTGAAGACATTCTAAAATGCTAACAAAGTATAAACGGCAGACTTTAAAAGAACAAGATCATACAAAGAACACTTCAGGACACAAAGAACTACTACCAGGTACAGTAACAGCCCTTACTGTGATTGTTCCAACACTGACTGCAGCTGAAGTCAGAAATGATTCTTCTAACACCATGCAAAAAAATACCATCATCAGGATTAGTAGAGCTTTGTGCAAAAGCTTTGTTTCCTCTCAAATAAACTCACAATTACTGCCTTCTTGCAGAGGATCATTAGTTGCTTATATTGGACTGAACTGAAACAAGGAGAAATAAATGTTCTCTTGCCTACAACTTGTTTAAATGTTCTCCATTAGCTTGAGCCTTAGCTTATTTTCCCACTGAATAATCACTGGTTAATTTTCTTTCAGTTATGCTTGTGATACACAATTAGTCTCTATAAAGACCTTGACTCTCACATGACAGATGCTGTGTTAATATTACTGCCAACAATAGGTTTTTAAACTTCAAGTTATTCTGCAACATTGCAGTCTCCTAGGCACAAGTTTACAAAGAAGAGTTGGCATTTCCTTGATCTAATTTAGCAATCCACTCGTCTCAGACCCAGTTACAAACACACCTTTACATGCAGAAATATAGAGGATTAAAAACCTGAAACACACAGACAAACTTCCTGGTGTCACTGACCCAGCTATGGGAAGAAGCAGCAGCTGGCCTAGCTCTCAAAAGAGATGAAAACCTTTTTGCGGTGGACTCAGACTGAGTATGATGAATTAATCAGTAAATTTGATCGCCCATATGAAAGTAACCCCAAAATATCTTCCAAAGTATTTTCACAATGGCTTGATATTTTAAGCTACATTTTAGTTGGTTGTTTTGTGTTTTTTTTTAAATCTATACAATGAAACTTGTCCTTCTTTTCTACACCATGGCTCTCAAAAAGCCTCAGAGAGCCCTCCTTAAAGTACAGCACCCTAGAGAAGAGGGCTACAGATTCCAGGAGAGGAACACAGACATCTTGTCAGGAGAGGCTACAGAACAAGGGGAAACTCTCCACACAGGTTTCAATGACATTTTGGTCAGGTGTTTAAAAACCTGAAGGAGAGCTTATCAAAGAATTATTAGCTTCTCTGGTCCTGCTCTTGGTGAAATTAGCACCTAACAAAAAATCCAAACAAACAAACAAACAAAAAAAACCCCAAATCTCATTTCCTTGAATTTTTTTTTTTTCCATTTTCTACCTCCTGCCATCAAAGTGTGTCCAGATATTCAACCAACATTTTTAATATAGCATTTGGGGATCATAAAACTAAAGTGATTTTTTTTTTCCCCAATAATAAACCCCTGTATTCTTACATTACTACTCTATTTTAAAACATTCTTTTAATGTTGAGACTAAAATTGAAACAAATTAAGAAGTCTTCTGATTTTAACATTGTTGTCTGTTGCCACATAATCCCAGGTATTTCCTAACTTGCTTCAAGATTTTCCCAGCAGTAGGAGGACTGACCTTACCTCCAGGTACTGATTGAGCAGACGGAGAGCTTGGTCTGCAGCTCTGAAAATATTCCGCCAGTCGAAGTCTGCCATTCCTTTCTCCCGGCTTCCTGGAGGCCCGTTGTGGAGAAAATTGATGATGTGTTCAGCAGTGAAGCCTTCAGTACGCAGCTGGCTGTTTAAGAACTTTCTCACTGTAGGGTGCTTCAAAGAGTCCTGAGGAAACACATCAGGACAGCTTCACTGCAAGGACATTCTTGCCATGCCCTAGGCTGTGCTAGGGAGTTCTCTGTGTCAATGGGTAACTACACAGCTAAGCCGCATGTGAGAGAAAAAAGTGGATGAAAAAAAAATTATCCTTGATCATTTATTGCATCATTTCAATATAAGCAAGATAATAATGGTAATAAATATCTACTCCATTACAGAATAGTGCAGAAAACCAAATATTTTCTCTAGCATGAACTGCTTTATAATTTAACTACAGATCTTACTTGCAGCTGATCCAAGTCAGTTCTGAGGGACCTGGAAATTAGCAATTTCCTAAGTTAGCAAACTGCTGGGCCCATCAAAACCATAATCCTGCTGCCTTTTCTACCTATACAGAGCCCAATAACATCAAGTTGTCTGTTCCTAAAAGACCTTTTCTAGAGACAGGAAAGAAGGGATTGCTGCCTTTATTAAGAAGTCATTAGTCAGATTCTAGAGAGTATCTAAATAAGAGGTTTTGTCACAAAAACAATGCAATACCTAAGACCGGTGTTCAAACTAAGCCAAGTAACCAGTTCAACAGTTTTAAAGACTCCAGATTCCTTGCTGCAAAGGCTGTGATTCCAGCCAAACATTCCAAATTAATTTACTTCTCCCTTGGTAAAAAAAATGAAGGTGAGAGACTGCCCATACTGAGGATCCCTGCTAAGTTACCTACACGGATCATACTCATTTGCAGGCTGTTTTGAAAGAAGTACCACAGCTGAGGTCCTAATTCTTCCCAAGCTTTGGTCAACACTCTGAGGCGTTCAAGTTCCTCAAAAGTGGAGTTTGCCTGAGGAACAGAAGAGCAGTATTAGATAACTAAGAATTTATGATCCAGCCATTCAGTGACATTACAACTTACAAACGTTTTTACCTTCATAGTTAATAAATTTTTTAAAATATCATAAATGTTAATAATTCTCAGAAAAACGATTACACAAAATGAATCAAAGTCACACAGGATAAATTTCTGTTGCCTACATAATGCCAAAAAAAAAAAAAAGTGCACATCAACTCCAGTTAATTCCAATTCCTTTAAATACTGAGGTTTTAGGTAGAATGTTTTTTTTTCCCCTCTTCTCTTTCATGAGTATTTCTCCCCTTTAGGAATTCAAAACGATGATGAGTAAGTGTGAGGTAGTTGGAGAAGACACAATCTCAGAAGTGAGATACTAGTTAAAATTTGAAACATTGGGATGCTGTAAAGGCCATGTTTTCCTGTGTGAACTACAAGCATCAGCTCTTTTGTGCTTCACACAGGTGTCAAGAGCAAATTAATTACTGCTTGTGAGGTCATCTAGGTCATACCCGATCTTGATTGAAATGCTCAGATATGTCCAACTTCAGGTACTTAGCCTTAGCCCAGGCTCAATCCTATTTTTAGGAAATTAAATCTGTCTATCACTTCAACCAGATGTTGCTGTAGGTTTGTAATCTTGGTTATAACCTTGCTATAGGTTAGGTGTCTGTGTGTCCAACCAAGCCTCACAGCTGCATCATATAAATATTCACTGGCCTGGTGCTGCTGGCTTTCCTGTATCTGTAAAACATGGATAAACATCTCTATTTTTACTAGTATAAATGTGGATTCCTGCCAACAAAAGACTGCCTGGCCAGGGAAAAACAGCACTGACCAAGATGGAAGAATGGGTAAAGATCTGTCTCCTTTGGTTCTTTTCAAACAAAGAGTAATTGTCCCTTCTGTGATGGCCATCAGACAAGGAAATCCGATTAGGCAGAGGCAGCTGAGTCGTTCCTTGTTGTTCCAGAGATGTTTCTTAGGCTTTTAGAAATATATTTTTGTATTTCAGAATTTCTTACATTTTTAAGGATTTGCTGTACAGCAGGTGAATCAGGAGCAAAGAGAATTTTTCCCATCAGCAGGGGCTTTGCAGCCCTCCAGGCGATTTTGGTGACAGGGTTTGACTCCAAGCTCTGGATCAATGCATTACAAAAGGGTGCTAAAGACAGAAAGAAAAACAGTCTTTATGCAACCTTACCCAAATCCTGGCCTACACCACGTCCTGAAGGGTTTAGTACTGGCAACATGGACAGCTTAAAGCATTTTGAATCTGTGTGGGTCAAGCACATTCTGTAATTCAGGGTCAGCACATCTAAATAGATGGGAAAGGCTGTAAAGAAGATATTGGAGCTGTAAGGTAAACATTGTGGAGGAGTAAGTATAAATAAGTGTAACCCTTTGTATAGTTGCTGTTGTTTATAAGGAATTTCAGATGGAAGAGAACCAGACAGCTTAGATCTCACTAAAATATTTTGGGTTCTCACTGCTTTTTTTCCTAGTGGCTGAGTTCTGTTGTATTGTAGTTTGGACTAAGAAGCTCTTTTCCCTCCTATTAGTGATTAATTCTCTCAGAGTATAAACTAGCCAACTGGAGATCCAGCAAATCTCAGTGCAGAACTCCAGAATATTTCACAACTGGATCCTACAATAAATAAGAACTAAACATTTAAACATAAATATTTCTATCTTACTCTTGCACAATGAAGTTTACTTGGATAGCTTCTAACTATTTTGTTCCTTGGCTGAAGAAATTAAGTATTGGACCTTTTACAGGTCTTTTAGGGATGCAAAGATAAATAGAGCCAAGTATCAACACAGAGAAAGGGACAAATATCTTGACAAGCATAGTGCTCATCTGTACTTTTTAATCATGCAACCATATCTACCACAGCAGGAGGGACACAGAAATGTGCTACTGGCTATAACATGGCTGTTAGTACAGAAAAGTACTTGCTAGTGGTCTCAATGTAGAGAAAAACTAGAGAGTGAAGAGAAGAAGACATAATAAAAAGACAGAATAATGAATGGTAGAAAAGCTAGAATGGTTTTGGCTTTGCATTCTCTCCTATGACTAGAGCAGGAAGATTAAGTGAAGAAATCCAAGCCACAAAACCTGGTACACTGAAATACTTTGTCTGTGGGATTGCATCATGCTCCATAATGTTACTGTGCTGTACTTTGTTTGCAGGAAGAGGACAACCACCATGTAGCAATTTGAGTATTATTTCAAAAGAGAGATTTTGAAATTCTTGTACTACAGGCCATCAATCAAGTTGAGAGACTTGTCTTGGAGAAAATTAATTCTAGAATGCAGCACTGCACTGTCCTGAACCTTTTCCAGGAGCAGGATATCAGGAAGACTGAGGAACTGTCTCACTGATGCCAATGACAACACTTAAGCCTTCATATTGAAAGCAAATGCACTTTTCTGTCAGTTCTCAATTCCTGGTCTTCTCTGCTTCCAGCTATGAGCCAAGTATGAAGAAAAAACCTATTTCATCTGTCTCAGGTTTTCTGAATCAATCTCTTAAAACCTTTATTTTATAAAAGTAGCAATGGTACTGTAACACAAGTGTCATCTGTCTAGAGTCTCTCTAATAGTTGGTAGAAAAACTTACTGGTTGTGTTATCATAAAGATAAGTGGATTTCTTTCTTGTTGAGTCAATTCCCAGGAAAGCTTTGTAGTTATTATCTTCATACCAGTTGAAGGAGAGCACTCTGGACCAACCTCCTTCTGGGTAGCCACAGAAAAGACTGGACAGGGAGCTCACCAAATGGCCCAAGGATTCTGGCCTTCCCTCTTGCACAAACAGCTGCAGAACTGCCAAGAGCTCCTGAATGCTTGGCTTTCCGGCAAGCTGCAGCAAGACAAGACTGTTAATTGTGACCCTCAAAGGAGGCAAGTATCTGGTGAGGTCTCAGTTGTAGCCAGACTGGTAAAGCATGGATGCAGTCAGAACCTCACCCTCTGATTTCCTCTGTCTGGGTCACAAGGCACAATTTGAAGTTCTCCTCTCATGCCTTTTCTGGAGAACAGAATGCGCTTTGCAACTGCTGACCTTACATTTACATGTATCTTGTAATGAGAGAAGAATTAATTGCTAAGGAATAAACTCTTCCCAAACAAGTGTGTTTTCTGATACAGCAGGGAACTGAACTATAAAAAGAACAAAGCAAAAAGAGGGCTGCGTGCCACCCAGAAAAGTGTTGTTACCTCTTGTTAGACTACTTACTTTTTGCACTGCTTGGGAGACATTAGCCAGCACCCTGCCCCAGGCTCTCAAGTCAGCACCTGGTGAGTTTCTGTCCAACACCGTGGGAAGCTGTGCACAGATCAGAAACACAGATCAGTGGTTTTATAGTCTCTGTGTGAAAACGGCTGCTACAGTGAAGAGAAGAAAATCCAGATGACTTGGCTTGTAGGGCCACAAATGCAGTATCCATATGCAGGCACAGGCCCACATAGCATCTTGCATAAGTGCTCTTCCTAATACGAGGCTGCACCAGTTGCAGGCCACTGAAAACACTGCTTGTGATTCCTTCTGCTGATCTAAACCCACCATGCCTAAAGATGAACAAAATTAAGAAGGAATGCAGGGATGGGGATTTCTGAAAAGCTGCTTCTCACAGAGGCTACTCTTCCAGTGTACAGTCAGACTTCTGAATTCAGCAAAGGTCACAGAAACCCCCAATCTGCCATTAAAGCAAATAACTGGTAGTACAGTACACTTCAGCGACTCCCTGGCTTTGGAAACAGCCTGGCTGTCAGATCTGACAGAAAGCATTACTTCTGCAGGCACCTGCACACTGGCCCTTCCAGCAGAAGTTAATGCTTTAGCTGTCACTGACCTCTTTAGCAGATGAGCCCACAGTGTGCTCTCACATACCACCTTGCCTACATCACTGCCAGCTGGCTGAATAATCACATGTGTGCTTGGAGGAGCACTTTTGAAGTTTTCCCAGGCATCTCTTTCTTCCTGTTGTTACAACAAAATATAAAGCTAGACTTTTAGACAGCTAGACTGTAATATTTACATATTTACATAAACTTCCTCAAAGCTGTGGCATGAAAAAAGAAACCCTCTTCTACACAGCTGGCTGCACATTACAGCCCACTGAGAATCAGGCTGTAGATACCCTTCCAATAGTCAGGGGAAGTCTTGGCAGACAGATATTGCAGTAGCAGACCAGAACATAAGCTTGCATCTGAACACTGTCTTTCATAACTGCAGATTCTTGATTCAGGGTTTTTATTCTACTTCCCTGGTAAGTTTGTTTTTTCTTTAAACACAGAAACCCACGTCATGAGATTTCATCTTTCCTTTGTTATGACAGCAATACCATGTGTTAGCAGCTTACTTTTGAAGCGATGCAGTACAGCTGTGCGTATTCACATGAAGTCCTTGAATGCTGAAAACCTATCTTAGTAGCACTGTGGCATTAATTCCTTTCTACTTCTAGCAAGCATCAAATATATGAAAATGTCTGAGTTTATCTTCAGAAATGGAAAACGGCAGCTTTTGAAAGCTGACCTCAAATTCTGGTGTATTGGGCATCATCAAATATTGGGCAAAATTACACAGGCTCAATGAATGACTGTCAATGCTAAAACAGTAATTTGGCTGCTGGGTCAATTAAAGCTTCTGGCATCCTCTGTTCCTAATTTTGAGCAACTTAAAGCTGAAGAAAATCCATATTAAATTAATCACAGCACTATGCTGCTGTGGCAGAAAAGTCAGATCAATAACTCTATAGCTCTACAGCAGCTGCTGGTATCTCCTGTCTGCTGCGTATAGCAAACTGACAACACGATGCCTTCATGACACTTAGTGAAAAAGGTGGAAACAGGCAAATAAAATTCATTGTCGAAAAATGCAGAGTTGTGATCACAGAGAAAACAAATACGAAAGACATATGGGCAATGATGGGCTCTAAATTTGCTATCAGGAGGAAAGGGATCTTCGAGCCTTTATGGTGCTCTGAAAGGAGCAGCTAAGTGTGTGAAGTTTAGAAAAACATCAGGAAAAGAATAGAGAGTGAAAGGGAAAAAAACACCACCATATCATTTTGTATATATATATTTGTGTGTGTGTGAGTGCGTATATATATATATATAAAGATGATTGTTCCATACTGATCTGAGTTCACATTTGTGGTTAACCCATCACAAGAAGGCTGCAGCAGGAACAGGAAGAGCACAAGGAAGGGCAATGAGAATTAACAGAGATAAGGAAATTCTTCTATAGAAACTCTGAATGCAAATACAAGTTGGCTGGTTGACTTGTTTGTTGAAAGTATCATATGGGTTATGCCATCTCAGGCCACAATGTGTCTCTGCCTTCAGCACATTCAGTCATGCTGAATGTAGCAAAAAGAGGAGTTATATGGAGTATTTTCAGAACCCTTGGCAAGGTCCCTGTAGATTTTGCCACACAATGTTTTGCCACACAGCCTAGAACAACCAGATAATTGCTCCACACACAGCTCTGATTTTAAAGCTACATTTGAATCTTTTAGTTCTGTTGTACTGTTCATTTCATCTGTTCCATTCCAAAGCATACTCAGAACTGTTTAGTGTCCTGCTGCAGAGGGCTAACAATCACACATCCATATTTCACCTTCGTAGGTTTAAATAGAGACCACTTGGAACACTGGTGATGTATCACAAAGAAAACTCTCCAAGAGCAATAAAATATCAGAGAAAGAAACTGACAACAATAAGTCAGAGAGACTGTGTTAATACTTACCACCTGAAACAGCTTAAAGAAATCAACATTTGCATACAAGGAATCTTCTACTCTTTGTAGGCTTTCCTGGGACAAGGCACACATGGCCTTGTGCACAGAAGTGAGACCTCTTCTGCTGCTGAAGATAATGAAGCGGTCCAGAAGCATCTGACTACAAGCAATATCCTTCAGAGCCAAGTTAGGGACACCATAGGCAAACTATAACCAGAATAAATATTTCAGTTACTGTTACAGAACCTTCATATTTGTGTTGGTTTGAGCTAATTGGAGAATTTGAGTGAGAAATTAAACACTGTGCCACTTCACCCAGTTTGAGAGAGAAGAAAGAGGATTGTTTTGAGAATGTTCCCAAAACATCCAGATAAGCCAGTGTGCTTGCGCAGTCAGTCAGCTCTGGGTCTGTGCTGGCTTCAGCAGCTTCTTTCCTTTGTCTCTCTGCCTTTGAACTAATTCAGAGTAAAATCACTAAAACCATTCATTCCTTCCTGCCACTAATCTTTCTGACCGATCTTCAGCTTATCTGCAGCATCATCAAGTGGTGAGATAAAGCTGGGGGAAGGAGGGAAAGGTGGTAAGGGGAGGGTTTGGTTTCCCTCTCTTGGGGATTTTGGTCTCCAGGAGGGGTGTGGTGTCTGTATTTCTTTTTTACTGTATATTTCTGTAAATATCTGTTATATCTTGTAAATATTTGCTTGTATATTTGCATTGCTGTAAATATAAAGCTTCATTTATTAACTTCCAGTGTGTTTTTCTGAGTTTTAGCCGGGGTTCTAAAAGGTGGGGGGGCAGGTCACTGCAAACCCACTACAATATTGCTCAGGAAAAATTGAAGAATTATCATAATTAGACACTTTGATGTCAGTCCCTGCTAACACTTCAACTTTGGAACCACTTCAGTTAATATTATGCTAAATCACCTTACCTCCTGCCACAGAATCACAGAAACATTCTAGTTGGAAAAGACCCTTGGAATCACCAAGGATCCCTATTCTACAAAGTTCACCCTAAACCATATCCCCAAGCACCACATCCAAACAACCTTTAAACACACCCAGAGTTGTTGATTCCACCTCCCTGAGCAGCCCATTCCAGTTCCTGACCACTCTTGCTGGGAAAAAAAATTTCATAATGTCCAGTCTAACTGTACCCTGGGGTAGCTTGAGGCCATTCCCTCTTGATTTATCACTAGTGACCTGTGAAAAGAGACCTGCACCAACCTCTCCACAACCTCCTTCCAGGTAGCTGTAGACAGCCATGAGGTATGACCTCAGCATCCTCTGTTTGACACTAACCATCCCCAGCTCCTTCAGATGCTCTTCACAACATTTATTCTCCAGGCCCTTCACAGCTTCTTTGTGCTCCTCTGCACTGGCTCCAGTACCTCCACATCTCTCTTGCACTGAGGTGCCCAAAACTGGACACAATACTTGAGGTGTGGCCTCACCAATACCGAGTACAAGTCACATTTTCTTTCTTACCATTAGCAATTCTTCCTTTCATTACGGAAGTTGTGGTGACTCTGTCATCTCAGCACATATAATGCCAAGCCACTCATCCTTGTGGTTAAGGAGGAATAACTGAAGGCTTGCCTTAGGGTATTTCCCCAGGACCAGCCAGTTGTGCCACACTATTCTACCTTTCCTAGTTAGGCCTGTTATATTATTAAAAAAAAAAAAAATTAAAAATTGAGTCCCACTGATTATCAAGCTTGTTTCCCTCAGTGTTTTATTTCAGTTATGATTATTCCACTCCAGTGCTTCCCACAGCCATTGTTCATTGCCACTGTGCACAGCCATAAAGCCAGGCTTTAGAAAGCCATTTTGCATTAAACCACAACCATCTAAGGTAAACATGGAACAGAAACAATTGCTATCTTTAGTGTTCAACTACTGGAAACAGATTAGTTTATAATTAAACCTATGTAAATGTAGAATAAGTCCACAAAAATCTGCAGATTTATCTGGGATTTGCATGGCTGTAGTAAAATAATCTCTGAAGGCTAAGAGTCATTCTGCTTGCTTTATAATTGACAGAATATATGGCAATATAATAAAACCCAGCACTGGACATGCATCATAAACTTATGTTCCCATCCTCTGTCCATCTCCTTTCACAGTATAAGTTGTAAAGAAAAAAAAAATCTCACAACACTTTACTTACTGCAAATGCCTTACTGCATCTGAGATGAACAGAGACCTTTAGACAAGAGCAGTGCACTAACAAAATATCATTGGGCTAAATTATTTCAGTAAGATGCACTGAAATAATCAAAATCTACACAGCCTGTAATCTCCTTTACAAAAATAGCCAGCTGAGCGTTTCAATCTTGGAGACACTTGGATCAAACCAAATACACCACACCTGTACCAGACCAGACACATGTGTGCTTTGTTTTCCTAAGCAAGTTAACAAGGCCATCCAAAATATCCTGAATGGCATAAAACCTTTGCATCCACAAATCTCCTATGGTTGCCATCTGAGACCAATTTCATGGCAAAGAGAAACCAGAGGAATGAGAAGAAACTTAATCCATTCACTTTGGAGAGTGGATTCAAGCCTGAGGATTTACTCATTAAGTGCTTCAGATGTCAGAAGTTACCAACAGAGCTGCAACTGTGGCTGTGGAAAGTCAGCAACCATAGTAGAAAAGGCAGAGGAAAAAAGGCCTAAGACAACGCTCTATTTTATCTACCATGACCGTCCTGAGTTTCAGCTGACGAAAAGAACACATGAATGTGCGTTGGGATTGCATGGAAACATCTAGCAAAAGTCTCTGAGAGAACTGCTGTCGGTGCAGCTGTCCCCATGTCATTTGGCACAGCTAGAAAGGCAGAATGCAAAAGAAATGCAGCAGACACACAGTTTAGCTTGCAAAACCCCTCCAAAACCAAAGACCCCCCCAACATCCCTCAGGCATTTGACAGGCCATGTGTCAGTGAAAGAACCTGCTTAGTTATTCAGTCACTTTTGGACCTGATACATTCTTCATCACAGAGTGTGACTTGCAGTGAAACTAAGCTGCACAGGGAGGCAGTCAAGAACCTTGGGTTTACTGGTGAACTGACAAAACTGTGACATGAACGTCATTGAGAAGGATTAAACACATTAAAAAAACAAACAAAAACCCCACCAAAAGTTCAAAAGCAGAAGCATCAGAAGAGAGGTTATTTACAAACTGTAACTGCCTTTCAAGAATGTTCACAACCAGATGAGATCGGAAAAACATCAAACCTCCGCCCTTCCAATTTTTCTGACAGCATGAGCTGTTGCCAATCTTTCTTGAACTTACTAGCTTTAAACATCAGCCTCTTACCCTTATCTTAGAATGACCAAAAAAAAAAAAAAAATCTCCAGGCCCTCAGAGGAAAACTTCAATACTTGCTTTTTTTTCAGTGTGTCCCTGTTTGGCCAAAGCTGCCAAATTACTTTTTCAGCTAGTTGGCCGTTTGATCAGGTTTAGCTTTCAGCATTCTGTGTCATTTCCTGTTCTCCCAGGCAGTTCAGGCCTAGATCTGCAGACAGCTATTGGCAGCAGGTCAGACTCTTGTAAACAAGCAGCTGATCAGCTCAGTGTCATCACAGCCAGAAGGAGAGGGTGCAGAGCCATGTGCAAGCAAACAGAGGGTAGAGTAAAATGGAGAACTAGAGACCAACTATCATGTTTGAGGTTTCAGATGACCACAGATCTAGGTTCTAGTCATGGCTCTGCAACTTCCACCTCAATCACAAGTGCAACCCAAGTAAGTTGCTTATCAAGAAAGCCCGTAGGAATTAAGCGCTTCATCTGCCAGAGAGGATGGGGTGTCCACTCCCATTGAAAAGAATGACTCTGTGGTGGTTTGAAAATTATCAGAGTCGGTTTTCTACATCAGCTACTCTTTCCTCATAGATGTAAATCAGCCTTTGTGATATGATCTTTTATCCCTATGATTACTTCTAACCAGAAAACTTCATGGCATAAGACATACTCAAAACCAGGTCTCCTCTAGCTTCTTCTCTGATGTTCACATTTCTTTAACATGCAGCATAAAGAGAACCGCATCTCCTTTGAGATCAGCACAGAAAGTACAGCAGAAAGATACCATATTCCAGCAGGTTTAAATCCTGCTTTTGGTGGGAGTGTTGAAGACTTCAATCCTGCATACACTGGCAGACAGTTCTTACCAACAGATGAATTAATGTTACTGGGGAGCTAACAGAGACTAAGAGAGCAGCACAGAGTTCTGGCACATCAGATCTTGTGAAGAAGAGCTTAGGGATGAAGGGAAAGAGAAGGCCAGCAAGACATCTGTACATATTCTTCTTGTTAAAAGCAGCAAGGAAGGACATTTTCACTACCTCAGCTGACAGGCAGATGTGAAAATAAATAGGATGTGTCAGCTTTTACTGGTTTTGAGATGATCTTGTGATACTGCTTCAGGACCAAACAAGGAGAAAGGCAGGCTTCCCCCAGTCACAACCAGGAATACAGCAGATAAACAGTCTGGCTACTACAGCAGCTGGACTGTGTGGTGCACAAAAGGAACCACATGCAAGTTCGTTAATGCCCTCCCTCGTTCTGGCCACACACAGCTCCAGCATTTGTGTTTTATGTGGCAGTGAAAAACAGGAATTCTATCTTACAGCCTCAATTATTCACTTGCTTCCACCACAACTACTGCAGTGTAGAAATTATTCCAGAGTTCTGATTCAGTAACATCCATTCATTAATACAATGTCCCTCACAGAGCTCCCAGCTCTGTGAATGCATTGCTTGGCAACAACAGTTTCTTGTTGTTTGGTGGCAACAGTAACATCAAAACAAATACCTGCATTTCATGTATATTTGAAATGTTTTTAAAAACAAACCAACATTTCTCTGAGCCTTACAAAAAGAAATTGTACAAACAACCTCCAAAGCCACAGGTATTCTGGGCATAAGGTCTTCACTGAGGCTGCTTTGCATGTACTACTCAAGAGACTGCATTCTCCTTCACCCACCTGTTCAGGACGAACTTGAGCATTAACAAGCTGGGAAACAACAACATCTGGGAGGCCAACATCTTTCTGCAAGAAGGAAGTAAGAGTCTCCTCATCTTTCAAAATGTCTAGAATTCGTATTCCTCTTCCTGAATGAAGAGAGGTTTGCAGAAATCAGTGAGACATTAAAAAAAGGAAGTTAAAAGCTAATTCATAGCCTGGCCCAAACCCACAGAAGGTCTCATGCATGCGTGTGGTGACTTTAGGGTTAACTCTCCAGCTTTATTTGAAATTTTAAATAAATAATCATGTTTGCTACAGTAAAACAGTCTATATTGTTCCATTTGCTTACTGTTTAAGATAAAGTCTGCAACATAAACAATTTTCTTTCTTTCACCTCTCTGGCTCCTGCTTCTCACTCTCGTCCTTCCCTTCTCTGCCCTGACTGACTTCTGCACTAACCTGAGTAGATAACAGCTGGGGCCTTTCTGAGTCTTTCTCTCTTGGGTGGTAGAAGAAGGTGGCAATTGGCCCCTTCTGGGATATCTAAATAATTGTACATATATGCAGATTTAGTTTGTACATATGCAGTGTATTATATGCTTTTAGATTTCAGCTTGCTGTAAATACATAGCTTCATTTGCTTCAAGCCTTCTGAGCTGGTCTAGTGACTTTATTTGGCAGTAATTTTCACCCACCACAGTGCAGCAGTGACTAATAAGTCCCAAACTATTTTTAAAATTCAAAATAATTTTAATACTTCGTTGGTGGATGATCATCAGAAAACACTGAGTTTTCTGACTCTGCCTGTTTCAGACAGCTCCTGTTTCAGACAGAACACCAGTAATAGAAGTACTGAACCATCCCTGACAGTATTTGAAATCTATTTTTCCTAAGGCAATTTTTTGTTTTAAATGTCCAGATTTAAGTGTGCTACTCTTGTTAGTATCTTTTCTTCTGGGCCTCGTATAAATAATGCTAATCAATATTTTATATTTACACTCATTTAGCACTTGCTGTTGATTAATCTTAGCTAGTCCATCTTGTTCTGTGGTGTTACAAAAATGCCTTCCTGAAAATGTTTCATAAAACCCAAAAAACTTCCTTGGAGAAAACTAAAGCACTTGTGGTTTAATAGTTGTATTAAAGAAGATTGCCAGCTACTAAGCTAAAACCTGGAAAATGTTCAGGCAGATAAATGAGACTACCCAGCACTAAATAAACACAAGAGAGGCCAGAAAATCTCCCTCACCTGTACAAAAATTCAAAACACTGCTGCTCTCACAGTCAAACAGTGCCGATCTGTTCTGGTACCAGTATCAGCACGAATGCAGTCCAGCCTATGTGGAAGCTCAGGAAGTGAATCTTGCTCCTGTCCCCTAAATGCTACAGCCTTTATGAAGGCAAGTTTGCACAGCATCAAGAGACTTTGGGCAAGAATGCCTGGAAAGCACTAGTTCTGTCAGTCAGGCAGCTGAAACTGGTAGGAGAGGCGTGCACCACAGTGACATGAGGAATGGAACTGCAGGCATCTCAAGATAAACACACATGGATCTGCCGCCAAGATTCTCCATTCTGCAAGTAGAGTCTTATTAGGGTTTGACAACTAACTTCCACAATTCCATCTACAATAAGCCTATTCAATTGCTTCTACATATATTTATTCAAGCAGTAAACACTGAAAACAATAGGAGGGGGCCTGTCTCTCCCATTCTCACTGATGCCTTTCCTGGCACCCAGGCATTGCAAAGAGAAAAGCACACTGCAGGAACACATCTTGTCAAATGTGTTCATGCAAGGTAGAAACAGGACAAGGAAGAAGGATTCCAGAGGTGTATCTGGCTTAAGAAATCAGAAGAAATAATTTCAGTTTCTAAGATCTGCTAATTTTCATTACTCAACTTTGTAGCTATAAAAATATTATGTCAGGATTTCCAGGCAATAGTAGTAAGCTACACACAGAGAGAATTTAAAGAGACAGTTCTGCAGAACCCTCGCTGTCTATGGAAAACGGGTGGCGATACACGTTATTAGTTCAGCTCCAAAACTGACTTTGTTGCTTTGCATTCTGAAACAAAAGATTCCAAACATCTTTTTTCCAAGTAAAGCACATTAAGAAAACCCATGGGTTCTGCAAAAGTGTTAGCACTGTATTTCACAGTAGTGGGGAGGAATGTGTTTCAGGTTACATCTGCTCAGAAAAGGTGATAGCGGGATGCAAAGGCAAGTTCCCAAACCAGGGGTATGATCCCTTAGCAGTTCACTGCAAATCTGTGGCATGTTTTGCTTATTCTCACCTCACCTTTTGCCTTCTAGGTAGAAACCTCTGATAAGATTTTGGAACAGATATATCAGATGGTTTACTCACTTTAAAAAGATACAGTGTGATTTTTTTTTTTTAATAAAAATATTATTCCTGTCGGAAAGAACTTAAAAATGGGACAGATCAAGTCTCAAAGCCAGCCTAATTTTGTGCCTTTAGCTGGAGGAGAATATTTTCAAATTCTCTGCTTAAACCCAAATATTTTTTCCCAGGATTGTGGTTTAAGGTTGTCAGGTTGTTTTAAGAACAATGGAATCCTGTTTGTAAGTGTACAGCACCTCTTCTCTCTAAACACATCAACCAAACAAGAAGAAAGTTCTTCACTGTTACAAATCTTCATTTCAAGTTAATGCTTGAAGCTCTCTCTGGGGTGTGCCTCTTTTATGTATTCAGGTCTATTTCTAGCTTTCAATTCCTCTAAAGTGTTATCTTCAGTGATGCTTTCTTACTGCTTGTGCCTCTGCTGTAATCGTGCTTAGTTAAACATCTTCACACTGGCTGGTGCTGAGATATCTGTGGTTTGGCCTTTGGAGTTTTGTGTAATGTTATTAAGGAATGAGGTTGTAGATTGGAGTGGACTGCCTTTCTCCTTGCTCTCAAAAGAAAGATGATGGTTGTAACACTTGATGAACTCCAACTTACACTCTCTAGAAGTAAGCAGACTAACAAACACAGATCTAACATCTCAGAATGTTTTCAGCCTGCAGAGTAACTACTAGCCATCTCTCAGAAAGGAAAGTTCAGCAGTCTGGAGGATATAGACAGAACAATTACCTGCAATTCTTTCAGGGTTAGTTCTCATTGTTTCCATAAACTGAGTCAAAATTATCAGTTCTTCCCAGATACTGCCAAGATCACGGATTTCAGGGGCTCCCAGTAAGAGCTCCTGAGCATCTTTATATACCCTTGCAAGGCTGAAAGAAGAAATAGTGATCAACAATAATTTAAGACTGATAACTCTTGAGAAACTTTCACATTTAGAAAACAAACAAAAGGTTTACTTTCTGTGCTAGGGATAAGGCAAAAATAAGTTGTTTTTCTTCAGTCTTGAAACTCAAAATTCAGTTTTGTGGTAATGACAAAGTAGTTTCATGTGGTGTCAAATTCATTTGGGATTGAAAGTATACAGAAGGTTTAAGAGGGCTGTGGTGATTGGCCTCTCATACCTTCTTTGTTAGCCATGCTGCTCTTGCTGGGGAGATGGCATCTTCCCCAGGAAGCCTTCACCTCAAGGTTACACTGCAAATCTGCTCTTATTTTGTCCCAGGGCCAGCTGCAGCAGCTGGATGGGACACTCTGAGCACCTGCAGCCCTCCTCCATTGCCTCCAGTGTCAGTGTGACATTTAGATCCCTTCAAAACACTTTTCCTAGGAGAGACAGGGAAACAGGAGGAATGCTGTCACAGGCAACTGCTCACCTGCTGGTTATAAGTTGAAAGCTGCAGTTCAAGCAGGGCTGCAAGCAGGTCCCACATTTATAAAGAAGTATGAGCAGCTCTTTTGACCAGAGGGAAGGCCGCTACAGTGCTTTAATGGCATTGTGCTTTCCCATACATGGAACAGTATAGTTCAGTCCTCACCTCTTATTTTAGGTTACAGGAAAGAGCCAACAGGAAGGGCTTTCAGGAAACACAATTTATTTGCTTTCTCTGCACTGCACTGAAATCATTCTGACTCACAAAGGGACCGTTTGCTTTGTAAAAAGCAACCTATAAAGAGCAGAACATATAGAATGCAGAGCACACTAATTTCACTGTGTGGCTAACTGTAGCCCACAGAGAAGGGCCAGCTGACTGTGTTAATCCTCTTCACTATGAAGAAAATGTCAGATTCTAACACCAAATCATGGACACTTTTGTTACTGGAGCTTTAATGACCTCAACATCAATAGATCGTGACTTTCCATCATCAGATGCTCAAAGGTGGACTGTTTGCAAAAGGAGATTTTAAACACTTTTTATAGCTACACTGACAGTTTTTACTCTAAGTGCCCATGTCTCCTATTGTCTCTCACAACTCTGATGTAAGCAATACTGCAGTAAAGCACTCCCCAGCTCATTTTCAGTAGCAGTCCATCAATCTTCTATCCTGTTTTTTTCTTTAGCTAGTGTCTGAATGTGACTGTGCTTACTGAAGTTTCCCAAGCACACAAGGCAAAAGAGGTGCTATGGAAGTGGCAGTGCAGGTTTCCCTTTACTGCTGCCTCATCCATCAGGGACCACCGGAGTGATGAAAGCTGTGGGGCTTCATACTCTTATTAGAAGGATTTGTCCTGTGCCATTCACCACGCAGCATGCAATGCAAAGGATGGGTTCTACTTTGAGAATGTATGTTACCCATAGACCTGCACAAGTGAATGTTTTCTTCAAAGGGCCCAAACCCACCATTGTGAGCTTTGTCTCCATTTTGCTGACTGTTGTTCGGGTAAAGCTGATGTGCTACCACTGGAAATGTTTGTCTTCCATTATTTGCACCTGGTGTCCTCTTAGATGCTCATCTTTTCCTTTGCTTCCACAACACAGATTGATTCTTTCAGGTATCTGAGTGCACTGAAGGATCTTTCTAAGCAGGCTGAGGATATTCCATCCTTTCTCCTTGCATCATCCATGCCCATGAATGCCCAAGAGGTGTCAAGAGTGGCCTACTGGCAGTTTTCTAGTGGGACTGTATTACTGAGTGCTGGACTCATGCATACAACTGCGCTTACATGGAATTGTTGTAATTGGACACAACACCTGGTCCTTCTCCATGGGTTGGTCTGCGGAAACAAGGGTTGTTCATGTTGCAGAAGATGCCATGCAACCATGGCAGCGCCCCTGCAGATGGCATCGCTTTGTTGGGGAAGTGACCTAGGGTATGGAAACACAGAATATACATCACAGAAAAGATGCAGTTGGAGGAGCCCTCCAGGTTCATCCAATCCAATGCTTGACCCATCACTGAAAGATCAACACCAAACCAAGTCCCTAAGCACCAAGCCCACAGGCTCCTTAACAGCCTGAACACCCCCAGCTCCCTTGACCCTCCTCATAGCCCAGGTGCTCCAGGCCCTTCTCTGGACAGGCTTCAGCCTCTCTATGCCCTTCCTGTAGTGAAGGCCCAGAACTGAACACAGCATTTCAAATGTGGCCTCCCCAGTGCTGAACACAGGGGTATGATCCCCTCCTGTCCCTGCTCCCCACCCTGTTTCTAACTCAAGCCAGGATGCCATTGGATTTCTTGGCTACCTGGGCACTGCTGGCTCAGATTTATTTGACTATCAACCAGAACCCCCCTCCAAAGTTGCAGGTTTCCAACCACACATCCCCGGCTCTGTAGCTTAGCATGGGTTGTTGTGACCCAAGTTGTTGTGACCTGGCACTTGGCCTTGGCCCATGGCATTCAGCTGTCCATATCCCATTGTAAAGCCTCCCTACCCTCTAGTAGATGGACACAGCCACCCAGCTTGGTGCCATCCACAGTTACAGAGAGTGGCTCAATCCCCTCATCCAGATCACTGATAAAGATGCTAAAGAGGACAGGCCTCAGTACTGAACCCTGTGGGGCACCAGTGGTGACTGCACACCAGCCAGACTGAACTCCATAGGCCCAGCCATCCAGCCAGATGTTTATCCAGTGCACAGGGCACTCAGCCAAGCCTTGTGCCAGGAGTTTCTGCAGGAGAATTATTGTCTTTTCTGTTTTAGCCTGTGTGAGTTCAAATGGCATGATGGGCTGGCTCACTGCAAAAGCAATGCAATGGGAGTCATACAGGTTTCTTTCTTTACTAATGTGCAAAAAAAAGTAACAAATGTAATTATTATAATTATTTTCAATTGAGGTAAATACTGATCTAACTTCAAAGGTAGCAAGGCAGTACTTTCTCTGTAACAGAGTAGCAAAAATGTGCAGCTGGACAGAATCTTGAGACTTCATGTGAGTGTGACAACAAAGCACCTCACAGGAACACTAGAGCTTCTTTTTTTTTTTTTCCTTCTCACTGCTAATGCGTGTAATATATGCTAGAATTAACTAGGCTGCTTGAAGGAAAGACTGTATTTTCACCAGTGCAGAATAGTTCTTGGCAAACAGGGCCCAGTATCTCTGTCTGAGTAGCCATTATCTAGTACAAGTTAGAGCACAGAAACATCTGAAATGCTCTTACATTCATGTTGTCGGTACTGTGGATTAACCTTCCTCAGCCAGACAAGGGCAAGAAACAATGACAGTGGCCATACAAGCTCCACCAGGAAACGAAGCTGGGAGGGGAAAAAAAAGAGAACAAAAATCCATTAAAACCAAACATTACAGATGAACCATGCATAGAGTCACTGACTGACTGAAGTGCTGAGGCCCCTTCTCACAGCAGCACTGTGCCCAGACTTGTCCCTTGGCTGCTTCACCATTTGGAAAGGATACCCAGAAATGCAAAGGATTTCATCAGGGCCCCATAAAGCATCAGTGTTAGCTCAGTGGCTTTTCAGCATGCTGATCCAGGTAAAAAGAGGCAGGAGATAGTACCAAAATGCCAGACAGAACAGGTACAATTCTAAATAGTTTTCACACAAAGTGGATGACTCTACAATAAAACAGAAATAAAGGGTTGCTGGCAAGACAGAAAAGGTGTGGGGATGTTTTTATCCACACTTCAGCAATCCTGGGCTCATGAGCAGGCCAGGAGTGCACTAGGGCTTACCTAAAGTTAAAGTACTTAAGTGTAAGCTTACATTTTCTGAGCTTTACTTTTCCTTCTTTCTGTCTGAATTAATTTCAACATTGTTAATTTCCTAATGCAGGCAGAAATGCGTAAGTTAAGACCCAACACCTTATTCAATAACAGAAAAAACACCATCAAAGGCCTCTTTATTGCCTAAATCTTTTAGTCCACTTAGAACTGTCACCAGCTTCCATGATGGTGACAGCAAACCAAGGGCACCGCCGTACCACAGAGCAACATCCTTCCTGGTCTGCAGCCTGCTTCCTCCACTTCGGTTTGCTTCAGTTTGTTTGGCTGCCTCTGTGTCTTTTGGCAGAGGTTCAAAGCTACAACCCTTTGATCCCGTGACACATGCTGTGGGTTCTGGGGCCTGTGTGCCTTACAAAAGCCAGGACAAGATCTCTGCAGAGCCAAGGTCTCGGCACTTACACAGGAAAGCCTCTTTGCCTCCTTTCCTTTGCTCCCACCTGTCCTAACGGGCACAAACATCACCACAGCAGAGCCAGAGACAAAACGAGTCACCAGTCAATGTTCCAGTTGGCTTGGTGTTGCATTTGTTGCTTCATTGTTTGTTTTGCAAACTGAACCATGTAATGAAAAGACATTTCAGAGCATAACTAAGAGCAAGGTTGTGAGCTGCCCTGGTGTTTTGCACTACCACATTTTCTGATAGGCTTCAGTGAGTGTAGCTTTTGCTCACAACAAAAAGGCAGAACGACTCACAGGAGGCAAACACTTCCTATCTCACTTTTACAGCTTTTCTTCCTATAACAACCACTCCTCCCCACTGCCTTGGAAGTTATCCATGCTTGACATTTTTAAAGCAGCAAAGACCAAATGGCAGAATGATTAGAGAAGGAAACCTGCCCTTGTACAGCTCTTCTCAGAAGCTCCATGCCCAGCTCAGAATACAGTGTTACCTCCCAGCAGGGCTCCACAAGGTCTGGTTAGCACATACTGTCTTGTGTGGGACAAGCACTACACATCCATATACGTAGAGGAGTAATAACCACAGAATCATGGAAAGTTAGGGGTTGGAAGTGACCTGAAAGATCGTTTAGTGCTACCCCTCTGCCAGAGCAGGATCACCCAAGGGCAGAGCACACAGGAACACATCCAGGGGGCATTGGGAAGTCTCCAGAGGAGGAGACTCCATAACCTCTCTAGGCCTACAGCACCCTCACAGGGACAAAGTTTCCCCTCCTGTTCTTGTGGCACCTCCTCTGCTCCAGCTAGCACCCAGTCCTGTCTATCCTGTCCTAGGCCAATGTCCCGGTATGGGGTGACACATACCCTAGAATTGGTCCAACCTCTGGGCTCTCTCCTCCCCCTACCGTCCAAGGTCCGACAGGAGTTGAGGGGGCGGGGGCATCCCACGTGAATCCCCCCCCCCCCCCCCCGGCGGCGGCGCCC